>CAEFZP010005338.1:110000-255000 GCA_903064625.1 Mallotus villosus | reverse complement strand
CGTCGCGGAGAACGGGACGGGGGTGGTGTCTACATGCCATAACCCCCCTCTCCACACACACACACACACACACACACTCCGATGAGCCGCATCGAGAGGGGCACACACGGGCAAAGGAGAAAAGCCCAAGGAAGACCGGGGAAGAGGGGGAGGCGCAGGACAGAGGGAGAGAGGGATGAGTAAAGAGAGGGGGGGGGAGTGAGAGAGAGAGAGGGGGGGTTGGGGAGCCAGGGGTTTAGCACGTTGCCATGTGATCCTCTGCAGCAGGTGGTGGCAGGAGTGAACATGCCGACTGTGGACACACACTCGTCCCCTCCGTGCTTTATGGCTCTTTAATGGGGCTTTGTGTCGCGCTAAGCTACGCTGCCGTGTCCTCGTAAATCCTTTTCCTTTTAGAGAGCCTTTTACCTGAGGCCCCTACGTGACGTGACGGGCGTACGCGAGTCGCGCCTTCCTCTCCCAAGACGTGACGGGTTTGGAGTTCCGTCCGTAGGCGGACGAGAAAGGAGAGAAGGAGAGAGAGAGGGTGAGGGAGAGGGTGTGGGTGCATGACGTGTGTCCCCAAACATCTTAAGGGATTATGCCATCGAAAGATGAGGAAGTGTGACCGTGTTTTTCGTGACCCACTTGTGTTTGGCTCCCGCTGGATTGGAGAGTTCACGCCAGGGTCAAACTCGCCGACTGTGCACATGTATATTTCATCCCGACACACCAGTTATGTTAGCCATTTATTTGTTATTGCTCCCATGCAACGGCTCCAAGTGCACTGGGCTGTATAAAACAACAATTGGCTGAATAGTACATGAGGTCTTGTATTTATTTAGGCCCTTTTTACATAGTGATTGGATTTGAGTTGTGTCAGCCTATTCATGTGGGCTATATTTAGGCATGGTGTAGTCTGTGTGTGTGTGTGTGGGTGCGTGTGTGTGTGTGTGTGTGGTGTGGTGTGTGTGTGTGGGTGTAGATAGAGTAATGGATGAAGGTGGCGGTGGAAGAGCTAATGGTTTGTTTACCTCCTCTCATGTTTCTGACCAGGATTTACAGTCCCCTGACCGGCTCACTGGAGCTACCTGCCTCGGAACATCGTGCTCTCTCTCCCTCTCCCTTCTCCTCCCCTCTCCGTCTCTCCCCCTCTCTCTCTCTCTCCCTCTCTCCGTGTCCATCCATCCCCCCTCTTTCTCAATCCGTTTCTCTCATCCTCTCTCCACACCCTCCATTCTCCCTCACAACTGTTCCACCCCTGTCTCTGTGACTCTCCTTATTGCCTTTGCTCATGTTATCTCATTCCCTATCTTCCCCCCCCTCCCCCCACACACACACACACTCACACACACCCATCCCCCCCTCCCCCTTACTGTATCTCTCTCCTTCTCACTCTAAGATGATGGAAGTGTTACCACGCCCGCCCCTCGTCCCCCTCCAGTGCTCCGAGCACACATCGTTACTCTCCGGTCCCTCCTCCTCCTCCCTCTCTTCATCTCCCGCGCTTCTCTCCGGCTCTCTCCCCCCTCGCTCCCGTTCTCCCTCTCCCTGGCCCGTCTGGCCCACTGTTTCCGGACGTCGTTCGCTCTCCTGTCACGTGACCGATCCTCCGCCTCGCGTCGCTCCGCCCCCGCCCCCGCAGTTTTGGCTCACGCTTCTCCTTCGTGACGTCAACGTCGTGCAGTTCGATTTGGCCTCGTGGCATTTGGGCCCGTGTGGACTTCAAGGGTTCCGCTCTTTCTATGGGGATACGGGTACACCAAAAAACAACAAATCTAAATAGCATGATGAGGGCAATTTAGGAGGAAGAGAAGGGGGGGCGAAGGGAAGAGAACGACGGTTGAATGGGGGGGGGGCCTCCGCAGGAGCGCACCCAAAACACATCACCAGCCGAAGAGGTGCATTAGGGGTAATTGACTCTTACAAATTCACCACGGCGGAGGACAGGGGAGGAGGGCTGAGCCATGCCTGGGCATTGATGTACCTGGTTGCGTGTAGAAGAGGATGGTAATGTGGCCATGTTCCTTTTGAAGGGGCCTCACAAAGAGCCCTTTTACTCAGAACGGGGACGGGGAGGGGGACGCCATGAAAGAGACCATTCAAGGGGGATGCGCATACATGAGCAGGAACACACACACACACACACGTCTCTCTCTCTCACATGCTGTACATAAGCACAGACACTTTCTCTCAAACACACACACACACACACACTCAGTCACCTGCCCCTTTACAAACACACACCAACAGCCTCTTTCTCTATTTCTGACAGGCACACACACACACACCCACACACACACACACAGGTTGAGAGCTTCACTTTAAACGAGACGGCAAGCATATGTCAGGGGCCTCTCGCGGCGCGCCGGTATGTTAGCGAGCGCTCCTCACGCACCTCTCTCCCGGGCGCTCTCACACGGGACCCTGGCAGCTGTGGGCGGGAATTAGCAATTCATAAACCCCCCCCTCTGTGACCTTCTCCTCAATGTCGTCCACGACGAACGGGGACGGCGCTCGGCGCCGCGGGAACGGCTCTCGCCGCGGCCGTTCGACCCGCGTCGGGCCGGGCCCAGCGCGCTGCTACCGCACCGCGTCTTTGAATGTCAGCCTGTCGAATGTTTGGCCGTCTGTTTTAATATCCCTCCCTCCCTCCTTCTCCCCTCTCTCCCTTCCCCCTCGTTTGTCACGTCGCTACGACGACAGTCAGCCGCCTTAGAGGAAGTCATCCATCCCCCACAATGCATCGCTCCCCAGGACTCTGGCCCCTCTCTCCCCCGGGCAACATGTGTGATGACGAATAGTCCTCGGCGCGGCGATGAATAGTGATTGCCGTGACGAGGCGTGTTCCGGTCGTGAGACTCAGCTGGCGATGCCGGCTGACGCCTCTTTCAATTAATCTCCATTTAACGGTGGATGACACCCTTTAGGCCCGTCCGGAAGCCTGGGCTGCGGGTAGAGGCCTCTGCCCACTTTTTTTCACTCCAACCCAGACAAGGCACAGCGTGAAGCCCACTCCTCCATTATCCATATCATGGAGTTATCAACTTTAGCCGTGGTCCGTGGGGTGCTAAATGAAGATGGATGAGGGTGTGTGATTGTCTGTGTGTGTGTGCATGTCTGTGTGTGTGTGTGTGTTCAGGAGAATGGTCCAAATGAAGACACATGCTTGGAAGGAACACCCTTTGGCGTCACGTTGACCCAGAAAAGAATGGTGTGAATGGATGGTGGAGTCATCGCACCATTCATTAACACTGAGTCATGTGCCTTTTCCAACCTTGTGTTGGACTAACCGTGAAACGGCCAATCCTGTTTGTGTAGGTTGGTGCTGATGGGCGGGCCTGTCTCAGCTAACCCCGCTATAGATAGCAAATTGGAATTCATTGAGATGCTAATCCGTAATACAATATCAGCAGTTTTTGGTTTCTTTATTTGGTTAGGGTGAGGGTAATGGATATAGAATACCTGTTTTGATTCTCAGGCTGAATATAGCCCATTGTGATTGGCTGAACTGTGAGCGGAGATGAACGCTGGTGCTAGATCACCGCTTTAATCAAATAAGAAGGAGCCTTATACCAGCTTTATACCAGCTGCATCATTCCTGCTTTATACCTGCATCATTCCTGCTTTATACCAGCTTTATACCACTTTATACCAGCTTTATACCAGCTTTATACCTGCATCATTCCTGCTTTATACCAGCTTTATACCAGCTTTATACCAGCTTTATACCTGCATCATTCCTGCTTTATACCAGCTTTATACCTGCATCATTCCTGCTTTATACCAGCTTTATACCAGCTTTATACCAGCTTTATACCTGCATCATTCCTGCTTTATACCAGCTGTATACCAGCTTTATACCAGCTTTATACCTGCATCATTCCTGCTTTATACCAGCTTTATACCAGCTTTATACCAGCTTTATACCTGCATCATTCCTGCTTTATACCAGCTTTATACCAGCTTTATACCAGCTGTATACCAGCTTTATACCAGCTTTATACCAGCTTTATACCAGCTTTATACCTGCATCATTCCTGCTTTATAGCTGCTTTATACCTGCACTGGCTGGGTAAAAGGAGACAAAAGCTCATTAAGTAATTCTATTAATAATTCATGTTGGTTTCACAGCCTTGGCAGCCCCAGCGGTCGTCCACCTCTCGATTACGCCACTCTATCCTCTCCTCTCCTCTTTCCCACCCCTCTCCCTCTCCCTCTCCCTCTCCCTCTCCCTCTCCCTCTCCCTCTCCCTCTCCCTCTCCCTCTCCCTCTCCCTCTCCCTCTCCCTCTCCCTCCCTCTCCCTCCTCCCTCTCCCTCTCCCTCTCCCTCTCCCTCTCCCTCTCCCTCTCCCTCTCCCTCTCCCTCTCCCTCTCCCTCTCCCTCTCCCTCTCCCTCTCCCTCTCCCTCTCCCTCTCCCTCTCCCTCCCCCTCCCCCTCCCCCTCCCCCTCCCCCTCCCCCTCCCCCTCCCCCTCTCCCTCTCCCTCTCCCTCTCCCTCTCCTCTTCCCTCTCCGTCTCCGTCTCCCTCTCCGTCTCCCTCTCCTCTTTCCTCTGGCCTCTCCCTCTCCCTCTAGCCTCCACCCAACCCTTGGACGTGGTGCAAAGCCCCTGCAGAAAGGTTATCTCATGTGGTACTGCTGATCCATTTCCCCCTACCATACACACATCAACACACGCATACACACACATTCCGACACACACACACACACACTAATTACACTCCCATCACCTATTGACTCACACAGCACACAGGGATAATCTTATCTTGGGAGAGCACAACTGCAGCCCTCCCACAGTTGATTAAATGTGCACATAACTGGAGAAGCGTGTGGGATATATTGGCGGCTGGAGTGGATGGAGATGTTTCAGAGTGATGGGCCCCAGAGCTGAGGCAGCAGTATCTGGGGGCAAGGTGTGTGTGTGTGTGTGTGTGTGTGAACGTGTGTGGTTGGAGGGGCCTATGTGTGTGTGTGTGTGTGTGTGTTAGAATGTGTGTGGTTGGAGGGGCCTATGTGTGTGTGTGTGTCTAGAGGGTTGTGTGGTGTGTGTGTGTAAATATATGTGTACAAGTGTGTTTGTGTATGGATACTTTTACTGCATGTCCCCTTGTGGATAGAGTAAGGTAAGCCAGCAGTGTAATCTTAGCCATGCTCTGCAGGGAATCGTTTACCTTCGATAGAGACTAAGAAGCCACAGTTGTCAGCAATAGGTGACGGGGGTGTTCCTGTGTGTGTGTGTGTGCGTCTGTGTTTGTACTTGTGTGTAACTTTATAGTAAGAGATAAATTATACGATGGTACCCAATGATATTTTCCTCCAGAAGTGTGTCTGTATTTATGGCCTACATCTTCTACTGGCAAGTGTTAAAGGTGTGTGTGTGTGTGTGTTTCCGTCTCTCTTGCAGTGTGTGTGTGTGTGTGTGTGTGTGTGTGTGTGTTTCCGTCTCTCTTGCAGTGTGTGTGTGTGTGTGTGTGTGTGTTTCCGTCTCTCTTGCAGTGTGTGTGTGTGTGTGTGTGTGTGTGTGTTTCCGTCTCTCTTGCAGCGTGCGTGAGCCCAGGACAAATAGCAGTGTGCATCCCTGAGGCACGTGTATAAATCACACCTCCCATTAAGCCAGTTCTATCTCCCCTGGGCCAGCTGTACACTACGCTCTCTCCATGCCTTTTGTTTGCCACGCAGGTACACACTATCTGATCTAGCCGTGTGGCTCCTCCAACCCCCCCGCTCTGGAACAATGGTGTCTTCCATTATGGTTTAGTTAATGCGTCAGTCTATCAATGGGCGATGCTCATTTTTTGGGGTTAGGGGTTGGAGAGGGGTAAAGTAGATAGGATGAACTGGAGGTTTGTTTTACTCACTTACTGAAGTGTGTTTCCATTGTTGGCTTGTACCAGTTCTCTCGTCAGCCTTTTGGTACAGGATATGCAATGCCCAACCATTATTTTGAGACTGTCAGGTCAATTATGGTAACAACAAGTTTTTCCACATACAATTTCCTAACTCTTCTTGGCGGAATGTGTGTCGTGAGCAAGTCAATGGGAAACTACAAGGAAAGGCTTCAGGCATCAAGCCGTCATGTAACATGGCAGCCGGTTGGCTAACTCAATAACCACACATGCACAGGCCACCCAGCACCTGCATCTTCTCCTGAGACTGTTTCTCAGATGACTTCAAACTAACGGTGTCTAGCCTAGAGACTAGTTAAGCATCATCCTCCTATCTGCTCTCCACACTGATTTCGAAACCAACTCAAGATGGAGAAATAGAGGGGGGCGGGGGGGGGGTTACCTTATGGTGTTCACTATTCAAGAGGCATTTTCGACATGTGAAGCCAGACTTTGCGATAATGGACTCCCCCTTGAGTTGCCATGGAGCTCACCAGGGGGGGTGCACCTGAATGTGCAGCCGATGCCAACGAGCAGTGCGATTAGCATAGCAATTACAGCACAATGACGGGAAATGCACGTGTTGGTGTGGGTGATGGCGGTTGATAATTGAGCATGTGTTGAAAGCTCACTTAAAAAAAATAATATCCACACTTTATTCCATAGATGACTTTCAGCACCGACAGGCCCAAAGCCAAAGGGGTGTTCAGCTTGTTTTTGAAGACTCAATCGTTTTGTTTCTTCAATTGTGACACCACTTGGCACACTTTTGATTGTTGATTGTAATGTCAGGGTAGGGGGTTGAGCTGTAACATCAGCAGCTGCCAGCTGTTAAGCCGAACAACGTTCAGAGCGTGTCATTTCTCTCATCATCTGTATCATAAATCCCAGTCGTGTTGACTTTTCTAACCTAAATTGTTTAGACGGGTTGGGAGCGGGCGAGATCTTGGCTCTCGGCCAAGCGTCCATTTCCACAGCCAATTAAACGCATCGAGCAGTCGCCGCGGTGCTCCGTTCGCGCTTTCAACACGGAGAGCGCTCGCGTGCTTAATGAGCGACGTTCGAATAACGAGTGAGATTATCTCGGGACGCCTCAGTTTCACGCTCCCTTACTTCAATGCTTTTATCACTATGCTCTGCCCTTCGAATTCCCCCGACGACCAACCAATGCGGATAGATGGACGCAGAGCCTGCAGCAGCACTGTTGATATGCATGCCTCTGGTCCAGCCGTAAATCCAGCCTTCTCCTTCCACCACAACTCCCTCCTCCCTTCGACTCACTTGTTCTTCTAGGACCGGGCGGGCAGTAGCCGCTATCGACCGCGAGCGCGCAGGGCGAATATCAATAGACCGCTATTGATCTGTCGCAACTTAATGCCGCTGCTGTTTATTCATGTCATTTCTCTGGCCAGACCTTGGACTGGCTGACAGGGCGGGTCGGTTCAGGGGTCTCGTGGGTGGCTAAAAGAAGTGTCTGCTCCGGCCGGGACAGAGAGCGGTTAGATACCTGCAGCGCGGGACCTTAGCATTTCATGGAGCACGATCAAAGAAAATTGTAATAGCCTAGAGTTGGAAGTGGTTTCTTTTTGAACTGAGGACCTGGAGTCTTGCGTCTAAATAAAGATGTTGCACTTTACTGTATCACACATAATGCTCAAACTAAACTCAAAGGCAGTCCTGCTGGGTGCGGTGCGGCCTTATCGCCCTCAGGTCATGACCTCTAATTGTATTGATAGAACATTGATAAAACTGTTGATGAGTTGATACGGCTGACGTGCATTTGGCATCTCGACTTAATGACTTGATCCCTGTATTGCATTGTCATCAGACCCATTGCGAACCATTTATGTTCGGATTGTCATCTGCAAGTGCCAATGAACGATTACTGCCGACTTGACGAAAGACAGTCAAGATGCCGCAAAGTAAAGCCAACAAGTCTAGGGTGTTTGTCGATACCCAGATTTCAATTTCAGATCTCAAAGATCCTCTGACATAGTTTCCGTTGACTGGAATAGACCACTACTCACCATCTCGTTCACCCTCCCCCCCCCCTGGTTCCTCCGTTTATAATTCCCCTCTCAACCAGTCCTCCACTCGTCCACCCACTCCATCCGCCCTCTCGTCCCTGTCCTCCGTGGCGGCTGGCGTGGGCGAGAGGGAGGGAGGGTGGGGGGGGGAGTGAAAGAGAGAGAGAAGGGGGAGAGCGTGCATTATTTACCTCCACTTTAACCCCGGCCTCGTTCAGCGAGACCCTTGTTTTTTTTCCGACGCGACACCTCTGCTTTCGAGGGGAGGTGCTTCAATGAGAGGAGAGCTTCTATTAATGGAGGAGACACTACCAAGGGGGGCGGCGGGGGGGGCGGTCGTCTGAGCAGCACCAGGAAGAGGAGGGATGATGTAGCGTCGCTGTTGTGTCTGGTCCACATCATTTTTTCTCATGGCCTGATGAAGCACATTAGCATCACAGTCGAGGCACGGAACAGACTCAAGGGCGAAAGCGACGGGCTCCGCATTGAGGTCACGCTGAATTCCGTCCCGGTTCTCCGGAACACTCCGGAACACTCTGCAGCTCATACGTCACCAGGCCTTGCGTCACCATTACATAAATACAGTTCATTGAACTGACGAGGCACAAACGCGCTCGTAACCACGGTGTCTCCTCGGCGCGCCGAAAGTGCGCGGCCTCCGCTGCGACTCCCCGGACGTCCCACGCGCTCAAGATGGCCGCCGTGCCTCCAGCCTGTCGCTTCCTGTTTAGGCGGCGAGCACGGGACTGGTTCCAGCCCCGGAGGTGGCGGCCCTTGGGGACGTTCTTGGCCCGGCATGGCTTTGCAGAGTGGATGTGACAGGGACGAGTCTGTCCCGCGCCAGGGCGATGGGCAGGGCCAGCACAGCACGTTAATAATTGATCGTCCCATACTGCAATGTGCTGCTCAAGCTTGTTTACTGGGGTTTCCTGCTGAGGCGCCCTTTTTTTGACACCAACACCCCCGCTGTAACTTGCTTGCCACAGTCCAGGGCGGCGTCGTAAGCAACGCGGCTGGAAGACGCATTCTGGTGCAGTTGCCCTTTTTTATAAGGGTTTGCAAGGTAACTCTTCGTGGGGGGGGACACCGAATGGAGGTCGGTGTGGATTAGGGATGCTTCGGGATCATTTTGTTGGGTCTGTCTGTCTGTCTGTCTGTTTGTCTGTCTGTCTGTCTGGAAGTGTCTTTTATGAGCTCATGGGAGGGGGGAGGAAGAGAGGCGCTGCATTTCCTTTTCGCGCCAACCCCTCCCCCCCGCCCCCGTCCCACTCTGTTAGCGGTGGGTCATGTGCGGAGGATGAGAGGAGGGAGGGATGCAGGAATGACTCAGGGGGGGGAGAAGAGGGCTTCACTCGTTCACAGCCGGCGACGGATAAGAGGATTAGCGTCACTTCGCTTCATCGCAGCTTGTCCTCTCCACCTCTGTCTCTCCCTCCCTCCCTCGCATTCTAAATACCTTCCTCCTCCATTTACTGTACTGTACCCTCCTCCTTTCTCTCGCTCCACCGCTCTCTCACCAGCCCCCCCCTCTCTTCTTCTTCTGGCCTCGTAGCTCCTGTCGGCCGCCCCGTCCCCTCACCCTGTAGCCCTCCCTTCTTCTTCTGTGGTTTCGGTCGGTACCTTCTAGTCAGATATCAGTCAGTCTGCGCGGCTCTCTAGTGCTTAACGACTCATTTTATGTGATAAAGCTGATCTGAATCACCAAAGAGTCTGAGGAGACCTCAAACCAAATGGTGGGTGAACGCTGGCCCTTTTAGAACCCCCTTTCATTGGGATTATATTCAAACTCCTAACTTTCAAAAACACGAATCCATAACCCTCGACATTCCAGTGGAGTTTATCTGTGTCTGTCCCTCCCTGTCGCGGTCCGTATCTAACCCCAGCGTGCGCCGCCCCCTGTGTTCCCCTCTGTGTCTCCCCAGTACAGGATCGGTCAGCTGTACATGATCAGCAAGCACAGCCACGAGCAGAGTGACCGCGGGGAGGGGGTGGAGGTGGTGCAGAACGAGCCCTTCGAGGACCCCGCCCACGGCCAGGGCCAGTTCACTGAGAAACGCGTCTACCTCAACAGGTGAGTGGGCCCCCGTAACCCGGGACAACCGACCTCTAGCCTTCCGTTTGACCCCTCCGACAGACCTCGTGTGTATCTGTGCCATTTGTATACATTGAAATATACTTTGCTTACTTGTTTGTTGACGTAATTGCTGATGTGTAGACATTTTAGGGAGTGGGTCGTATAGTTCACATGGGATGTTTCTCAGGGTTCATAATACCCACGCCTTCATTTGTATGGTGACGGGCCGCAGGGGTTAACGTCAGACCGCGCGTCACACTCCAGCCTCGACTACGCCTTTTTTTCTTCTTAATTACGCACCTGTGTGGAGAGCAAAACACAAAGAAACCAAGATTTGGAAAGCGAAAGCAACACGAAGGACGAGAGGGAGTTGTCAGCCCTCCATAGCTGGGTCTTACTCCACGCAAGTCCACCGTGTGTGTGTGTGTGTGTACACAACCTCTCCCCATGCATTGTTAAACATCCAAGGACAAAAACATCCCAATTAGGCCAGATGGAAAGAGAGCAAGACAGGGAGAGAGAGAGAGAGAGAGAGAGAGAGAGGAGACACAGGCTATTCATTCCAGCAGAAACACCTGTGTCAGCGATCAGGGTCCCTGGAACGTCATGGTGCTGACTCAGCGCAGCTTTGCCCTACGCCACGGCTCAAACTTCAGGGAGGGAGGGAGGAGCAGTAGAGAGAAGGAAAGAGAGAGAGAGAGAGCGAGCAGGAGAGAGAGAGAGAGCGAGCAGGAGAGAGAGAGAGAGCGAGCAGGAGAGAGAGAGAACGGGCAGGAGAGAGAGAGAGAGCGAGCAGGAAAGAGAGAGAGAGAGCGAGCAGGAGAGAGAGAGCGAGCAGGAGAGAGAGAGAGAGCGAGCAGGAGAGAGAGAGAGAGCGAGCAGGAGAGAGAGAGAGAGCGAGCAGGAGAGAGAGAACGAGCAGGAGAGAGAGAGAGAGCGAGCAGGAGAGAGAGAGAGAGAGAGCGAGCAGGAGAGAGAGAACGAGCAGGAGAGAGAGAGAGCAGGAGAGAGAGAGAGAGAGAGAGAGAGAGAGAGAGAGAGAGAGAGAGAGAGAGAGAGAGAGCGAGCAGGAGAGAGAGAGACGAGAGAGCGAGCAGGAGAGAGAGAGCGAGCAGGAGAGAGCAGGAGAGAGAGAGCGAGCAGGAGAGAGCAGGAGAGAGAGAGAGAGCAGGAGAGAGCAGGAGAGAGAGAGAGAGCAGGAGAGAGCAGGAGAGAGGTGAAAATCCATTCACTTAGAGAGAGGCAGGTGGTGAAGCGGGGGAATAAAGGGAGGGATCCCAGAGACGCGCGAAAGCACCTTGTGGCTGTGTTAGCTGTGGGGAGGTGAAGAGCGGGATGGAGCGGAGGAGGAGGAGGATCGGGAAACAATAGAAGAGAGAGTGGGAGGGGAAAACAAAGGGTTAGAGAGGGGGGGGGGAGAGAGAGAGAGGCAGAGAGAAAGAGGAGAGAGAGAGACAATGGAAAACACACAGGAGATGAAACCAGGGTAAAAGCATGCGTGAGAGCCCCAGGATTATTGAGACGGGCCTTGAGCTCAGGGGTGCTTTTGGAGACCACATGATCACGTCAGACACCGTCACGGCTCTCGCTAGGCGCCTGGATCCATGATGAACACATACGCATGGTAACGACCCCAGCTCGCCCTCCCCATTTGGAAAACTGTCCAAAGTTATCACATCAATGTGTGGGAGCGAAGACGGCACACAAACACTGCCTCCCCACACACACACACACACACACACACACAGAGAGTAGCTTGTTTCTCCCAGGCAGGTCATGAGAGGACACGCAGCGAAGGCGAGGGCTGCGTCGTTAGGGTGAAAGCACGACAGAGCCGCGAGGGGCCGTCGAAACAGCCAAGAACCTGCCGTCCCCCCTCTCTCACCTCTGTGTGCACCACAGCAGACGGACGCCCTGCTGGCTCTCACAGCTCCCTCACACGAAACAGCTGCCCTGCCTCCCTAACCTGACGGCCAGGTGACCGGCTTCCTGACTTACACAAGACCCGGGTGAAGGGAGGGGGAGCGGGGAGACAGCAGGGGGGGAGTCGGGAGGGGGAGGGAGACGCGTTGACGATGGGAAGAGGAGAGCGCCGGCGAGCGAGAGAGGTTGAGACGAGAGGGAAAGGGGGGCGTGTGTGTCGGAGGAGAGCGAGACGGTGCTCTAAGTGAGCGTTTGAATTCCCAGTTTCCCTTAACCTTGAATGCAAACTGAAGCAGTTTGCAGTTCCTCTTACAGATAAGGGTTGCGGTGACAAACACACAGGCAGAATGGGAACTCCAAGCTGGATGAGGGCTTTGAAGAGTGACCTTGCTTTGACTCTGCCAGAGGAAATACTCTATCTTGTGCCTACTTGGCTGGCGCTTGGCTGGCTTGACACTGTCCACTAGCCAGTCATGCATGTATACCATCTGTAGACACATCATTGGGTTAGAAAGAGTGGCTCCTAAAACACAGCCCTATTTGAATGATCTACGCTAAGCTATAAGACAAGTTTAATCAACCAGACGCAAAGCCCTTTCACGAGGCAGCGTCCAAACCTAAAAAGTACTAAATGTAACGGGACAGAGGCCAAGAATCCGATTTACCCGACAACACGGCCAGGAAATTGGAATCCCGACTCCCAATTACACCCACTGACAAATTTGAGGCCGAGCTCGCTAGCTTTCTGGCGAGACAAATCACGAGTCACCAGACGGCGATTCACCGTAAACATCGATCGGAGGCTCGTTCTGTCGATGACGCTCGTTATTACCGATGAGCCCCCCCGGTTGGCTGGTTTTGTGACTGAGTTAAGCGAAGGAACTAATCCCTGCGCGGAGGAGAACGGCTCCTTTTTGTGTCCGACCTCTTGGAATCCGGCTCGAACCCGTTTGGTGTGTGAAAAGCGGTGGGCGGGAGCCTCCATTCCTCCTCCCACGGCCGTGATTGGCCCTTTGGGGAGCGCCAGCGGAGCGATTGGCAGGACGGGGGGTGTTTAAAAGAAGAGAGGAAGGACGGCCAGAAGTGAGCAGATGGAGCTGGCCGAGTCGACAGTCATCTTGTTTTTGAACGCGTGTGAATGTCAGCTTGGCGACGTCGGTGGCACAATGCTGTTCTGCCGTCGTCACCCACGCACACTCAATATAGTGGTCCAGTCACCCGCTGTTGTCCTCCAAACAAGTGCAAATTCTAAAGTTTTAGTTTTTCTTCGGTGACACACTCACCTTTACTCACTCACTCTCTCTTTCTCACACTGTCACACACACATAGACACACACACACACCAGAGACATGAGAGACGTCGGCCAGAAGTAATAGAAGAATAGCAGAGACATGAGAGATGTCTCTGTTCTTTTAGCAACAGATTTCCAATGAGTCCACGGCACGCGTGTAAACTCCACCCACTTTCGTTCCCCAGGTCCCGGTTGGACTGGGATGTTTAGGACTGGCGTTTGAATCAATGGCACAGCCATTCTGTCATTCACACACGATCACAAACTGAAACTATTTATGCTGTCGTTGTGTACACACCAAGAGACACTGAGAGGAACACACACACACCTCAACACACTGGATTAAAGAGAGTTGCACTCTGAAACCTCATATGGTTTATTCTCTCTCGACCTCTGTTTAAGTATCTCTACAACTCACTGCTGGGTACACAACATGTGTGCAGTGTTAACCTCTCCAGTGAAATCCATCAAGGCCTTACAAATCGAATAAGTACCACTTTTTTTTTCAAATCGTTTTTCTTCTTCTATTCTTCTTTTCCGTCATTGATCTCTTTAACAATCTCTTTAACAGGGCCCCGTAGGCTGCAGACTCACCTAGAGGAATGGAATGACTTTCAATCTTTTTAAAAGGGTGATAGCAATAATGATGATATCAATTAATCAGTTGTCTCTCTCTCTCTCTCTCTCTCTCTCACACACACACACACACACACACCTCTCTCTCTCTCTCTCTCTCTCTCTCTCTCTCTCTCTCCCACATCTCTCTCTCTCTCAGTAAATTGCCCAGTTGGGCTCGTGCAGTGGTGCCCAAAATTTTCTACGTGACTGAAAAGGCTTGGAACTATTATCCCTACACCATCACAGGTGAGTACACACGAGCACACGCTCTCTCTCTTTGACCCGAGCTCATGAATATTCTCTCGCTGCTGTTACCACTCACATTTGCTCTCTCGCCTTTTCTTCGACACACGCACAGACACACACACACACACACACAGACTGCCCTGGGTCAGGTCAAAGTGTTATTTGAGAGCCAGGAGGCATTGAGGCCAGCCACAGCTAATGGGGCCAGTGCATCCAGTAAAGAAGCCCAAACGCTTATCGACCGTAACTCTAGCAGAGACACACAAGGCTAACCCCATCTAATCTACTTAACTGCTAAAACACTGAGAACATAGAATTAGCCTCAGCCTCAGCCTCAGCCTCAGCCTCAGCCTCAGCCTCAGCCTCAGCCTCAGCCTCAGCCTCAGCCTCAGCCTCAGCCTCAGCCACAGCCACAACCACAGCCCTAGCCCTAGCCCTAGCCCTAGCCCTAGCCCTAGCCCTAGCCCTAGCCCTAGCTTTAGCTTTAGCTTTAGCTTTAGCCCTTAGCCCTAGCCTCAGCCTTAGCCTCAGCCTCAGCCTCAGCCTCAGCCTCAGCCTTAGCCTTAGCCACAGTCTTAGCTTCAAACCACCTGAGTCACCCCACACTACCTAGAGTATCTGTCTCATGTCTACAGGAGTGTCTGCTAAATGACTAAATGTACATTAATCAACATCCACATGTTGACTGTGAATGTGCGTCATATCGTGGAGGTGTCGTGTGCCTGTGTACAAACGTCTCAAACGCCTCCAATCGTGACGAAAACACCACCGACTCTGCAAAGGCCCGAACTGCACGTGCTCGAACAGTCGCACCGTCACCAGAACAAGACGGCTGTTTAGCTCGCGATATCTCTCTGGCGGGTGTTCCCCGCTGTGTCGATCCCAGACAGCTGCGGGTCCCTAACCCTGTTGTGTTTTGTCTCCCCATGTGCGTCTCTGTGGGCCCCCCGGAACCTCCAGAGTACACCGTGAGTACCTCCCCCATTTCCTGGGTCGTGATGCACTGCCCGTCCACGACCAATCAGAAGCAGTCCCATAGCTCCAGCCTTCGCAGAGGGAGGGAAACAAAGTGTCACTTCTTCCTGTGTGTCCGGGTGGTTTGGGTTAGATTAGCTGCAGGGGATGACGGTGCCTCCCTGCGTGGCAAGCTCTGTGTGTGTTCATGCCGAAGGTGTTCCTTTAATATGGGTCCGTGTTTGTTTTGCGAGTGTCGTTTTGGATTTAGTGTGCGAGGTTAAGCTTCCGAGTGCAGTGGGCCGCAGATGTACCCTGCAGTAATGTGTGTATGTGTGTGTGTGGGGGGGAATCCATAACTCCAGCTTAGAGACTGTGTGTGTGTGTGTGTGTGTGTGTGTGTGTGGTGTGTGTGTGTGTGGTGTGTGTGTGTGTGTGTGTGTGTGTGTGTGTGTGTGTGTGTGTGTGTGGTGTGTGTGTGTGAATGAACATAGTTCCAGTGTGAATTAGTGTGGGTTGGAAGGATTTATTTCGCACCCGTGTGCGCGTGTGTGTGTGTGTGGGCGGTGGGTGCGTGTGTGTGTGTGTGCCCGCGTGCGTGTGTTCTATATTAAGTCTAGCTCCATGGTGATGAGTTGTGGAGCCTCAGCCGAGCATGTGCTCTGGGGTGATAAAGAAACATCAATTCTTCTTCCTTGCCTCCTCAGAAGGATCATTTAGCTCCACCGCTCAAAGAATGTCACCGCTATGTACGCGTCAAACGATGTACAATTGCTCCCTGAATCTCGGATGGGTCTTTTTGATACGGGAGCATGGTATTTGACACATAGAGTATGCCGTTTGTAAATGAACATGAAAAGTATGATGTTGTTAATGAACATGAAACGTCAATGTAAGAGAGAGAGAGGGAGAGAGAGGGAATGAGAGGGGGTGGCGGGAGAGAGGAGGGGGAAGGGGGGGGAGATCGAGGAAACATGTCTTAAGTCAGGAGAGGAGCTCGCACAGAAACTAAAGACTGTACATGCAAGAGATGACCCCGTCTGACCCCTCCTCTGGTTTCTGCGCAGTGCTCCTTCCTCCCCAAGTTCTCCATCCACATAGAGACCAAATACGAGGACAACAAAGGCATCAATGACCACGTAAGTGTGTGTGTGTGTGTGAGTGTGTGTGTGAGTGCGTTTGGGCCAAAGTTCATCTCGCCAATGTCTGCGCGTCTCGTCTCTGTCACCTCTGTGTCTCGGTTGCCAGCGAGCGACGCCGAGGCTCTCCCCGCGCTAAAGGATTTATGATGGAGAACACAGTGCATGGAGCACTCTGCCTCCTCTCCCGGGCCCTCGCTGTGATAAACCAATATCATAATGTGCCGTGTCTCACCGCCTCTGACAGTCTGCCAGGGGGGGGGGAGAGGGGGGGGGGAGGGTGCTCAGCTTAATTGAAGAGCACGTTTCATTTCTCCGACCGTTCACCTCGTCGTTAGTCACCAAACGGACGACGCTGTCTCCGACGAATTTCACGAAAACTGATATTTTTCCGGAACTTTCTCGGGGTGATATTGTGTGTACGTGTGTGACCCAGTTCAGTCGTGATGGAAGACAATGCCAAGGGCCCGCGCACGACAGAAGCATAAAGCACATGATATCAGAAGCCGGAGAAGCCGACGGACGCATCATCCACAGTAACTGGAGCCTACCTCTGTCCTCCATCAAATGCTTTGGGCAGGGTCCGTGTGCTAGAACACACACACACACACATTTGTGCGCGCACACACACACACACACACAAGTTTGTGCACACACACACAGAGAGAGAGAGAGAGAGGGAGTTCTGCTTCTGACTCAGAATTCGCTGTGGCTTCGGGACATAGAAAAAGGGTCTGTGTTTTATAACATTGAATAATCAGCACAGTGTGTGTGTGTGCCGGCCAAGATGTGATGAGCTGTTTACCTCCGTGTCTCCATGTTATCATCATGATGCCACGCGACGTCTCGCCGTGATCCAACGTGTCGTCTCATGCGTGAACCTCACGAGACAAATGCTCATCTGTGGGCTTATCGCCCGCCAGCACGACGAGGTGGGACGCCTGCGAGCGTGTGTGGGCGAGCGTGCGTGTGTCGGGGCGAGCGAGCGTGCCCCGGAATCGGACGGAGCAGAGTTTGTTATCGGGGATGTTCCCGTCACGCGAGACTTCAATGTGGTCGACGTCTTTCTTCTTCGCTCTCTTCCCTCTCTTCTCTTGCTCATTTCTCGGGTCTCTCTCCCTCTCTCTCTCGGATGGAGAGACACACACACACACTGCCCCCACTGCTACACACACACACTCTCACACACACACACACACACACACACACTCCCATGGTAAAGTCTGGATGAATGCCATACACTTTTAATATGGTCCCTCACGGCCTCCGTTCTGTCTTTCCCATCTCTGGAGGCTCCTCTGCACGACAGACGGACACAATGAGTAACTCTCTCCCTCTCCCTTCCTCTTATTAGTCTCTCTGTCAATGTTCCCTCCGCCTCTCCCTCCCCCTTTCTCTCTCCCTCTCTCTCTCTCTCTCTCGCTCTCTGGTGTCCACATCGCTTTTCCCCTCCACGGCATTTGATCGCCCTGTCTTTTTGTCTTCCGCCGTTGACACGCCATCTCTCACTCTCTGTCTCTTCCTTTACGCCCGGCTCTCTCCTATCTTCCCCCACTCCCCTGTTTTGGCCTCTCCTTCCCTTCTCCCTCCCTCCCTTCTCGTGTCCCCGAGTTACACTCATGCATGCTGACACGTCACCCCCCCGATGTGACCGTGTTGCTCTTTCACACTCCTAGTGACAGAAGGACCCCTTGGAGGGAGGGAGGAATGTGGAGAAAGGGGGAGAAAAAGAGGGAGAAAGAGGGAGAAAAGGAGAGAGGGATGATGAGAGAGGTGAAGAGGGGGAGGGAAAGAGATAGCGCGACATTGTATGAGAGAGGAAGAATAAAATATTCAGTGGCCACTCATGCCAATCTAACAGTTACAAAACAGATAGACAAAGAGAGAGAGGGCGAGAAAGACAAGAGGGTCAAAAAAAAGAGAAAGAAGCAGAGCGAGAATGCGAAGGGGAAAAAGGCACAGCGCTCAACACATGGCTCCAACTAGCCAACCCAACTGGCCGAGGCCTCACGCTGACCAATGACATTTAGCGCAGCCCCGGGTCACCGGGGGCAACGCAAGCTGTGGCCAGTCTGAGCCCACAGGACACAGGCTGGCAGCATCGAGGGAGGCCACCAGACATATTGATCGCACGAGTGTGTTCACTCCTGAGGGACTATGAGAGGGAGAGGGAAAAAGGGGGCGAGAGAGAGAGACAGTGGACTGTTTCAATCCTAAAAGGTTCATTCCAAATATGTCGTTCCATCGACATATGTATTAGAGTGAGATGGAGACGGAGAGAGATGGGGGAGAGAGTTGTAAAAGACGAAATGGAGGAGAGAGGGTGAGGTGTTTGTTGTGTTTCCTGACCAGTACCTCCTCCTACAGAGATGACTCCTTCCCGACAGGGTTAAAGAAATAACGTCGACATCTCTCACGTTCAACCGGCTGACTGTATAATTAGCTCATAGCTCAGAGCGAGAAGATTGGATATCCTTAGCGTTTTCCCTTAGAGAGATTTGAAAACCTTTAAAGACGTTAAAATGTTGCATCGCTCGGTGCACTCACACCCTCAGGCTTTTGGTAATAGAGCACTCTGTAACCCAGCACATACACATGCGGCCTCGCATTCACACACACACACACACACACACACACACACATATACCCACGTATCGAAACACACACATTCACACAAACACACACCCTTTCCAGTGTTCTTCCTCGGATGGAATGAAACTATAATGTTATTGTTCTGGGTGTAGCCTGAGGCTACGGAGTCCAGTAGGAGTGCCTGCTGAGTGTGTGTGTCTGTGTGTGTGTGTGGTCCCCTGTGTGTGTGTGTGTGTGTGTTTGAGAGAGTATCTGTGTGTGTGTGTGTGTGTGTGTGTGTGTGTGTGTGTATCTGTGTGTGTGTGTGTGGTCCCCTGTGTGTGTGTGTGTGTGTGTGTGTGTGTGTGTGTGTGTGTGTGTGTGTGTGGTCCCCTGTGTGTGTGTGTGTGCGTGTGAGAAAAAGAGAGACAGAGAGAGACAGAGAGAGGGAGAGACAGATACACTGGTCCATTCTATGAACTAGCATAAAACACAAAACCTTTGCCAACCACACAACAGGGATACGGCCCAAGACTAGAGCTCCCCCTACAGGCTGCATGTGGAATCATCTCTGGTTCTCTTGGCTGCTGTTGAGGTTACCTTTGACAAGCCAAAAGGGAATCGGCCTCCCGACACTGCTCGGTTCACACAGAAACACGTCGCCGTTAAACAGAGGACACGTTTCAGACGGAACTTCCTGTCCTCGTGGAGGGTTTTCGTTCGATCTAAATGTCACCGAGTAAACACGGTCGGTGCTCGGGGGGGCTGTGAATGACACGATCTGGAAAGGGTACAGGGACCGGAAAGCTTTGTAGCTTTGTTTTGACAGTTTGGTCATATTCTGTTGACGATGTCTGAAGTGAGAAAGAACGTAACTCAACTGTGTGGATCGTGTGTGTGTGTGTGTGTTCAGATCTTCGACAGCGAGCTGAAGGACCAAGAGAGAGAGGTGTGTTTCGTCGACATCGCCTACGACGAGATCCCCGAGCGCTACTACAAAGAGTCCGAGGTGAGAGCGTGTGTGTGTTTGCCTGTCGGTCTTCAGGCCTCTTCAGTGTGTGTGTGCGTGTGTGTGTGTGTGTGCCTCCATTGTTGGCCCTGTATCAGAGTTGAAGTCGGCACGTTCTTCCGAAAACTAATCGCAAAATCCACCTCGACTCGAGTGCTTCCTGCCATTCTCAACCCTGACCCCCCTAGCCATGTGATTCTCCTCTATCTCAGTGTTTGTATTCATCGAGGCTCTCCTGGTGTCGTTAGCCTGTGTGTAAGCTGCTCATTAGCTTAAGAGGTGCTTAATGAGACTGTAAATTGCCTCTGCTCCTCCGAGTCTCCCTGGGAAGACGCTCGGGGAGGAAGAGATTTTCCATCGTATGTTCATTTCACAATCAGTAGATTTTGCGTTTGTTTTGGGGAGGGGGGGGGGAGAGTCTTAACAACGTCTGTGTCATCTGTGTCTGTGTGTGTGTTTATGTGTGTGCGTCTGTGTTTATGTGTGTGCTTGTGTGTGTGTCTGTGTTCATGTAGGACCTGCGGTACTTCAAGTCGGAGAAGACGTCCCGCGGGGTTCTTCCGGAGGGCTGGAGGGACACTCAGGAGCCAATCATGTGCTCCTACAAGCTGGTCACCGTCAAGTTCGAGGTGTGGGGACTACAGACGCGCGTGGAACAGTATGTACACAAGGTGACGCTTCCATATCCCAGGCTCGACACACACACAAACACACACAAACACACACGGTTCTGCTATTCACAAGGGGCAATGTCTCCTTAACGACACCTGTGGTTACAAACGTTCCCCCCGTATGAATTGTATGAAAGCCCGTCTTTTTGAAACGTGGACGCCGGTGTACTTCAAAAGATGGCGTCTAAGCTCCGCCCTCCCTCTGTCCCGCTGCAGGTGGTGCGTGACGTGCTGCTCCTGGGCCACAGGCAGGCGTTCGCCTGGGTGGACGAGTGGATCGGTAGGTCTGCCAGCTGGGGCACTCTAGACTCGCGTTGACCCTCAGTCGCAGCGCATGTAAAGCAGGCGTAGCTACTAGGAAGGTGTCTTGGTTTCGTATTGGTTCGGTTGAGTCTTATACATGTCGATGGAGACAAAGCCAGATCATGGTTTTTCGATGAGTGTAGCTGCTGCTGTTTTCGTCCACCACGTACTTAATGTGTATCATTTTGTGGTGGTGGAAGTATTTGCTAGATGTGCAGCTTATTCTATAACCCACAATGTCGATTTCTGCCTTTGGTTGATGTTTCGTATGTTCGTAAATGACTGTTATTTGGACTGTTGAAATGAATGTAGTGCACGTGACTGCACCTGTCCAACCCTGTGGTCCAGCGTGGCTGCTTCTAACCCTGCCACAGTTAGCTGTAGCATGCAGCGCAAACCCTCCTTCCTCCAACCAAGCACGTCGTCTAGGGGCTGGAACGGTACACGCGCAGGACTATCCAGTCTGACCTTCTTTCCATGTTTCTCTGTCTTCAGACACGGGCGTTTCTCTGAATTTACAACATTGAACACATTCAATTGCCCTATGAAAACCCACAAAAAAAGCATCGTTTGCTTCTATATAAGCCAGTCGAAGTGTTAAACCTTACCCTCCAGACCAGAACAAAAATGCCCAAGTGTTGACTGCTCATCAACAAATCGTTACAAGTTGATGACAGTGACGACAAAATAGCTCCCCAAAGAAATGGTCAGTTCTCAAGGAACATCGGGGGCCTCAGAGAAACATGAGAGTCGGGCCGTGTGTCGTCGTCTTGACCACCCATTAGCACAGCAACACTCTTCCACGGCTCCATCCCATTCACGCACTCACCACTCAGTATTTTCCATGGCTGCGGGGTAAGTTGATAACAGTCCATTACCTCCGTAATGGAACACATCCACCCATCCTGCCCTCTCCTCCATCTCCTCCATCTCTGGAAAACAACCGTCGGTCCCTAATCCCTCTTCCTCTGCACGACTTGGATACAAATCATCCTTTCCCCAAACGTTTGGGAGGACTTTGCCTGCGAATGCCGTTTCCCTCTGAATGTTTCACACTTTTCTGGGGCGATGCCACCCTACCTTTCCTGTCGTCTGACTCGAAAGGCACCAGTCCCTCCCTCCCTCTCTCCTCCTCTGTTCCCTCCATGCCTCCTCTTCACCCCTCTCACCATCCCTTTCTTAGTTCCTAACCTGGCCTTGATATGACTAGCTCTGTCCTAGCCGTACTGTGGGTGGTGGGAAGCTAGCTCTGTCACCTCTCCCCCGCCCCCCCCATCCCCTGGCTGTGCTTGGGACGTCCCACATCTGACCTTTGACCTTCCCGAAAAGCACTAATCACCCATCTGAGGCGCTCTCGAGGGTTTGCGCCTTCACTTTCCCCCATGCATCCTTTTCCTCCACCGCCTTCTCCGACCCCTCTCTCGAACGACCTGAACGGGCAAACTTACCAACGTGTCCACCTGCTCCACCCCCCCCCCTCTCTCCAGATATGACTTTGGATGACGTGCGGGAATACGAACGAAAAATGCATGAAAAAACCAACATTAAGGTTTGCCATGAGACGCAAGAGCATTCCACAACAAACTCATCATCACTGGATGACATAGAGATCCATGACAAAGCAAGCGTATGTGTTATGGTCAATTTATTTTCTTGCCCTCTCCTTAATTCCTTTCTGTTTGTTTTGTATTGAAATGTGTGTTTGATGAAATGCGAGCCCGTCGACCCTCTCAGCACACGTCACACTCTCATTCAGCCGTTAGAACATCAATGCACGGTTTGTAACTGACAGTTTGGAAATATACTCAACCCTCAAAGAGGGTGTTGCCAAAAATGTTGTTTTCTTTCATTGAGCTTATTACAATAATTACTGGTTGTCTCATTCTGATGTGTTCCTATGGCCCTCTAAGCGATCATCATGTCTGCAGTGAAAGCACTCTAAAAGGACGCCTCCCCTCGCTAACCCCCGTGTCTTCTCCACCCCTCCGCCCCCAGACATGACGATGGATGAGGTAAGAGAGTTTGAGCGCGCCATCCAGGAGGCCACCAACGAGAAGATTGGGATGTTCCCCCCGTCCATCTCCATCAGCGAGACGCCCCTCTCCTCCTGCGCCCTCACCGGCCCCGCCAGCGCCCCCTCCACCCCCCTCTGCACCGACGCCCCCGAGTTTCTCTCCGTCTCCAAGGACCGGCCCCCGCAAGAAGTCCGCCCCCGAGACCCTCACCCTGCCCGACCCGGCGGCCCAGCGAGGCGTCCCCCAAGACGCTGCGCCCGCCCCTCGTCCCAACCCCTTCCCCTCGCCCTCCTCTGACTCTGTCCTTCCAGAGTTGGCGGGTGAATAGGGAGGCACGGGGGTCTGGGGGCTTCTGTTGTTTTGTCGCTTGAGCTCCCTTGCACCCCCTTGCCTCCCCCCGTCCCCCCCGTCACCCCGATTGTCTTAGAAGCCCAACAAAACTTGCCTATAGCCTCCACACACACCCCAGTGCCCAGTGCTGCAAGCAAACTATAGCCATATGCCAGTGTTCAGCCCTACTTACACATATCTCCACGGTTTTAAGGTCGATCCCACAAGTCTCCAGTCTCCAACTTCCTCCTCGATGAGCAGGCAGCTGTGGGCTCAGCTACCCCCTCCGGACTTCCTTTTCCTGAGTTTGTAGCCAATCCGATGTCAGATCCACTGTTTTACCCGTCCAGTGTAAGGAGTGATCATGCACCCACACGATTTCTCCTTCTCCTTAGTTCGAGTCCTTGTTTCAGCGTGATAGGTTCATGTGTGTGTGTGTGTGTGCGTTATGATGCAGACAAAATGTCCAACCAAACATTTCTTTTTCAACTCAATGGATAGCTGATTAGCTTTGTGTCGCTAAAAAGCGGTTGCCTTGGCGACGGAGCTTTCGAAAAACCTGACGCCTTTGATTCCTTTTGCACACTTAAGTGAACGAGTGAATGTTAGTTTTTTTACTTGGCAGCCCACGAAATATCCATGTGCAGTGCGTTCTTTTCAAGCCGAAATAAAATAGTGTGAATAACCCCGTCCTTCAGACAACTTTCATGGCACAGTGCTGTCAGCTGTTATAACTGCAATGACTAACTGACAAACACCACGAATGCTCAAGCATATTTGCGTCATGGACATCCCCGTATCCAATCGCTCCTCTTGCCTGTCTCTCCCCTTCCCTCCACTCGACACCCCCAGTGTAACCAGATGCAAGACCAGTACAATCACACACACAGAGAGAGAGGCCAGCTCAGGTCTCCAGATCTCTCCCGTCTGGCCCTCACTTTGGACAGACGGGGTCATTGACTGTACCTCTCTCTCCCTGCTCAAGTCTATGGCCATGTTTTGTATCCCACTCCACAGATATTATACTGTCTCTGTACTCAACAGACTAACTTCACCTTTCTGAACGTTTACACAACAGTTACAAACTCCGCGGAGTACATCACCTTATGAAAATCGCGGTGAGCGCCGATACTGGTTTGCTCCTATATTTGTATGCTAACTCTGTAACTGCCGTCGCGATGACTCGGCGTCGTCGCCATTTTTCAACACATAGTGATGGACCGTGGTACGCATCAGTTCATGCAGCTGTACGACAGATATGCGTCTTTATCAGTTAATTCATCCGGTCAACAAGGCTCCAAATTTGGGAGGGGAGTGGGGGTGGGGGCAGTCAAATCTAATGTTCTCTGTATGAAGGCGGTAGGGAACATATCCATGGTTATAGGGGGTATCGAACTGGCCTTGTCGTGTGCCTGGTTGGCTTTCTGTCACGTCGTTGGTATGCCCGTGCTATGGACATGCCAGCGTTGGTAGATCAAAGGACAGGTTAAGAGTCTGACTCTGCTGTCCTTTGACTGTCCAGCTACCCAGTGGCTTCTGGTCTGAACAATCTGAACAATGAGGGTGTTCACCTTAGGAAACACACACCTTCAAACAACAATTACTGCAACTTCTGGCTACTACGTGTAAAGTAACAGTGACCGTCATGGCATAGTTATCGGCAAAGCAGAGCAAGCATGTCTCTATGGTAACGGAGAAAGACCCCTCATGGTCTCTCAAATGGAATGCCCTTATTAAGATACTCTATTTTTTCCATTTTATAGTCACGGAGATCATGGGAGTCTCATATTTCCGCATGAGGTGTTTCACAAGCATATATACATGATGATGTATAGTGTGTATGTATGTATATAATTGACGGGATGCGGAGAAGATGAATGCTGCATTGTAGGCTCTGTTAGTTAAGCACTGTATACGAAACAAACGCAGAGTTTGGAATGGCTCTGAGCATGCCCCTGGAGGACGGTTGTGACTCTCTACTCAGTGCCTCTGCATGCCAAAAGTGTATCGTAATGTCCATATACCAAAACCTCTGAGCATATTTCGAAAGAAAAAAATGCAATTTGTTGTAACTTTACAGGATGTCCATTTCCCTCCCTTCTTCAAGCGCTGTGTATTTTTTTGTCCATCTCCCCCGTTCTTTATACATGGGACATGAACCATATTATGACCACGTAAACACCTGCATAGTTCAGTCAAGTCCTTGTCGTGTTTAGTTGGACCAAAGTTCCTCTGCGACACTCGTGTTGCTCTCATGTGTAGACAGGACTCTCATTCTTGGTGTCGTTTCCACTGAACAACTGTAGCTATGATCCCCATCATCTTTCCGTACGGTTTTAGAATACTGATAACTGGTGATGACTGTCTCTCTTTTCAGGAATACAGAAATCCAGGGATGATTTAGATGGCCAGGGGGCCTCCAAAAGTAATGCATATTGACTAGGAGCATGTTCTATTCATTTGCAATGATTATGGATTTTGTTTTGTATATACTGTAATGTTTGGTTGACATTAGCTGCAAATAATCATTGTCAGGTTCATCATATGTACAATAGATAGTGTTTCTTCTTGAATGGAGAAAGACACAAGTGAGATACTAGTTGATGTAGGCCTATGTTGGAATAAATCAAAACCTTTATATTATTTTAATCTGCCATTCAAAATAACATTGTGATGTCATTAAAGATTTAGCCTTTTGATTCAAATGTATATTTTGCAAGCTCCTTATAGCAGCTGTGCACTTTTGACTGTCCAGTTGCTTTTCGTGGTTCCACATGTCCAACCTAATCTATCAATAACATGTTGTTTTAAATGCGGTGGCTATTTTATTCATATGATCACTTTTTACATCTTGAATCACAGGTTGGGTTTTCTGTTGTAATTTTTCAGTACCGCTGTAGTTTTGATTTTGTGGTTGCTGTAATTCAAAATGGATTCTCTTTGTTTTTGAAATAAAGGACCAAGCTTTTGCTGTCATCTCTTTAGTGCGGTTTGCATCCAGTCAGGTTGTCGTCTCTGAAGTGCCATCCTCAGTCGGCTGCGGGAAGTCGCTCGGTTCCTCCTCTTGACTGTCATTTGGTTCTTGGTTGTACTTATTGTTTTTTCTTTTTTTCTTAAATCTTGTAGTAAATAAAGTTTACTTGCCACTATACAAATCAGTGTCCAGGCGTGTTTGTGTTCGTTGGGATTAGTAGGTTGTATAAAAGAAGTCGAAACATGACATTGCAACATGAAAATCAGAGCCATGGCTTTCATGAAAGTCATTCGTAGTCATACAGATTTGTTGAGATGATATTTTCCCTCTGACCACATCGAGGCGCTGTAAGAAAGGTTTGACAAGAATTCTGTTTAACTTTATGCTAGGCCGCCGTAAACCTCGCGAGTTGTGTGATTTCCGTTTTCTTCATCCAGCATGGCTACGCTGTATGAAGGATTCACGTTGTGCGGACTTGTACATCCACAAAATGCTTCCGATTCTGGAATTCACGGAATTGAATTGGATGGAGACAGCGACCATGTTGTGGTCACCGACTCGACGAGAAATGTCACTTTGTTCAAGGTATTGTTTGAGAAGCGAGAAATGCTAAACCTACAACATGCTGCCGGTGCCACTAGGCTCACTCGTGTGTCCATTGCATTATGGGGCTGTACAGTAGCTAGCTAGGTAGACTAGCAAGCCTAGAAAACGAGCTCTACTTATTTCGAAATAGAGCCTTGCCAGCTGTAGTTTTATTCGGTGTTCCTAAGGGAGCCGCTCAGTTTGTATCAAGGCATCAATCGTAGCTCTAAAAGCATAAGCTAAATGTGTCAGATCTTCACAACGTGTAAACAGAATGATTGCATACTAGTAGTAGGGCTAGGTATGTGGCAGCCGTAACATTGCCCTTCTTATTTAGGTCCAAATAACTAGGTGGCTAAAATGAACATATTTGCCATTGTTATACCTGAAGATCATAGTCAATTTGTAAAGCAAACTGACAGTGACCGTTATGCGAAGTCCTCTTTCTCAGAAGATAACACACTTAACACTTATTCTGACAGGTTTCCGATCAGAAGCCACTGGGCAGCTGGACGGTGAAACAGGGTCAGACTCTAACCTGTCCTACGGTTTACAACACACACAACAAGGAGTATGTTGGAGTCTCAGACAACAAAGTAAGGCCACACTGGAAGAGTAAATACTTTTCATCATCTAAAAATGTTTTCAAGCTTTTAGCATCTTTAACGTGGTCTATCTTTCCGATGTAGGTTATCAGAGTTTGGAAAGATGACGACATACACTTAGACAAAGCATTCAAAGCAACTGTAAGTATGTTTAGACTCATACAAATATCATCCTAGTTACTACTTGCCATTCACCAAACTACTCTCATTTAACAGTAAATCGACTTTAGCTCCCCGATGTCATTTGACCAATTGTCAGTTTCCTTTGCTCTGCGAGCCATGTTGACGTTCGGTCTCTTTCCGGTGTGTTCTTCAGGTAAGTGCAGATGTGTGGAGGATCCACTCGGGCCCCGAGGGGGAGCCTGTGGTCCTTTTCCAGCGAGGGGGCGTCAGGCTCCTGGATGCCCTCCTCTCTGCCCCTCAGCAGGCCATCGAGGAGGTCCTTACAGACGAGGAGGTCATAAGGTCAGATATTTGTTTTATTATGCCTGGGAGATGAAACGATACATACCTCGATGAAGACTTCATCAACGGCAATAAGGGAATGGGAGTCATGTGGCTGAGCGGGTAGGGAATCGGGCTAGTAATCTGAAGGTTGCCAGTTCGATTCCCGACCGTGCCAAGTGACGTTGTGTCCTTGGGCAAGGCACTTCACCCTACTTGCCTCGGGGGAATGTCCCTGTACTGACTGTAAGTCGCTCTGGATAAGAGCGTCTGCTAAATGACTAAAATCTAAAATCTAATTCGGCAGATCGAATGTTGGATAGCTACATTTAAATGCATCAAATTCAAAACGCATAGGAAAGCACGTGACGAACACACCACACGTTTGGTCGTGAACCAACCCCGAGCGGGCTCCCTCCCTGGCTCGTAAACAGCCTATCGCATCACTCGATGATAATAGAGGGCCCGACCAGTGACACGCAAACAGCCAATTGACATGTGACGGTTCCACCGTTCCCACTAACGTTGGCATTGTCTTCATGTCCCTGTAGGTGGAGCACTAGCATCGTGGTCAAGCAACAGCAATTTGTCCTCTTCACAACAGAACAGGTCGGTGTCGTTTTAAAACAGTAGCGCGCTCGATGAAGAACAGCAGTGTGTGGAATAACCCGTGAGTCTCGACGTGACGTGGTCCATGTTTGCTCTTGTGTTTTTGTTCCCCTCACACAGCGAGGACAGCAGGTCCTCTATGTCCAGAGGCTGAACCCAAACACCGTACAGAAATACACGCTGGAGAGAGAGGACCCGGGCCTGTTACCCCTGAGCTACTCGGCCTCCGTCAGGGACGGACACGTCAGCCTGCTCTGTCTGTGTACGTCTCGCACGACCCTCCCTAACAAAGCCAGTAGACGGCGTGTGTGTCAGGGCGTTCGTGTCTGACATTACAGTTCATGTGTTAAACACGGTTATGGGACGCAAGACGGCAGTTTTTAGAAGCGGGGCCGGTGTGGTCCGATCAAACCTCGGTCGTTATAACGCTCCTCTTTAATGAGTCTCCCGTAACTTCTCTCAACTAACCCTCCTCCGTCTCTCCTCCAGACCCGAACGGGTGTGTGTACCAGAGTGTGGTGGCGCTGCGGAGACCGGCGGAGTCCGAGGGCCCCCAGGCGCTGCCCCGTAGCCTGCTCCTGACGCTGCCTGTGGGGGAGGGCCAGCTGGGGGCCGCCTCGGCCGTGTCCCTGGACGAGGCCCACATCGCGGTGGTGGGGGTCCCTCACCCCTCCGCAGGGGCCGGGAAAGGTAAACACACGGACCCCCCCCGTGGGGGAGTTAGTCTCAGGGGTCTGACCCCAGAGATTTGAACTGGACATGTCTGGATGCTTCCAACAAACTTGGAAGTGTTACAAATGTTGTGCGTGTCGTCGTTCACAAGGAAAATGATATGAGAATGAGATTGATTGGGAGGTTTATTGCCATCTTGTGTTGTCTCTCATGGCATTTCCTCGCTTTGATACTTTAGAATGCTGAATGGTGCTTGTCTCCTTGGTTACACAGATTTCCTCTGCATCTGGAATACACATTTTCAAACGCTCCAAGCAGGCAAGGAGATGACAGGCCGAATCTACGGACAGGTAGCGTACAACGCCCGTCGGGACAAATGAGTCACATCACGTGGTTACGCCATTTTGTTAGTGCCTCAACCAAATCAAGATGGTGAATGTTCTGATTTCTTTCCTCTGTCCCTCCTCCTCCTAGTTGTGGTGTTATTCCGGGAAGCTGTTCATCCCACACGGGAAAACGCTCTCGGTCATTCCCTACGAGTGTCAGAAGTCCTGCTTGGCCTCCGTGCTGGGGAAACTGAAACAGACCGGAGAAGCAGGCAAGAACACACACACACACACACACACACACACACACACACACACACACACACACACACACACACACCTTTCCAACCTCAGCATCCATCTGCTTGGGCAAGGTCTTCACCTCGACAAACGGAAGAACCCGGAGTAACGTGTTGTCCTCATTCTCAGAGCCCAGACCTTCAGGCATGGTGCTGTCTTGGAACTCCCTCCTCCACGGAGACCAGGCTCAGCAGGGTAGAGCGATGGAGACGAGGAAGGGGGTAAGTGAAGCCGTCCAGGAGCCACAACTCTGCCAAGTTGTACCTGGTGGATCGCTGCAGATTTACGTCATGTTATCAGAAAGAGGGTTTTTATTCACCGCGAAAGTTTGCACGGACGAGGAATGTTATTTTGGCCGACGGGTTGGCCTGACTCCACCGATCTGTTCTATTGTTCCGTCCCACGCAGAGGCTGACGAGGAAGAGCCAATCCGCTCCCTCTCTGACTGTCGACCAAGTGCTGGAGATTATCAAGGTAGCCGATTCGTGGTTGAAAGGCCTACAAACATCTCCACCGCTCCATGATCTTCACCCAACTATACCATCAGGATTCTCACAGAAATCCTTTCTTACATCTCGTAGAAAAGTCAGTCACTCACTGGATACTGAGTAACTGATGATTAGAACTGCCTTGCCTCATTCCCTTCAGACTGCTCCAGTGACGGAGGTCCAGAGAGATGTGGAGATTCTCCTCTCCAGGGCCGATGCCCAGGACCTGCAGCCCTCCCTGGGCACGCTGGCCTGCCACCTGGTGGCACGCTGCCTGTCGGAGCCTGCCTTCTACACACCCACCACCCTGGCTCAGCTGGTGCACACACAGTGCCTCTGCCACAGGTTAGGGAGAGGGATTGTGGGGAATGTGGTAGAATCTGCAGCATGGGAAAGTTCGATTTCCTGAAGCTAGTATGCTAAGGACCAGTGTTTGTAACGTGGAATGACGTTCAGTATCCCTGCACTCTGGGGGGGGGTGTATGGCGCTCGATGTTAACCGTGACCTTTGAACCCCTTCAGTCTGTGTCCCGACCTCCTGCTGCTGGCCCTGGAGAAGAAGGACTACTTCCTGTGCCAGCTGTGCCTGCAGCTCTTCCGAGACATCCCCGAGGCGGTCACCTGCGCCTGCCTCAAGACCTTCCTCAGGTGACCTTTCACCCCCCGTCGCTCAATGTGTCGCAATGAGGATAGATATATTTTCAATACAACTTGGTGTCGAGATAGATAAGATCATCCTTTATTAGTCCCACGGTGTTGAAATGTGCAGGATCAAACGTACGGTGTGTGTGTGTGCGCGTCCTCCACTCAGTGTCCCCGACGGTGACGTGGAGATGGTGAGCCTGGAGCCAGACAGCGTGTCCTTCATGGAGGGCCTGGTGGCGTCCGGGCGGGGCCCGGGGGCCCAGCAGAACGGCTTCAGCCCCGCCCCGTACGAGGAGGACAGCTGCGACGTGCCCTCCAGTGGACAGACCAAGCCCGAGGAGGTGAAGGACGGCCAGCCCCCCAGGGAGAGCTGCCCCGTGGGGCTGCACAAGGCCGTGCTCCTGTATCCTCCATGGAGCTATCAGACGTGACAAAGCGCGGTTATATTCCTCGTATTCCCTGTTTTAAAAAAAGGGGAAATCGCGTACTTTTTGGGTGGGGCCTAAATCGGACTTCCTCAAGTTGTTGTTGACTCGTCATGTATGCGAACGCCCGGCCTTGTCGTCGAATGGGTCGTTATAGAGTGCTCTGTTGTGGTGTTTTTGTCTTAACATCGCATCCTGTAGAAATGAGGTCCTGCAGACGGCATACAGTGACAGCTTCCTGCTCCCACATCTTAAAGAGCTCTCCTCCCAGGAAGTCGTTGTGAGTAAATCGGGAAACTTCCATGTCGGCGGCGGTCCACATTGGAACACACGTTGTGGATGTCGTTTCCAAGTCTAATGGTTTATGTTGTGTCGAATCTCCCTCCATCTAGCTCTTCCTCCAGTACCTCCAGTTCCTCTATATGAAATACTCTCAAGATTTCGACACACCAACGCCGGGTTTGAGATCGCCTAAGATGACACAGGTTTGGAATGGTTATTTCTTCCCACCCAGGCTTAATCACGCATACACGGCTCTACTTGCTCTTATTTATTGCATATATTGATGTGTGTGGTTATGATACTGGTTTTCTCTCTAGATCATGGACTGGGTGTGTTTGCTGTTAGACTCTCATTTCACCGTCTTGGTCATGGCCCCAGAATGCAAGAGCCTCCTCATCTACCTTCAGAAGTTCGTCTGCAATCAGGTAAAAACCGACCCACATGAAACCGGCGGTATGATTCCCCCGGGTTACCATAATTAGGATATCGTGAGGGTTCATGGGTTTAGAGAAAGAAAAAAAACTAATTTGTATGATTCCGTCAAACGGTTCCCTCTGGTACGCTGTGGTCTGAAAGTGCCAAAGCGTGCCTCGTTGGCACATTTTAGTTTCCATGGTATCTGAACGCTTCCTGACTGAAAGTGCTCGTCGTGTGTGTCTCTGTTCCAGGTGAGGGTGTTCTCCGAGCTGGGGAAGATGGCGGGCAGCCTGGAGGAGCTGCAGAACACCAAGCAGTCCAAGGAACTGGGCCAGTACGCCATCGAAGTCATCGAGTTGTTTTAGACCAATGATGTGTACAGATGTTTGTTTTTTAAACTGAACCTCGACATGTTTGATCCTCTCCCACGGCCGGTTTAGCTCACAGCCGGTTTATGACTGAGTCCCGATTTTGTCTTTTGGTGTAAGATTCTCAAGGCAGTCCATGTTAGGGGACTTGTGTGGAGTCCATAATGTGTGCCGTTTGTGATTTGAGACTTTGATGACATGCAAACCGCTATAACTAGGTGTTCTGACCTTGCCCGTCAAATGTATCCAAGGTGTATTTTTAGTACTGTCTGCAGGGATTAATTATGCAGCAAAATATAGACATGTTCAAATGTAATCTTGAACCTTCTCTTGAACATAATGATGTCTAAAACTACAAACGGGATACATAAACCAACTGTGTATTATGAATAATTGTAAATCTGCCATCTTAGTGAATTGTGTCACATTTTCTAGATGCCAATTCTAGATGCAAATTGTGTTGCACAATCTCAAGAAGTTCATTGTTTTCATGTGACAGTATTTTATTAAAAAAATACCCTTCTGTGCAAAATATCCCTTGTGTCTTGCCTTTCTATACTACTGTAATTTATTGTTTTTACTTGGTGTTTCTACGGAGCCCCTTTTCACAAGTCCCTTTAGGGGCTCTGTATTTTTCAGATGAATAGGGTTTAAAATTATATTCTGCAGTAACAGAGAAACTATATGTGATTATGTTGTGTTTTCTCAATAGGAAGATGGCGGGAAAATATTCATCCACAGTTCTTGTAAAAATTAAAACGAATGGTTGTCGGCAGGATTCGAACCAGCGCTGGAAGATCCCAATGAATTTTTAACGGTGGTCCCTGACGTGCAAAACACTCCCCCTAATATCAGTGCATCCCCCAAATGAAAACACTCCTCAAATACGAGTCAACTCCCCCCAAATAGGATGATTTGCTCACCTCCCCCCAATACAAAGACACGCTCCTCCAAATGGAGAACGACATAACATTAACTCAAAACCATATTACATGGTAAAGCGCAGCCCTATGGAACGGGTTTTAAGGGGCACTGTTTCGACAGCGCCATTGGGCTGCGCTTCATACCGCCATCTAGTGGTTTAAAGTGTGAATTACAGGTACAGTTCTCACAGTAAACCACCAGATGGCATATGGAACAGGTTTTTAAACGTTGAGTTACAGTAATGTAATGTTTTCCATTTGGGGGAGGGTGTCCTTGTATTTGGGGGGGGTGAGCAAGTCATCCTATTTAGGGGGAGTTGACTCGTATTTGGGGGGAGTTTTTTCATTTGGGGGATGCACTCATATTAGGGGGTGTGTTTTGCACGTCAGGGCCACCGTAATTTCTAGTCCAACGCCACAGCTTCTAAAAGGAAACGTTATAGGCCTAACACTAGGCGACGTATAGGCCCAAGTATGTACTTAATCTACATTTAGGCCTAACTGTTTTGGTAAATGGGACTTATTAAACATGTTGGCATTCTTTTATGATAGCATGCCATACACATCACAATTTGCAACGTTGACAACACATTTACCAACGGGGTATGTAGCAGGCCCAGCTAATTCCGATGTAGCCATACCTGTAAATATAAATGGAAAGTAAACTTGAAACTTGAAATATGTTCTGCAAATAACCAGTTCTAATAAAAAATATTTTTCCGTCCGACGAGTTTTGGACTGAATAGTTTCCTTTTTTTTATTTCACAGGTCCCTTAAGGGGCTACGTAGTTTTTAGATGAATATGGTTATAAACTATATTCTGCAAGAACAGAGAAACTATGTTAGTGTGCTGTGTATTCTTAATAGGAAGATGGCGGGAAAATATTCATCCACAGTTCTTGTAAAATAAAAATGAATCGTTGTCGGCAGGATTCGAACCTGCGCGGGAAGATCCCAATGGATTTCTAGTCCATCGCCTTAACCACTCGGCCACGACAACCTGAGAGTATCATAGCGTTGTCTGTGGTGTTATCACCATGACTTCCACATAGTTATTTAAATATTAGATAGTTTTTTTCTGGTTTCAGATTATTGAGAGGGAAGTTTGTTAATGTTATGCAAGTGAATTTCCCTAATTATTCAAATACTAATATTACATGTTTGCATTTGTAACATCTTATTGATGACGAAAGTATGAAGCTCTATACGAAGCCAGTAACAATAAATAATAAATGCAAAGAGTTGATCACTTGGCCACGCGCTTTTTATTTTAACTGATTTGGTGTTGTGAATACCGATTACAAAGTAGACTAATAAAGAATGGCTAATCTTTGCTATTCATTATTGACATGTACTAGGTCTACAAATAGGCTAAATAATATACATTATACATATATGTATCAATAATATAGATAAATCAGTAACTCAAATGCTAAATGTATGTCGGATTTATTAATTTATAATTAACATGAATATCTAGAATTACAAAATTGCATTGTTAACAAATATTGGATTTCTATCTTGTGTATGGTCGAATAAAATCTACTGGAACCGAGAACTCATCGACTTACAATAATTTTGTTTCATGAAACTGCTGTTCTCAATGTCGGACGTATGCTTATCTTCTTGCCTTCCTCGCTTCAACAACGACGACGACGTCAGAGCGAAAATGTACGCCGCTGTTGCTGTGTAAATATCTCGTTGTTTTTTGATATTATCATGAATTGGCAATTCAAGTGGACTCTAATAAACAGTCATAGGGGCTTCGTGTTTGCATGGATAACTAATTTTATGAACTAACAGGGCTATTGCATCTATTGTAGAATAGTAGTCACGTGACCACCATACAGGGCCTGCTGCTGTCTGTTTTCAGTGGAGGGAGAGATGCGAAGAAAAATGGCGACTGCAGGCGACCTAAAGCGGGACACCGGCCATTCGGTTTGAGCATTCTAGCTGAAATTGAGTCCGGGGCTTGATGGGAAGAATTTGAACGGTCACAACATTGATTAAGCATTCCTACGGTACCCGTTTTTTCGGGTTTGCGTGGGCTACTTGAGCGCCGAAATTGAAGCCGAAAATAATACATTCTTTGCTACAATGAGGGGGAGAAGAGGAAGGCCGCCCAAACAGGCACTGATGCGGGATGTTTCCCCCGGGCCAGTTCGCGGTTCTAGAGGTGGCCGTAGAGGTATGCGTGGACGGGGAAGGGGTCGAGGACGGGGCCGGGGCCGAGGTTCGGTGGATATCGATACAGATATTTCCAACAGGGACAACTTCCACTCGTCCAGGGGTCGGAGGAAAGTTGGAGCAACGACGACATCGCGGGGCAGAGGCAGGGGAAGAGGCAGGGGTTCGAGAGGTGGTCGCGGCAGCAGGGGGAGACGGCCCCAGACTAAGGTGGTCTACGATGACAATAGCGACGAAGATGAGGATAATATTAGTTTGAGATCGGAGGAGGACGAACTTTTACACGAGAACCGATCGTCAGATTTCGAAGAGGAGGCCGTAGACAACGAGTCCGATTATCTGGAAGAATTACCGGACGAGGATGATGCGAGCTACTGTACAGAGAGCAGCTTTCGGAGCCATAGCACGCACGGTAGTACTCCAGGTAGGTCCGCTTGCATATGCCTACTTTGGGGAAGCAATTTATGAGGCTTTCCAAAAGCAAACAGAAATGGTAGCGTGTATATTTACTCCATTTGGAGAGCAAGCTGCATTGTTCAAAATGGAGATTGCACTCAGAAACAGGCCTTTGTTTACCGAGCTCCAGTGATCGCTTGCTAGATCGTGCACACTGGACACCACAATAACCTCGCATATGTTCTGCATTTTGATAGATTAGCATCAACCCTGGCTATTTTTCCCAAGCTTCCATATTTAATGATTGATTGTATCAATTAATTATTTATTTTCAGTTAACGGTTATTGCACTGTTTTCCTCGTGCAGGCAATATTTTCATGTGGTGTCATTCACAGAGAAACAGTGCGAGGTTTTATGAAACATGTTGCTACTGTCCATTCATTCATCTTAAATTACCCTTTAAATATGTTGAGTGTGATGCTGTATTTTGCATTTCAGGTCACACTATCCAACTATATCACTTCTGTTAATACATTTGAGCTATTTTAACAACGGCGCGTGTGTTATTAATCATAACGTTCCATGAGTTACCTGCTTACATAAATATATAAATTGTATTTAAACAGGAGTTATTAAAGCATAAATATTGCAAATGCACAACCCTTTAACGTAGTTGGTGTTAGTTAGACATTGTAACAACTGCATGGATCACTACTAAGATGTATAGTTGTGTAATGCAGACCAAATGAGCTTGACAGGACTTCGCGCGGCCTTTGTTTTGAAAAGAGGCGCTCTAATTTCACCTGTTGCAGGCTGAACTCATTATAATATTACGTACAAAGTTGTACCGTAACCATAGCAATCCATTTCATGGGTATCAAATGAACGAGGTAGATCAATCACCCCTGAATGGAATTATGCATATTTATAGTTACTAAACTAGTCTTTAAAATCAATTGGCGTATCTGTTACATAATGTCAGGACATTGATGTTAGTGACTCATTGTGACTGTTAATCAATCCTTGTGTTGGACTGCAAAGATAACTTGGAAATTCTTCTGTTGGCTTTTTGGTCAGTATTCCTTGAGTCGTAGATTCACCATGCATGTGCACCTTAAAGACATGTAAATATATTTTCTTTTTGTTTAAATCCTCAATGTAGCAGACGCCCATTTCTTGATGAAAGCCTAATTTTGCCAATTGGTATTTTTCCCAATGTAATCAAATGGAGTTATCATCTCGTGAAGTCCTATTACATTTACTTATTACCTGAATGTAACTCATAGGGTATGCCCTAATTTAGCATGCACTAAACATACTTAACATATTTCAAGACCACACAAGACTGCTTTTTTTCTTGAATTATGATTCCATTCCATCCACTCCACTGCCCTTCAATGCATAGTTAAGTAGTCCAGGAAGATTACACACATAACCCTGTACCTCAAATAGGTTTCCCAGCCATGTGAACAGCAGCAGAGAGGGGCTTTGTGTGCCTTTCATACGACCTAGAGTCACACACACACACACACACACACACCTATGCACCAATATACGCAACCAGAGATATGCATGCACACCCACACACTTCTACACTCTCGGTCTTACCATAGGATACAAGCTGACGCACGCACACACGTACACACACACACACACACACACACATACTTTACATAGGTAGTAACAAAGGGAGACAGTACACACATATTCCTCGCTAGTGGCACATGGCCCTGGGGAGAGGATCTTGTTTGTCTTCATAATGCCACTTCCCTTGGCCTTTACACACACACACACACACACACACACACACACACACACACACACACACACACACACACACACCGACTGTGTTAATGCTGATACCCCATTTTGAAACCATGTCACTCCCTACGCCATAGCCCTCTCTCGTATGATTGAGCAGGTCTGCATTTGAGTTCCCTGTCATTTTCATTTACATTTTTCAGGTCGGGAGCTTACAGAGTGTGTTGTGTGTGTGTGTGTATACCAAGTACAAGTGCTCTGAAATGGAACATTTCTGTTCACGTAATGGGGTTTAGGCCTCCTGTTCTGCATGGGATTTATAGACTTGGAGAGTAAACTGCCCCGTTAACCAACTGGTACAAGTTTGTGGTATTCCCACGCTAACGAATATGCAGTTATGCACCCCAAATGAATCAGTAATATTCCCCATCTGTTCCACCTCAGCTGTAACAAACAGGCTTCAGCCAAACATACTTCAGCCTGACTTTAAATGTGTGCATTAAAAAACCTTTTCCCCGTCCTTCCTCCCTCCACTCCCCTCTTTTTTCTATCCATCCATCTGCCCCTCCCCTCCTTATTTCTCCCCCCGTCCCCTCCTTCCCCCCCCGTCCCCCTCCTTCCCAGGCCGGAGGAGGAGCCGCGCTCTCCGCCCCCGCTCGCCCATCCTGGAGGCCAAGGACGTCCCTCCGCTGGAGCTCCCCAAGTCCTCGGAGGACCTGCTCATCCCCGCCGGGCAGCTCCTCAACGTGGCCGCCGTCTACGAGGTGCTCCGCAACTTCGGCTCGGTCCTGCGCCTGTCGCCGTTCCGCTTCGAGGACTTCTGCGCGGCGCTGGCGGGCCAGGAGCAGTGCACCCTGCTGGCCGAGACGCACATCTCGCTGCTCAAGGCCATCCTGCGCGAGGAGGACACGTCCAACACCACGTTCGGCCCGGCCGACCTCAAGGACAGCGTCAACTCCACCCTGTACTTTGTGGACGGCATGACCTGGCCCGAGGTGGTGCGCGCCTACTGCGAGAGCGACCCCGAGTACCGCCACGTCCTGCCCTGCCAGGAAGGCGACGAGTACCCCTTCGAACCCGCTGGAGAGCAAGGTCAAGGTGCTCCAGTTCCTGGTCGACCAGTTCCTCGCCACCAACCTGGCCCGCGAGGAGCTGATGTCGGAGGGCGTGGTGGCCTACGACGACCACTGCCGCGTGTGCCACCGCCTGGGCGACCTGCTGTGCTGCGAGACGTGCTCGGCCGTGTACCACCTGGAGTGCGTCAAGCCGCCGCTGGTGGAGGTGCCCGAGGACGAGTGGCAGTGCGAGGTGTGCGTGGCCCACAAGGTGCCCGGTGTGGTGGACTGCGTGCCCGAGGCGCAGAAAAGCAAGCCCTACATCCGCCAGCTGCCCATCGGCTACGACCGGCACCACCGCAAGTACTGGTTCCTGAACCGGCGCGTCGTCGTGTGAGTATGCTAGCCGCCTTAGCGCTGGGAGACAGGAAACCGTTTCGGGGGAAATGTGTCGGTGACTTATTTTGGCGTTAACTTTCTCAGATGCCTTCAGACCTAAACTCTTCATATGAAAGCACAGGGCACTCTTAAGCCAAGTTATTCGTGAATAATTATAAATCTGCAGTCTGATGGAATGTCAACGATGGTTGGGCTGTCGGTTTTCTAGCTCTGTCTGTATAAAACTCCTCCAAAGTCCTAAGTAGACAAGTGCACTCTCCTTACGGATGTAATCATCCTCATCCCCCCCCCAGCGTCGTACATGGCGTTGGAGATCAGTGTACCGTTAACGTGCTTTATGGACCGCAGTCCACAGAGGAGGCCCCCTGCCCTGCTCGCAGCGATAACGCCAGGCAGGCAGGTGTTAGCCGTTAGCGTGTTAGCTTCGCCCGTTCGGCTTGTGAGCGCTCGCAGATGGCGAGGGCTGCCAGCTCAGCAGTGTCCCGCGCGGGCCTCGGAGGTGGACGTCTCACCGTAACAATGAGATTTAGAGTCTGGCCTCCGCCTCCCCCACTCACCAAATTGGCCCTCTGTGGGAGCAGTGTAATGGATCTTCACTGTCCCCTTGGAGACTGGCGGTGTGTGTGTGTGGGGGATTGTAAAGGTGTGTGTGTGTGTTCGTAGGTTTGTGTGCGTGTACGTGGGCTTGTGGGCGCGTTTGTGTGCAAGATAGTGTGTGTGTGTGTGTTCGGAGGTTGTGTGTACGGGGGATTCAGGCGGGCTTGCATGGGAGATAGTAAGAGGGAGCGCGTGAGATGCGCGCGGCTGGTGTGTGTTTGTGCGCGTGTGCGCGTGTGTGTCCGGTAGCGAGGAGGTGAAATCCCTGAGAGGATGCTGAGCAGACAGAATAGTATGGTCGCCCGGGGCAGCTCAGAGCTGGGCCCGGACCACACTGCACACTGAGCTGTCAGAACGTCATAGCGGTGCTCGTATATCAGCTAGCACAGCCCTCCTCATGCAGATTCCTCTCTGTTACTCTGGGGGGGGGGCTCAGGCCTAGGCGTGTCTCTGCAGCTTAGTGTGCCCACCGAGCTTCAGAAGAAGAAGAAAAACCCCATTGTAGATGATGATGTTGTTGTTGTTTTTCGGGGGGGGAGAGAGGGGGGTTTGTTTTTGTTGTTGACCTGTGATGTGCTGCTGTGCCGTGTTGATGGTTAGTCTAACTGGATACTGCTGCTACACCCCTTCTCCTCCTCTCCTCCGACTTCTTCCCTACCTCTCCTTGCCCTCTTCTCTTTTCCGTGTCACCTCCCTCCTCCTCTCCCTCCATCTCCCTCCTCCCTCCATCTCCTCCCCCCCCCACCTCCCCCCTCAATCACTGCCAATCATTCTTGCCTCTACCTCTCCTCCCTCCCCCTTTTCTCCCGAACCCCTCAATCACTGCCAATCATTCTTCCCCCTACCCTCCCTCCCTCCATCCCTCTCTTTTCTCCTCACCCCTTCAATCACTCCCACCAATCATCCTTCCCTTCATCTCCCCCCCCCCTCCAGTGAAGAGGACGGCGAGCAGGAGGATAAGACCATGTGGTACTACAGCACCAAGGTGCAGCTGGCCGAGCTGATCGACTGCCTGGACAAGGACTACTGGGAGGCGGACGTGTACTGCGCCCTGGAGGAGATGAGGGACGAGGTGCACGCCCACATGGACATCAGCGAGGACCTGACCAACAAGGCGCGCGGCAGCAACAAGTGCTTCCTCACCGCCGCCAACGGTAACCAGGGGCTTCCGGGGCGTGCCTTTTGTATATACATACACACACACACACACACACACACGTACGTAGATGCGTGGATACGTCGATGCAGACATGCACTACTCTTGGTTATTTGTTTTTATTGCCGTTTGAATGTGAAAACGGGTCTTTTCCCCATCCTCTGCCGTTCCTGTGTTTTGGTTTAAACTAGCCGTTTGAGAGGGATAACCAGACGTGTTGGCTGATTGGACCTGGAAGTGGATGTTGTTTTCTGGATGCGGCACTGATCTTTAGGGGGACAAAAACAAACCAAATTGGTTTAACCCCATGCTTGCGTCGGCTGGAGTGACCTAGTTAAAAGCAAACGAGCATCTTTCAGTTGATCCTCCTCAGTCGCTCGCTCCAGAGCGACCTGACCTCGTCGGAATGTTACGCAGCTTGATGGGTTCGGGGAGAATCGAGCCGTCTTCGATCCCCAGTCTTTCACCCGGAGAGAGAGTGATTTATTAGATGTGCGCACCCGCGTTCTGTGTGTGTTTTTATCATCATCGTCAACGTTGCTCTCTTTCTCGCTCGCTCCCTTTCTCTCTCTCCCTCTCTACCTTCCTCTCCTTTCCTCTCTCTCTCTCCTCTCTCTCTCTCTACCTTCCTCTCTCTATCCCACTCCCTGCCTCTCTCCATCTCTCTCTCTCTCTCTCCTCTCTCTCTCTCTCTCTCTCTCTCTCTCTCTCTCTCTCTACCTTCCTCTCTCTATCCCTCCCTGCCTTCCCCTCTCTCCTCTCCATTCTTCTGCTGCCGTCTCCTCCCACCCACGTCCTCCTCTCGTTCGTGTTGTCACCCACGCTGTAGGTGGTTAATCTAAGAGTGATGATGAGCAGGCACACGCCGCGTAACAGCCGTGATTATACACGGAAACAGCTGTGAAGCTCCGTCGCTGTAAGCCGCGTCGTCGGTAGTAGTACTCTCATCCCTTCCTCCTCGCTCCGGACTGTCTTCGGCCCAGTTATTACAGGAGGTCTGATTCCTACATGCGCCCCTCCTCCTCCTCACCCCTCCCTGTGTCTGGGTGCCTGGGTAACCAAGTAGCGGGCAGCTGAGGTGGCAGGTTGGCACCCGGGCCAGTGTCTCTCGGTTTGTGCTGGCAGCGATAGCGGCTTCTGGGACGAGGACGGGGCGCTCTAGCAGATTATACTGGGAGGAGGGCCAGGACCCATGCAAAGGCACTGGGGGGCGGGGGGGGGGCGGGCAAAGTGCCGCTTTCGTGAGGGGTGGAGGAGAGGGCCGTTGGGGGAGAGTGTAATATAGGAGGTGTGCTGCACAAGAGAGAAAGATGGATAGTGAGAAAAGGGGGTGGGTGGGTGGGGGGGGGTGGAGGGAAGCACTCAAAGAAAGCAGGAGAAGAGAGAGGTGGCCGTACAGGTGAGTGCTGAAGGAGGTCAGAGAGAACGGGGAGGTGTAGAGAGGAGAGAGGGGCGTCTCCCAGCGAGCGCTCGAGGAGCATGGGGTGCTGCTTCATCATGGCCCTGACTCTCTGGCCCAGCCACCCAAGCCCGTCCAGCTGAGCCAAACGCGTGTGTGTGTGTGTGTGTGTGTGTGTGTGTGAGGGGCCTCATTGTCTTAGGCCAGAGAGCCCCAGTCAACCAGCAACCCACTCTCTCTCTCTCTCTCTCTCTCTCTCTCACAGACACTCACTCTCTCTATCTCTCTCTCTACCTCCCTCTTACACCCACCCTCCCCTTCCTGCCCCCTCCCCTTTCCTCTCCAGTCCCCATGAATACCCCCCAGTCATAGATAGAAGAGCCATAGGAACCAGTACCAGAGCTATTACATAAACCCCTATACAGTGTGGGCTGTCTTGGACGGGCTCCAATAGTCTTAAACCACTTCCTTCCCCCGTTACCCACTCCTCTTACATGACACCTAAACTGATTTTAAGAAGGCAAGGATGGGAGGGAAGTGAGCGAAGGTCGCAAGACGAACGTGGAAAAGGACAAAGAGTAGGAAAGGAGCAGAGTTCAAGTGTTTGGCTCAGCTGTGACGAGGCGCAGATGAACCCGCTCGGCCCAGAGCGGGATCTGATCTCACTCGTGGTCATGACAACTCCATCAAGACATGTTGGCTCCCTCCTCTGGATGACAGGCTGCCGTCTAAAGGCTTTACCGCTGACACACACACACACACACACACACACCACACCACACACACACCCTCCCCAGCGACAAGCGACAGAGGAAGCCTCCTCAAAGCCGTACGCCTGAGGGGGTTTTCTTCCATTTTCTCCCCTCACCTCCCTGTCGTCTAGTTTCACCCTTTCCTTCCACACGGTAAATAACATGTTTATGACAAGAGTCTTGAGCTGCACGTTACGTAGCGAAGCCGCTCAGAAAACAACAACACCGCTCACAAAGGCCTTTCCCTCCGTTTGAGGGGATTTCACGGCCTTTCGTAAAACCCTCCGCGCGGCTCATCGTCGTAACTTTGTAGAGTCCAATCTCCGAACGCAGCTTGACCCCGATGTTCTCTCTCGCAGACACGAGTCGTTTTTAGCCTCCTGTGGTGATGTCATAGGCGTGGAAATACAACTTAGGCCGCAGCGTTTGCTGGTTTTAAGGTCTGAGGTGGAGGACAGATAAAAAGGTCCGTGTTATCAGCTAAATTTATACTAGGGTTGCATAGGCTCGGGCCATTTGGGATTCGTACGTTTTTGTCCATTTGCGCATTGGGAACCAGAGCCACAGTCGGCTGCGGCCGCTCTGGCTGTTAAGTCCATGCCCTTGAAACTAATGTACGCATTCGGGTACATGTCATGCTAAAGTTAGTGTCATACTTCTGTAATTGGGTTCCATTTAGGGATAGTGGTATGATTAGGATTTTTTCCAATTCTAAGCAAATATAAAGTAATTCCCCATGCCTGTCTTGAATGCCGTTGCCTGGTTGTGGTTGCCAGGTTGTGGTTGCCAGGTTCGCCCACCAACGTCCTCCTTTAAAAAGAAATAACTAGCCACTGTTTCTCCTCCGTCCCCCTTTCAGAGGAGATCCTGGAGCGCCTGCGGGCCAAGCAGGAGGAGGAGCTGGAGGAGGTGAAGAGGCGTGCTGCGGAGGAGGCGCAGAAAGCCCGTCTGGAGAGGGAGAAGGAGGAGGAGGGAGAGGAGAAGGAGGAGAAGGAGGGAGGGCAGCCCAAGGAGGAGCCGGAGGAGCTGAAGGTGAAGGAGGAGGCCACAGGGGAGAATGATCCTCCCCAGGATCAGAGCACCAAGGAGGGGATCACCAGTCCAGGTACGTCCCCCCGTCCCCCCGCCCACCAACCATCTCCTCTTTCCAGACCAGGGTCAGTTAGGATTTGAAGCCTAGTAAGACACTTGGACTGTTTGCTTTATGGGACCGCACATTTGGCTTAACATTTTGTGCCAGGCAAGAACAATCAAGCACAGATTTCAAATCACACCAGATATGCAGTCTTTCCTCTGTCACTTCTTCGACTATCTGTATATTGTAGTCCGGTTTTGACTGCCATGAGTGATAGGCTGAATGGAATCATACAATCTAACTGAAGAAGCGCTACTCTGCGGTGGCTGGTCTAATGGCCCCCACCCCACCAATTGGAAATTATTTGTCAGTCAGACACTTCAACGACTTAAAGATATTCCTTACACAACGCTAGACAAGAGCAATGCCAGTTTAAAAAAAAACATTTATCCTAAAAGGTTTGGATTATTTCTAAAATCTGAATCTTTGTTTGCACTTAGCGAAAAGGGTCTATTTAGAAAACGCATTCAAAAAGGTCATTCATTTATTTGAGATCCAATCAGAGACTATATTTGCAATCCTGCTGTAATTCCACCATAGCCGAAGGGGCTCCCTCTGCTGACCAGGAGGCCACTAGCAGCTCAGTGGTTCCCAAATCTGAGACCCTGGCTCCAGAGCCCTCCCTGCCTGCCACAGAGCCCGCTAGCCTGGCATCGGGCCCCCAGGAGCCCCCTGCTGCCTCTGGGGAGACTGGGGACGAGGGCCAGACCAACATGGAGGTCACGCAGGACTCGGAAGGTACAGACGCTGCTTCGATAGTGTCAGTGGAACATCAACCCTCCCTCCTCCTCCTCGCCTCCCAGCCTTCATCGTCTGTTCCCCCCTTCGTTCCTGCTTGCCCTGCTTGGGTGTTCCCCATGTCTTGTCCCTCCCACTTTGTTGCTATTGGACCCCACCACCCCCGTCAGTCGCCGCTTGCATTTGCATCCCTCATTTCATTGGCCGCGCCAGCTTTTTCAGTCATTTTTCCTCTCGTGAACAAATGGATTGCTGATGTCGAATGCTTTCTGAAGTGCTGCAGCCCCGAGAACCCGCTTTGTGTCTTTCGCTGAAGCTGCAGAATCCTGGCTTTGATAGATCCATTAATAAGCAAGACCATCTTATGCCCTTCTGTAAATGCCAATGGCCCTCCCGTATCCAGCTTGCCTTGGGAGATTTACTGGTGTCATTGGCAGGAAACGTGCATCTTCGCAGTCCACCATTTCCTGTCTGCATTTGTGGTGATCTGCTGCATTTAGACAGGAAGCTTTGCATTCCCAGAATGTTTTTGAAATATTGTTTTGATTCCAATTTAAATCCATACATTAGGGTTTTCTCACGGCTATTTGCTCCTCCAATCACCATCTCTGCGTTTGATTTGTCTTGCCTTGTTGTGTGAGGTTGGGCTTGCTTTGAGGGAGCCCATTGGCTGTTTCGTGAGCTGGTGGAGAATGTGCACTGCATCCAGTTTGACACTAGAGGGAGCCAGAGATTTCCATGTAAAAATGGAGGGAACTGAACGTCTGGGAGAGGCTGGCTTCGCTTGGGCTTTCTATTGGCTTTGTCTACATCCCCAAAAAATGACCCACAAAGCCCAATAATATAGATATGTAAACGTATTTGGTTAAATTCCTTTTTTTGCCGCACTTTACAGAAAAGGCAGAGTCGGACTCTGGCTTCCCCAGTGGAGAGGGCGTCCCCGGCTTGAGCCAGCCCCCACAGCCCAGTGAGGAGAACAGCAACAGCAGCATGGGTGGCCCCCGGGGCCCCGAGCCCCCCGACCTGGCCGACAAATCCTCCCAGTCCTCCCTCGCCAGCCAGGATGACCCAGGTCTGGCCCACTACACCCTCTCCTATATATATATATATATATATATATATGTATATACCATTAATAAGCTATGTTGCATAGACTACCAATGTTGAACACAACCCAAACGCATGCAATTTCAAATTGTACACGTGAAATAGGGATTGCATTTGGCTGAACGAGACGTTAAAGTCATCATTTCTCCCGGTGTGACGCTCAGTCACCCCTTGTCATGGATTGGTTTGTAACCACAACGATGGCTAGACGGAAATCCCGCTATGAGCTTACATGGATCGCCTCAAACACGGTCACCTAATCCTCCACCTCCTCTCTCTCTCTCTCTCTCTCTCCTCTCTCTCTCTCCCCCCCGGGGTCGACGTCCAGGCGAGGGCAGGGGCAACGGGGAGAGCTCCGGGCCGGGCGGGAAGTCGTCGGCCTCCACGCGCATGGTGACCCGCCTGCGCAACCCGGAGAGCAAGCTGAGCCAGCGGAAGAGCCAGCAGGTGGCGGAGGCCGTGCACGAGGCCAACAAGGGCTTCAAGGAGGGCAAGGAGGTGAGGGGGGGACGCCAAGACTGCTTTAGAACTACAGGGGGAGGGAGGGGAGGGGAGGGGTGGTGTGTGTGTGAGTGGTTCCGCTTCTTAAGCCTAGCCCCCCTTCCCGACACTCAAATATTGACATTCGAATCTGAAACCGGTTGTGGAACAATTTAGTCGCTTAATTCGTTTCATTTTTTGTGTTGTGTACCAAACCGAAAAAATGAAGGAACGAGGTGTTTGTAATTCCCAACGCCCGCTTCCCTACTTCAACCCAATTTCTGGGAAGCACCACCATGGAAGCACAAAGCCCAGCCAAATCTTAAGTAATCAACGACCCCCCCCCTCAACCCCAGGTGTTGGTGGTGAACCAGCAGGGCGACGTGTCCCGCCTCAGCACGCGCGGCTCCAAGGAGGTGGTGATGAAGGGCACCCTGTCCAACTACTTCAAGCTGGGCCAGGAGGGCAAGTACCGGGTGTACCACAACCAGTACAGCTCCAACACGCTGGCCCTGAACAAGCACCAGCACCGCGAGGACCACGACAAGCGGCGACACCTCTCGCACAAGTTCTGCATGACGCCCGCCGGCGACTTCAAGTGGAACGGCTCCATCCACGGCTCCAAGCTGCTGACCATCTCCACGCTGCGCCTCACCATCATCCAGCTGGAGAACAACGTCCCGGCGCCCTTCATGCACCCCAACTGGGCCTCGCACAGGTAAGGGGACACTTTGAGGCCGTGGTGGGGATCTGTTTAACCGCCACAAGGGGGCGTTAGAGTGACTGGAGAAACTTTAGTGTGTCGTTTCCCCCACCGCGCAGGACCAACTGGATCAAGGCGGTGCAGATGTGCAGCAAGGCCAGGGAGTTTGCCCTGGCCATGGCCATCCTGGAGTGTGCCATCAAGCCTGTGGCTCTGCTGCCTGTCTGGAAGGACGCCCTGGGACACACCAGGTGAGAAGCGCACACTCACACACACTTAAACACACACACACACATTGAAGGGGAGTTTTATAAAAAGGGGAAATGGGAAACTCTTCCTAGTGTATTGTTAGTGTTACGCTGTGTCCAGTATTATGTGATGCTAATACAGCATTATACCCACCCCATAATCACACACACACACACAGTCAACCCTACCAAACCATGGTCTCTTTCATGAGCGTGGCCTCCCCTCTGAAGGAGCCTGTGGCGTTACCCAGCATCCCCTGCACGCCCACACCCAGAATGTTTGGCCAGTGTAGAACTGATCAGCAGCACATCAAATGGCTCATACCCAGCTTGTAGGATAATATTTAGATTGGGGGGGAGGGAGGGGGGGGGGAAGTGGACAGGGGCTGCGAGCCCTCCGCCCTCCGCCCTCCGCCCTCCCCAGGAGGGTGGCTGTGTCTTAAAGCCTCGTTTATGCTGTTGGTGTTGGTGGTACAGGTATGTGTGTGTGTGTGTGTGTGTCTCCCACCTACCTGGTCTCTCCATGCCCCCAGGCTTCACCGCATGACGTCCATAGAGCGTGAGGAGAAGGAGAAGGTGAAGAAGAGGGAGAAGAAGCTGGAGGACGAGGAGACCATGCAGCAGGCCACCTGGGTCAAGTACACCTTCCCCATCAAACATCAGGTACCTGGCTGGCACGCCACGTTTCGCACGCGCCTTCGCAAAACATTCGCGCGCACCCATTTCATTTCGGTCTCGTCTTTCAAGTCGCGGTAACGGCGCTCTCTATTTACGACCGAGCGATCAGCCATTAAAGCTAATCGCCAGGACGTGTTTAATTGCCACTTCCTGCCCCCCAGAATGCCGAGCGTTAAAGTGTCTTTGATGAGGCCCGTGTGCTCGAGCTCCAGTTTGAGTGTGACTTTACACCCTGCTGGACTGCTGGCTAATGACCTGTGTGAATGTCTTCTAACCCTCTTCTTTTTCCTCCCTTTCTGCTCGCTCGCCCGCTCTCTCTTTCTTCCTTTTTGAAACCGCTCCTTCCTCTCTCTGTCTCTCTCTCTCTATCTATCTCTCTATCTCTCTCTCTCTCTCCCCTCTCTCTTTCTTCCTTTTTGAAACCTCTCCTTCCTCTCTCTCTCTTTCTCTTCTCTCTCTCTCTCTCTTCCCTCTCTCTTTCTTCCTTTTTGAAACCTTTCCTTCCTCCCTCTCTCTCTCTCTCTCTCCTCCCCCCGTGTGAAGGTGTGGAAGCAGAAGGGCGAGGAGTACCGTGTGACCGGCTATGGAGGCTGGAGCTGGATCAGTAAGACCCACGTCCAGCGCGTCCAACAAAAGCTGCCCGGCAACACCAACCCCAACTACCGCAAAGAGCTGGAAGGTCAGCAGGTTTCTTTTTTTTTGCATCTCAAAATGTTTTTAGGATCTCAAATGTGGTTTGGTGTCTCACACGCCAAGCATTCTTTCTCACACAAATGTGTTTTTACTTGCATTTGTTTTCCCCCTCAGTGGGAAATAAATGGACTGTCGGTCATATTTGGAGACTGTGAATTGAGGCCTGTGTGAAAGCAGTAACGATAACTCGACACATTCCCCTTCCTGTGTTCAGATGCCAAACTTGGCAAGAAGTGCACCCTTCTCGACTTGAGCATAAGGCCCGGCGTCACCCCCGACGACCAGAAAAGTAACGTTCACGCGGAGGAGAAGGATGAAGACACGGGCACCCCCGAGCCCTCAGCGAGCGACTCGTCTGAGAAGAAGACGGAGGACAAGCCAGAAGAGGAGGAGAAGAAAGGAGAGAGGATGGATGAGTCTACAAGGGAAAAGCCTGAAAACTCGAAAACATTAGAAGAGGCAGCTGAACACATGGAGGTGGAGCCGAGTCCTACAGATTCGGGGCAAGATAAAGAAAAAGGTTCGTCGTTTTTCCATTTTGTGTAATCCATCACCGCAACGGCACAAGCTCTCGACTTTTCGATGTTCTGATAAGGCTTCAGATAGTTAACTATCAGTAAAAAATATTAATAATTGATTGTCAAATCAATGTATCTCCAGGTAAAGATCTAAAGTGTCCATGTTGTGTCATCTCCCCAGGGACCAGCAGTTCTGAGGCGGAGGCCACCGTGAAGCAGGAGCCATCCGAGGGCCCCCTGAGGCCCTTCAACTACGACGTGGTGGACGTCAGCCTGGGCTTCCACACCCGCATCCCCTACAAGAAGATCAAGGCCTCCAAGCTGGACGGCCTCCTGGAGCGCCGCGTCAAGCAGCACTCCCTGGAGGAGAAGCAGAGGCAGCAGGGCTCCCATGTCAAGTCTACCCCAGCCAAGGGCACCCAAGGCCTGCCGCTGACGCCCCTCAAGACCCAGGCTCCCTCCCCGTTCCAGGTTACGCCAGACATTGTTAAGACGGAGAGCAAGCCTTCGGGAATGTCCGCTGTGGCCCATATGGAAGTAAAAGTCACTCCCTTTGGCACACCATCCAAAGACCTTGCCCCACTAAACCAAACAACTCCCCATAAACAGGAGGGGAACCTCCAGGAAAGGACTATGGGGCTTACAGGGGCCAAGCTAGGGGAGGGGGAACCTAAAGTGTCCAGCTCAGGGGGGACCCAAAACATTGCAACACAGTCTGCGTCAACGGGCTCCATTCCCATCTCCGGCGAGGGATCGGGGCTGGAGGCAGCTTCGTTAAAACCCGATTCCTCTACGATGCACGCTCTGAACCAGCTGGGGAAACCAGAGCAGGCAGGAGCGGAAAGCAACGGTCACAAGGACCAGCGGGACAGACCTGGCAACGGACAAGGCGGCGCGGAAGCCGTCGCAACCCAGGCCCCCTCTTCCGGTCCTCCCCACGTCAACGGAAAAGACGTGTCGGAGAACAGACCCATGACCAACTCTGTCCCGAGCGAGCCCACCAACGCCCTCCCCAACAGCACAGAAGCCAAGGTGAACAGCCTATCCAAGCCCGAGGGAGATTGTCAGACGGTCGTTACCCAGAAGCCCTTGCTGAACGGCGACATGGTGCCTGGCCCGGCTGCCCGGGTAGAGATGGAGAGCAAGGTGACGGGGTCGGACCAAGTCTACCAGCCACCTGTGAAGATGGCTAGGCTGGAGAACAACCTAGAAGGTCCAAGGGCCGATGACTCAGCAACACAACAGCACAGCGCCCCAGTTCATGGAGACGCAATCTTCCGCTGTCAAGCCCACCAAAATGGCGCCTTCCCCCGTGCCCTCCGCCGAAGAGTCCAGCCTGAGCAACGACTTTGCGGAGGACAACAGCAGGAACAGTGCGGTCGATCCGCTCAAGACCATCATCACCCAGATTACCACCACCACCTCCACCACGACCACCACCAGCGTATCCCATCTGGCGGAGGCCTCGCGATCCTCCAAACCGGTCGAGACGGCCACGGAGAGCGCCGTGTCCACCCTCACCACCATGACCAAAACCACCGTGACCAAAGTGTGTTCGCCGACGCCCGACAGCCAATCGGACGAGAGCCAGAGCGAAACGGTGACCCACGAACACAAGACCACGCTCTCGTCCTCCCTCAGCAAGTCGTCCTCGGGGCCTCACGGTTCGACGTCTTCCCGTTCCACGCTGGCGCTCAGCCAAGAGATCTCCGCCACCTCCACCAAGGGTCGCGTCCGCCTCCTCAAGTTCTCCCGCACCAAGAAGACTCGCTCCGACACGGCTCTGCCCTCCTATCGCAAGTTTGTCACCAAGAGCAGCCGGAAGAGCATCTTCGTGTTGCCGAACGACGACCTGAAGGTGCTGGCGAGGCGCGGCGGTATCCGCGAGGTGGCCATCTTCAACTACAACGCCAAGCCAGCGCAGGACATCTGGCCCTACCCTTCACCCAGGCCTACGTTTGGCATCACTTGGAGGTAGGCACGCACTCCCCACACACACGGGGGTGGGAAACTGCCCGTTTTTTGGGGGGGGGATCTGGAGTTTGTCCTTGTATTGCTACAAGCCCAGTTTGATTTAGACTGGACATGGCGTAAATAATAAAGATTAGTTGATCGCTACATTTGGAAACGCCCCAGTGTTAACGGCGCTCGTGCTTTGAACCTTCTCAAACCGAACGTTTTATGCCGCTAGCTCCCCTACGCGTCGACATAGTAACTCTCGTGAATCTTCGAAACACACCCCGTCCTGTCGACATGTTAGTTGTTAGTTCTGCACTCCTCTCTGTGACCCTACATAACAAACAAATCCCCAAATGTGTGCTCACCATTGGCTCCGCCCCTCCTCTTGCCCCTCCCCCACAGGTACCGGCTTCAGACGGTGAAGTCGCTGGCGGGCGTGAGCCTGATGCTGAGGCTGCTCTGGGCCTGTCTCAGGTGGGACGACATGGCCGTCAAGCCGTCCGCCGCCGTGGGCACCACGCGCACAGGTAGACCGCCCCCACCATACCTCGACTTTATACGTACACACCGACTAATGTACCCTATTGCATTGGGGTTTTCTTCCTGTGTTTGATCCGATTCTCTGTGGGGGTTGCATATGTTCTGAGGTGGTTCAAAGTCTGTATTAGTCTCCCTCATGTTGAAACTTTGTGATAACAGCTGCGAATAATATCGCCGTTTCTGGACACGGTTTCCCCTCCTATAACGGTCAACTGAATATTCTAACATTGTAAACCGTTAGTGTGAGCCGTTTTCCTGTCTGGGAGTACATTGTTCCATGTTCTTGGAATCTCCCTCCTCATCCCATACCAACCCAGCCCTATCCCCACTCATTGCTACAGAGACGTCCGATACGGAGATCACCACCACGGAGATCATCAAGCGGCGCGACGTGGGGCCGTACGGGATCCGCTCCGAGTACTGCATCCGGAAGATCATCTGTCCCCTCGGAGTCCCCGAAACTCCTAAAGGTAAGGGGACACTCACGGGTCGCTGGATCTGAACAGCCCCGACCCCCGACCTCTACCCCCTTCCGTACACCTTCACCCCTCTCACCGACTTAACTGTCTATTAACCTCTTCTTCCTTCCTATCTCACCCCACACACACACACACACACACTACCTCCCTACCTTTACTCTCTCAAACACCCACTCTACCTCTCTCTGTCTCACACAGAAACCCACACGCCCCAGAGGAAAGGCCTGCGATCCAGCGCCCTGAGGCCGAAAAAGCCCGAGCCCGACCAAGCAGACGGGCCCGGTGGTGATCGAGACCTGGGTAGCCGAGGAGGAACTGGACCTGTGGGAGATCCGCGCCTTCTCCGAGAGGTCAGAGGGCAAAGGGGTCGGGGGGGGGGTCAAAACTACTGCTGTCGACGTTTCAGTGGGTGGTCCGGCTCTTTGAGAAGTTCAACGGGATGTTTGATGTGTTCCTCTGTGCGTCCCTCACAGGGTGGAGAAGGAGAAGGCCCAGGCCGCAGAGCAGGCCAAGGTGAGTTTCAACTCAAGTTCACTTTTTATTTTGTGATTCGTCCATATTCCCCTGGAAGCAACGTGTCGTTTAGTGTGTTCTCTCGTGGGATTCACACCGTGTCTTGTTCCAGAAGCGTCTGGAACAGAAACAGGGAGTGGCCACTACCACCGTCACACCCACGGGGACCCCCGTCACACCCGCGGCCACCCCGAAAGTCATCGTGGGCTCCCTGTCCGGCCAGGTCACCCCCGGCACCAAAGTGGTACTGGCCACCAAGATGGGTGGCACCCCCGTCACGTTCCAGCAGAATAAGAACTTCCATCAGACGTTCGCCACCTGGGTCAAGCAGGGTCAGCCCAGTCAAGGTACGTAGAAGACCAAATATTCTCAGATGAGCTTTTTAAAAGGCAATTACGCTCTTGAAATAACTTGAAATAACGGAACATTTCTTTGGCGTAATTACACTGTGGCGTTTCATTGTTCCCATGTCTGCTCTTGAGCATCAGAAACTTCTTTCACCCTCACCCAGCTGTGCGCGTTGGGAAGGAAACCCCGCCCCTGTTTTTTGATTGGTCGGACTTCACTTGCGTGTTTCCCCAGCAGGCGCGGCGGGCACCGTGACAACCGTGGCCACGTCGGGCGGACAGACCTTCCAGATCACAGGCACGTCCATGGGCGGCAAGGTCATACACGCCAAGCTGCCACTTCCCGCCAACAGCAAGTTTGTCACCGTCAACGTGCCGACCACGCAAGGAGGTAGGCCCCGCCCACCCACACCCGGGAGAACGCTAGCGGTTCCCAGTCAAGTTACCGGGCCAACGGGGGGGGGTTCCCTTTCTGGTGGTTCTTCCTCAACTCCTTCATTAGGGCAGTCACGGAGCTGTCTGGGTTAAATATATGACCCGTAGCTGTCATGTTTTCAGATCCACCATAGGTCATGTATTACAGGCAGGGAAGGAGGAATGTGGTGTTTGTGCTCTGACCAGGCCACTGTAATGATGTGATGTCTGCGTCTTACCCACCCGCCGATACAATAAGTACCGTCCCTTCCCAGCCACCGACCACACGCGCCACATCAGACGCGGCCGCCGCCGCCTCCCTCGCACGCGCTGAGCAGCCGGAGAGCGGCACACGTCACGTCTGGCCGTGCCCGTCGGCATGGGAACCCAACAGAGGTGTTTTGGTGACGCTGGGGTCGGGCTTGTGTAGTCTGAGGGCTGGGCCAGACAGTCTTTTGAAGTTAGCCGTAGGGTCGCTTGCGTATTTCTAAAGTCAATATTGTCCAGCTGGATGAAGCTGAAGGGGCGGTGTTGGACACGACCTGTCCCCGTGTGAGAGTGTTTGGAGGATGGAGAGCTCACTGCGTTATTAAAGGGGCAGCCTGTGTCATGTTTTGGCTGTGCGTTGAGCTAGCCGTAACTGACCCCTCGGTTAGGTCGCGTCTTGTCGCAGGACAGTCCCAAGAGTTCCATCTAAACTTGGCCGCAACTTTTCCAATGATTCCAATTTTCAATTGTCCATGCAAAAGCGCGGAGGCTTTGTGTCCTTGCACCATGAAACCTCAGTACGCACACTTCGACACACACACACACACACACACACAAAGTTAGCGTGGATAAGCTAAACGACTCCACAAACAAACAGAGAGCTTGTCTAGTGTGACACTCGTGTTTCTCAGGGAGAGAGAGAGGAGTAAGAGAGAGGATATTAATGGCCGGTGTGTTCATCCAGAGTGACAGTTTCACTCACGTGTTTGTTTTGGACGGCGCTACGGAAGTCAAGTCAGGAAAACAACTTCATCCCGAGGTCTGGTTCCTCAGACAGGTAACACGCTATGGATAGAAACCTTTTTTTTTCTTCTTCTACTTTCCATAGAAGAAAGTCTTAAATAAAAAACACACAAAAAAACAGTTCTCTCCCACCCCCCCCCCACCCCCCAAATAAATGATGTCGCTAACTCACAAACTCTCCAAACAGCTACGCGCAAAGAAGTGGGTGTTTGATGTCGGTCCAGAACTACAGCGCTGTAGTTCAGAGGGGGGGAGGCCTGGCCCGGCCTGTTTGAAGAGGGGGAACCCTTGATGTATCGGTTTACCTGATCGTCAGCGGTCGTAGGGGAGAGAGGGAAGGCAGTAAGTAGGGCAAAACCACTGAAAAAGGAGGAGGGGAAACGTACAACAACTTCAGATCTTGAAGGAAGAGCGTTGTGTTTTCACTGCCCGAGCCAAGCGGACAAAACTGAAACGGACGCTTTGTCACATTTAAGTGAAAAACATTTGAAAGAAGTTATAACCATGCATAATTTATGAGAGTGGGATGGGGTGGGTCAAATGCAATGTGGAGTCAAACCAACATTGCTTTTAGTGACCCCCTTTTTCAACGTTTTTTTATTTACTTGCTCTGCTAATATTTACCATTGGTTAGCATCAAAGGCTTTGAAAACTGGAGTGGAGGGAAACCCAGAAGCAATGTATTGAGTTGTATCAATACGTGAGCTTTGTAGAACGGATCATTCATGCTAGGGGCGACTCTGTCAAGCTGGCTGTGTTTTCACTGCAAATATCAGCGTTTCTGCCTCGGTTGCTTTCAAAAGAGCACGCCAAGGCACTTCTGGGTCGCAGATCTCAAAGTCTCAAAGTAACCTGCCCTTGAACCTTTTCCACAAGCAATACCGGGCCCTTTTTCTTGACATTATCCATCAGTATTTGAATGTCGAAACGATGAGAAATTCATGTTCCGTCGTCCTCCCGTGTCCTGCCCAGGTGTGATCCAGCAGAAGGTGGTGGGCATCATCCCCTCCGGCACAGCAGGGGCCGCCACCTTCAGCCCGTTCCAGCCGCGCACCACCACCCTCAACATCCGGCCCGGCACCCCCGGCTCCCCGCAGCAGGTGCTGACCGCCGGGGGCCAGATCCGTCCAGGGATGACGGTGATCCGCACCCCCATCCAGCAGGCAGGGGCCCTGGGGAAGACCATCCTCCGCACCCCTCTGGTGATGCAGCAAGGTGGGTGGCGGCCACTGGAGTGTGTTATGGTTCGACTGTGACACAGTACTTGTTATATTGTAAATGGCCAGGTTTAGATTTACAATAAAATGGTGGGTGGTGGTGGTCCCTACAAGCTATGGTTGGTTTGTGTGTGTGTGTGTGTTTACTAACACACAGTCGCCTCCTTCGTCCTCAGGTCAAGGGGGCCAGCAGGTGGTGACCCAGATCATCCGCGGCCAGCCCGTCTCCACCGCCATCTCGGGCGCCAGCCCCGTCACCACCATCGCCGGGCAGAGGGTGGGCAGCCCCGTGACCCCGGGCCAGCCTGCCACCGCCCAGACGCCCCAGGGGCCGCGAGCACAAGCCCAGGGCCAGGTCAAACTCACCCTGGCCCAGCTCACACAGCTCACCCAGGGGGCACAGGTACACGAGACCAGCCCTCCTCACACACCACCCGCCACAACGGTTCAGTAGCCATCTTATGATTCCCTCAGAGTGTCTGTCCCCATTGCTGCTAGTTACTAGATGGGGATGACGGAAGGGTCCATCTGTTCAAACTCTTTCATGATCTCATGAGAATTCATGATCTCTACAACCCCACAATGCTAGTTGAATGTCCATAGGTCTTCGACACACATTAAATGCATTTTGTTAGATAAAACGTTCAGTCCAGTTCACCTGATGATCGGTACGCTGTAGGTGAATCCCCAGTGTGTCAAGAAGCACCCCACTAACCTCCTTTACCTCGCCCTCCTCCTTCTCTCTTCCCTTCTCCTGCTCTCACCTCTTTCCCCTCGCTCTCCTCCCCCCCCTCCCTCCCCTCTCCCTCCCTCCCTCCTCCCCCCCTCCTTCCGTCCCAGAAGCAGCAGAGTGCGTCGGTGGAGCGCCCGTTGGGTCCCCAGCAGGGCCTGACGGTGATGGTGCAGGGCCAGGGCCAGACCACGGGCCAGCTGCAGGTCATCCCCCAGGGCGTGGCCGTCATCCCCGGGCCCGGCCAGCAGCTCATGCAGGCCGCCCTGCCCAACGGACAGGTCCAGCGCTTCCTCTTCACGCCCATGCCGGCCGCGCCCGCCGCCTCCACAGGTAGGCACACACACACACACACACACACACAGAGGGATCCACTCATCCTTACACATAGGATTCCCACACACACACACTTGGTGAAATTCCCAGACATGCTTTACACAGACGTTTGACCCCCCCCTTATCCTCAACCCCGTTTCCAGTCACGGCCATGCCCGCCCAGCCCCACCCCTCCACCACCAAGACCCCCGCCCAGCCCGCCCAGCAGGCGGCCGCCCCCGTCCAGGCCGGCGCCGCCGCCCCGCTGGCCACCAGCACCCCTCCCTCGGCCACCCCCCAGGGCCAGCTCCCCCCGCAGACCCAGGCCCACATGCCCATCCAGTCGCCCACGCCCCTCCAGGTGAAGAGCCAGGCCCGGGGAGGGGGCCAGCTCCAGCTGCAGCAGTCCCCCCAGCTCCTCAGCATGCCGGGGCTGCAGCAGCAGGTGCAGGTCCTGGCTCAGCTCCAGCCGGGGCCCGGCGGCGGGGCTCTGCCCCAGCAGATCAAGCTGCAGCTGCCCATCCAGATCCAGCAGCCTGGGGGCGCGGCCGGAGCTCAGGGAGGACAGGTGAGGACCACCGTCACACACACTCACTTCCATCCACCACAGGCTGTCTAAACTTAAATATGTATATTGGTGATGCATATAGTACCTCATGTAGGTTGAGATTTAACAGTATTTATTATAGGTATGGATTATTTATCATAGATAAAGAATAGAGAGATTTTCACGAGGGGCAGGGCCAACAACTTCCACCTTTTCACCCGTCACACGTGGCAAACAAACCTTCCGTTTGACCCCGAATCGAAACGATACTGACCTTGTGAACCCCCCCCGTCCCCCCAGATGGGCAACGTGGTGACCATCCAGACGGCCAGCGTGCAGGAGCAGCTCCAGAGGATCCAGCAGCTGCGGGAGCAGCAGCAGCAGAAGAAGAAGCAGGCGGCCGAGGCCCGCAGGGAGCAGGCGCTGGCCGCAGCCAGCCAGAGCGACATCATCCAGAAACAGGTACACCACCTCCTCCTCCACCACCACCACCGGCCCCCTCGCACTCCCTGTGGGTGTCTGTGTGTGTGGGGGGTGGGTGGCTGGGTGTCCACCTAGGATTATACGTTGGTGTGTGTGTGTTTCCATGACCGACTCAGGAGTGTATTTCCACGTATGGTTTACGTCTGTCTACATGACAAAGGGAAGACAGGGTGTATGTCTACATTTGATTGATGTATGTGTGAGGCCAGCTAGCCTGTGGTAGTGTAACAGTAGACCTGTAGGGCCCCTTGACATCCCTGACATTAGCGCATAAACAGTCCTGAGACAGACCCACTGTCACAGCTGGGTTTATTTTGCAAGCAGCCATCCATCCTTTCTGTCTGTTTGAGCGCTATACCGTGTGTGTGTGTGTGTGTGTGTGTGTGGGCTGTGTGTGTGTGTGTGGGCTGTGTGTGTGTGTGGGCTGTGTGTGTGTGTGTGGCGTGAGACTCTTAGCACTACATGTTACTCTGTAATTACGTATGTATATCTGCCATTTTAAACGAGATGACGCAACGCGAGACAGTATACCTCAGATGTGTAGTCTTGCGGAAACGTGGAAGCCTTGGCGGCGTTTCATTCAGGACGTACTTCAGAAGCAGCCTGAGTTTACCCCCCATGATGCATCAGGCCCACGTTTGACCTCTGACCCCTTTGCCCCTCCCCGTTGCGCCAGGTGGTGATGAAGCACAACGCCGTGATCGAGCACCTGAAGCAGAAGAAGACCATGTCTCCAGCGGAGAGGGAGGAGAACCAGAGGTCAGAACACTGTCTGGTGCCCTGGGTGGGGCTGTGTGTGAGCGAGGGTGTGTGTGTGTGTGTGTGTGTGGGAGAGGGAGACTGAGTGGGAGTGTGTGCGTGAGACGGAGTGTGTTAGAGACACACAGGGAGTATCTGTGTGTGTGACAGTGTGTGTGTGTGTGTGTGTGTGAGGTGTCATCCTCTCCCTTGCCGGGTGAACCCAGGGGTTATGTTTAACCAGTGGGGGTCATGGGAAGGGCTCGCCCCGCCACAGACGCTGTGTGTCCTCGCAGGGCCGGGCCTGGGGACTGTGACCTCAGCGCTGTCTCTCATCCGACTCCTCCCTGCTCTCGCTCTCTCTCTCTTTCTCTCTCTCTCTCTCTCGCTCTCTCGTCAGTCTCCCCTTCCTCCCATCTCTGTCGGCAGAGGGGGTCATTAGTACGGGTGTTGTCTGGGAACGGGAGTTGACCCTTGACCTTCCCTGTGTGTGTCCGCGGGTGACTCCCCACTGACTTCCCACAGTCTCTATCTACCCCCCCGCCACACGCACTCCACTGAGGACACACAGCTTAAAGACAGGGGACAAACCTGTGTGCCCCAGTCACACAGGGCACCCAGTGCAGATCTAGGTTCATGGAATATTGAAATACGGGGTGCCTTCAGAACAAACACCGGGATTCAAGATGGTCTGTGTGTCTTCAGAAAAGCAACCACTCAAACTGATGTTACTATCCTCTCTCCTTCTCCCACGCTCCTCTCTCTCTTCATCCACCTTCTCTCTCCTTCTCCCTCTCTCCTCCGGGCTCCTCTCCTCCTCCCCCTGTTCACCTCCTCGCCCTTCCCCTCTTTCTCCTCCTCGCCCTCCTCCCCTTCCCCTCGCCTCTCGCTCCCCTCCCCACCCCCCAGAATGATCGTCTGCAACCAGGTGATGAAGTTCCTCCTGGACAAGATCGACAAGGACGAGAAGCAGGCGGCCAAGCGGCGGAAGAAGGAGGAGGTGGTGGAGCAGAAGCGCTCCAAGCAGAACGCCTCCAAGCTGTCGTCGCTGCTCTACCGCCACAAGGAGAGCCTGAAGGCCGAGATCCTCAAGAAGAGAGCCCTGCTGGACAAGGAGCTGCAGCTGGAGGCTCAGGTCAGCAACACACACACACACACGTATGCACACACACACACTCACTCGTACTCGTACTACACAAGGGCGCACACCCTTCACCCCCACGTGTCCCCGTCTCACCCCTCCCGTCCTCCCCCCGGCCTTGCAGGAGGAGCTGAAGAGAGACCTGCTGAAGCTGCGGAAGGAGAAGGAGAGGGCCCAGGCCGCCGCCCACCAGGCCGCCCAGGCCGCCGCCCACGCCCACCACGCGCCCCACGCCCTGCCGCACCCCGCCCCCCACCTGAGCTCGCCCGCCTCCGCGCACAAGCGCAAGCGGGAGGAGGAGAGGGAGGCGGCGGCGGGCGGGGGCGGCCCCGGCGGGCCCCCCCCTCCATGTCCGCCGGGCCGGGCTCCAAGGCCAAGAAGAAGAAGATGATCTCCACCACTACCTCACGGGACAACAGGAAGGACACCAAGCTGTACTGCGTCTGCAAGACGCCGTACGACGAGACCAAGTACGACCCCCTTGCCACACACACACTCACACACACACACACACTCACATGGCAGCTCCTTAGGCAGGATGATGACCAGATCATCTCCTCCCTTTGGTCTGTGTCGCCACACTCGATGTGGAGCGCTTCATACTGTGTTATTAAGACATTGGCTAACGAGGACCACTGAATACTTTGCAGACCCGGCCGACTCCCCAAGCTACTCATTAACAGAGAACACAGGCTTGGAGGAGGTCCACGAAATAGTCTCAGAAATATTTGAAATACCCCAAGCGACGGATTCATCGCTCGGCACATCGGCCTCCATCGGCCTTCAGCGTCTGCGGTGACAGACAGACGTGATGTTTAACGCTCCTGCCCCGGCTCCTCCCCTCAGGTTCTACATCGGCTGCGACCTCTGCACCAACTGGTACCACGGCGAGTGTGTGGGCGTCACTGAGAAGGAGGCCAAGAAGATGGACGACTACATCTGCAGCGAGTGCAAGCACGCCCAGGAGGGCAACACGGAGGAGCTGTACTGCATCTGCCGGACGCCCTACGACGAGTCCCAGTGAGTGTGTGTGCTGTGTGTGTGTGTGAGGGAAGAGGGTGTGTGTGATGGAGAGGGAGGGGTGTGTGTGATGGAGAGGGAGGGAGGGTGTGTGTGTGTGATGGAGAGGGAGGAGTGTGTGTGTGTGTGTGTGTGAGAGAGGGAGGAGGGAGAGAAACCCCCCTTGTCCAAGGCCCACACATCTAAACAACTACGACTTAACCCGTAACCAGGTGAGACACACGAAACGCCAACGACAACCCCGAGCCCTAACACTCCCACCCCCCCCCCTGCCCAGGTTCTACATCGGCTGCGACCGCTGCCAGAACTGGTACCACGGCCGCTGCGTGGGCATCCTGCAGAGCGAGGCCAACCACATCGACCAGTACGTGTGCCCGCAGTGCCAGTCCACGGAGGACGCCATGACGGTGCTCACGCCGCTCACCGACAAGGACTTCGAGGGCTTGCGGAGGATCCTGCGCTCCCTACAGGTGACGCCCGACCCCCCCCACCCCCCCACGCCCGTCTCTCTCTCCCTCCTCTCCTCTCTTCCCTCCCTTCCTCCAGACTCTTCTCCTCGCCCCTTTTGTTCCTCTGCCGTGACTGTTTAGAACAAAGCCCTCCTCTGTTCCCCTCTCTCTCTCTCTTATCTGATCTGTTCTGCCTCCCCCCTGGGTGCTACTTGGACAGCTGCCTGGCTACCACCCCCCGCGCTTTCTCCTCCACTCCTCTCCTCCCCATCCACTGTGTGTGCGCATGGGGCACACGTGACTCCATCGGACAGACAGACACAGAGAGAGACAGAGAGAGACAGAGAGAGACAGAGAGAGACAGAGAGAGACAGAGAGAGACAGAGAGAGACAGAGAGAGACAGAGAGAGACAGAGAGAGACAGAGAGAGACAGAGAGAGACAGAGAGAGACAGAGAGAGAGAGAGAGACACACACAGAGAGAGAGAGAGAGAGAGACAGAGAGAACACATCTGTGTTGACCCACCTGCTTCCAATGCCACTGTCCAGCTGTTTGTTTGTCTTTTTATCTCTCTATTTCTTCTTCTCTCTCATGCGTGCACTCTCTGCTTCTCCTCTCTCTCTTTTTTTGTGTCTTTCTCACGCTCTCTCTTCCCCTCGCCGGTCTCGTTCAGGCACACAAAATGGCGTGGCCTTTCCTGGAGCCTGTGGACTCCAACGACGCCCCTGACTACTACAGAGTCATCAAGGAACCCATGGGTGAGTCGGGGGACGGAGGTCCTCGCACAAGTTCAGCCTCTTTCTTTTTTGTTGCTTTGGAAAGAGGTGTTTTTTCTTAAGTCTTTCAAGCACGCACGTCCACGCGCCTCACACACACACACATCATCCGTCCGTCCACCTTGCTTTCGAGTGGGGATGTTGTTTTTCGTAAATCCGGCGGTCACCGCAAACGAACACCCGAGTTGTTACTATTAAAAACACAAACACGCTCCGTCCTCCGTCTTCCAGTAGCCCGGCTCTGGGGAGGGGGGGAGGGGGAGGCAGAGCCCTCCGACTCAGATCAAACCGGCCATGTAAATGGCGACTTGCGTCAACAGGCCTTTTTGAACTTCCACACAAACAAACCGTTAATGAGGTTGATGGAAACGGCCCCGAGACCTGCTCCACAGTAGCCCCTGTGCTCTGTCTCCCCTGTGCTCTGCCCCTAGACCTGCTGCACAGTAGCCCCTGTGCTCCGTCGCCCCTGTGCTCTGTCCTGGAAAGCGGTCCCACGTGACAAAAGCACCCTTTTTCATCATCTCAAAAAGACGAAAGAGAGAGCACAAAAAAAAATAGGTTCTGGCCGTTGCGGCCGGCAAAGGCTTTGGGTTTTTTTCCTTTTTCAGATTAAATCTGATGGCTGAGAAGAAGGGTGTCTTTGATATGGGCACGAGCTCAGCCCTGCCGGCCGGGCGGGGGTGAGGGAGGTTAAGAATCGGATATGTTTATTTTCAATACAGAGCCCCAGGGAGCGGGGCAGGGGGAAACCAGCGGTGAGGATATGAGGGCTGCTGCTAGCTACCCAACCCCCCCCCCACCCCCACCCACACACACACCCCACCCCTGCTAGTGAGCGCGAACATCTCGAAACCTTGACTGGACTTTCAGGGCCCTCTGTGGTTTCTGTTACTGCTGTGACGGAAGCCTCCAGAAGAGAGCCCAGCACACGGCTGACCACGGCTGCTGCGTCTTTTGTCATTTGTTTGGAAAGGCTCGGTCGGGTTGGAACTTGGCGAAACACTTGAGTTTCATGCTGTCACTTTTGATATGATGTACTGCACTGTTAAGAGGCGTCTGCCTCCCTCATCTGTCCTTCGAACGCATGCCGCAAACTGCAATTACTCCTAGAGCAACTATGCAGATAGTTGGAGCTCAGTCAGAATCAGTAAAAAACAACAACACACAAAAGAGCTACAAAGATTCAAACTTCTACACATGTAAAAAGGGCCACGTTTCAAGTCCTAATTTCTCCGTTCTCCTGGTTTGCCCCTGCCGCAGATCTCTCCACCATGGAGGAGAGGTTACAGAAGCGCTACTACATCAAGCTGACCGAGTTTGTGGCGGACATGACCAAAATCTTCGACAACTGCCGCTACTACAACCCCAGCGACTCGTCCTTCTACCAGTGTGCGGAGGTCCTGGAGAACTTCTTCGTCCAGAAGCTCAAAGGTTTCAAAGCCAGCAGGTAGGATTCCCCACCATCTCCGGCCTTCTGTCTCTCATCGCACATTTTCTCTCATCCATCCATCTTCTACCTGCCGTCCTCCACTAATCCCACCCTGCCCCTTCAAATTCCCTCATCGCATTTCATAATTCCATTTTTTATTTTTTACTCTGGGTTTTTGGGCTACGTCTTTCACCGACTGTGGCGAGATCTAGTTACAGTTCTCTGCTCCTACTTGGATCATTGGTTTGCTGAGTTTGTGCTTTTCGTTTGGTCTGATCGATCACCCTCGCCCTGCCCACCCCCCCCCCACTGTGGGCACCCTGCCCCCCCCCTCCCCCCACTGTGGGCACCCTGCCCCCCCCCTCCCCCCCACTGTGGGCACCCTGCCCCCCCCCTCCCCCCCCACTGTGGGCACCCTGCTCCCCCCCACGTGGGCACCCTGCTCCCCCCCCACTGTGGGCACCCTGCACTGGGCACCCGCCCCCCTCCCCCCCACTGTGGGCACCCCTGCCCCCTCCCCCCCACTGTGGGCACCCTGCCTCCCCCCCCACTGTGGGCACCCTGCCCTTTGGGGTGCCACCAGCCTGACCTCTCTGACCTGCCTGTGGCCTTCTGCGTGGTCGCTTTCTCTTTATTAGCTCTGGTCGACTGCTGCACCCTTGCATTCAGGTTCCCTCTCCCTGCCCCCCTTAGTATGCCTCCTGTAAAGACCTTTTCATCGTGCCCCTGTGTGATGTCATTTCCTGTTTGCCTACGGTCATGTGCTTCACCTGCATGTATTTACACCATCCATTCTTTCTCTCCCTCTCTTGCAGATTGTGATGTCATAAGTCTGAGAGCTGGGTGCCGGGGTCACTCAAAAAACTAAATTAGTCAATCCTGGACCTTGCTGTTTTTATTTCTTTAAAACAGCGTTAAAACCATTTGTAAGAAAGTTGCATATATTAAGACACACTGTAGGTGTGAATTTTCTTTTTCTTTTTTGTATTTTAGAATGAGAGGTTCTTCAAAAAAAAACATTTCTCACATTTGATGATGGCAGCCATGTTGGTTACAAAAAGCAATCAAGGGAAAATAAATATATTTTTTCTGTACACCAGTATCTCACTAAAGACATTGTTGATAATTCATTCGGGTGCAAGGCACAGTATCACGTTTTGAAGTTGAGTCACAGCCATTTATATCATTTTGCAAATACATTTAGATGTTATATTTCACCAAGTTCCTTATGCAGATAAGTTATCAACTGAAGATTTATTGACCACAACATATTTTACCTCCTCTTGGGTGACCATTTTAAAAAGCTTGCAACATTTATTAGTTTCTCTTTTATCAGATCTCGCCGATGTAATATTATTATTTTATTGTGCATATGATATCCTTTTGTGAAGGACTATTTTATGTTAAAAAGGAAATAATGGTAGGAAATGTCAATATAGCTCAGAGGAAAAGTCCTGTGTAGCTTCAGTTCAAATCTGGTGAGCTGGGCAGCCCAACATGTTATGTTCTCACTGTATATATCCTGTTGGGCCAACGTTGTATCGTACAATGCCAGGCCAACATACCAACATGGCTGCTTGTCTCTGCTCAAAATGTCTGACCCCACTGGCATCCAATAAGTGTTTCTTTTTTGTTTTTGTATTCCCTAGTGCATATTTTTGTCATATGTCAAGCTTTTAATAAAAAAACGACAACAAAGTTATCCAACTGTTTCCTCTCTTTGCATTCTATAGGTCTCATAACAACAAACTGCAGTCTACAGCCTCTTAGAATACACCGCTACCCCTCCACCCCCACCCCACCACCACCACCACTCTGTAAAGCTAACTGTCAAAATGTCTGCCAGCGTGGCTCCTCCCCCACCCCGCCCCCCTCCTCCCTCCCCCTCGGTGACGCTGTGTGGCCGAACCCGTCCACTCGCTCCCTCCCCCTCGGTGACGCTGTGTGGCCGAACCCGTCCACTCGCGTCCTCTGACCCAGAGCTCGGAGAGAGTGGACCCCCACATCCCCTGTCAGAAACCAACCTCACGCCGGCAACGCTGCTTAGACCCAACGGCGCACGTACCAAACCGGGACGGGATTCTCGCTCCGACGTCAGTGGGAGGGGGATTGACGATTGGACGATCCCAGGGTGTGTGGAAGATGCTACGGCCCCCCCGTCCCGTCTTCGATGTGGGTTGTTTTTCTTCGGCGTTAGGTTCTTCACCTCTCCTAACGGACACAGAGGGACGAGGAACTCGGGAGTCGATGCCACGACTGGTTGTTCGATTGCAGTACAAAACAAGGCAGTGGTTAGACTCTCAAGAGTTGTTTTCAGTCTGTAGCTAATCTCTATTTTTTTGTATCGTGTATCCGCAAGTGTCAGCTCTTTCTTCCTACCCTTCGGGGTGAACTCTTCATTTCGTACTGACACTTTCCAGCTGTGTCAGCTTCCTCATCTTGTGATTCCTCCTGTGCAGGTTTTTCAATGGCACACGCACACACACCGATGGGTCAGCCTGTGTTTTGGAAGAAACTGATCTTGGATTAGTGAGGACCCACCTGGTTACGTCAGGTAACAGAATGTGTCATGGCCCCAGAACCGCCCTCAGAACGTCAGTGTTTCATCTCGACGTAACATCTTACGTTTCGCCGAAATCTTGTATCTTAAGCTTACCTGTTTAATTTACAATCTTTTGGGGGGTTTTGCTGGGTTGTTTTTCGTCAAATGGGAACATTGATGTATATGAAATGTCAATTGTTCTTTGGGATAAAAAGCTGTTTTTCAGAACCTAAACATTAGATTTTGGATGTTCATCTGATGGATCCCAGATAATGTTCTTTCTTCAGGATGGACTTGGATGGTGAGAACTGTAAAGGGCCTTTTTAACCTAAGTGTACCGACCCCTTCACACCTTAGACACACCCCTTCCCCCTTGTCGCCTTGTGATTGGTCGAACAGGTCGACTGTCCCTTATCTCTTCCATGCTCCACCCCCTCCACTCTCAAATGCATGATGTCAAACCATCGGTAATTACTGTTTTGAACTGTTCTGAGTAAAGTATGCTGTGGTCGATGGTAGTAAATCTGTCAGTAAATCTCGGGCGGGGGGGAATCTTTATACCATTGGGGGTTTGTATGAAGATTTTATAAGGACATTTTTATCATATTTGGAACATTTTTCTAATCTGTGATAATTGAAGCATTAGTGTTTGGAGGGTGGGATAAAAAACGAAAACAATTCTTGACGTATCGCCGGTACTTATGTCTTCAAGACAGATGAAGAGGGAATACTAAATCCTTAGTTTCTTTGGGTGGACTGTGTTGGGAGATAAGGTAACAGATACCTGTTCGAGACATCCTGTGTTTGAAGGAACAGTACGTGTCATCCACTCTCTGTGTCCCATATTGTATATTATGGCTGTCGATATATGAAAAAAATAGAGATTTGTAGAGCATTAGAAGTGACATTTTTCACCATTTTAACCAGCAACTAAGTCTACCTGTACGTTCTCTTTACTGATCTCTTATCTTTTATCGAAGTGAACTTTACATTTAGGTGAAATTGCCCTTTATATCGAAAGTGCTGCATATTGTGTGCATATTGATTTTAAACAGGGCAGGGGAATGCTGACTCATATGAAGATATTTTTTTCTTTCTTCAAATGAATCCAACCAGTCTGACACACCTCCTAATTTTCATCACATTATCTGTATTATTTATTCATATCGATGAAACCTTAAATTTTTGGAGTAATGTTTGAGGAACTATAACTGGGGAAAAATACTATCTATGTTTTTAACAGATTGTGGCAACTCTTAAGAGATCCTTTTTTGTACTTAATAGGACATTTCATCCTAGATAATAAAGTAATGTTTTTGACATCGATTGTCCAAAGTGCCATTGTCTTTGTTTTGGTTTTTTTTCTTCTAAATCAGAAGTTTATATATATATGTTATGACCAGCAAGTAAAGACTACTTTACCGCAGTAGTTCATTTGTTGTTCGCTACACACCCTATTCAATCAAGATATATGATTATCATCTCTTTAATAAATGATTTCACATTTATTCAGCTACAATAATGACATACTATTTTGTATACATCAAAAGACGATAATGAGTACCAAGATCTTCAGAATAATAACCCTTATGGGCCCGGTCCTCTGGTGTGACCCCCCCAGATGGTGGGGATGCTGACTTGAGAATATTAACCCCTCAAATCTCAGTGGGAGGCACACACAGACTGAAGTCTAACACACACACACACACAGCAGAAGAAACATGTCTGGTATCCAAATGAAGAGTGTATGACATAAACAATAAACCCGTCCTTTATCAGTTACCATCCCCACAAGACCTACCACCCCCCCCCTCTTCCCCCTTTCAACCCCTAAATGAAACCAGCCGCTTGCCTGCACACAGCCGACCACAAGTCCCACACTGATCCCTCTCCCCTCTATCTCTCTGTATCTCCCTCTCTCTCTCTCCCTATTTCTGTGGCTTGGGGGGCTGGAACTCTTGTCACACAGGAAGGAACTTGGACGAGTTGTTTCCACCCCCCTCCCCCATCTTTATCCCCCTCTCTCCCCCGTGAGGAATGTCCTCCCGCAGCGACGGGATCCCAGATGGGAGCAGCCGGCTTCTGTTTCCTGCCCGCCGGCGTCTGTCCCCTCCAGCTCCGATCCCAGATAGTCACAACTTACCAGCCATGGGAACGGGACGGACTTCCGAGAAAAACGCTGTTCCCGAAATTGTTTTCTGCGAGTCCAGACGGAATCCCGTGCTATTAGGAATCCCTTGCTATTCGGAGCCCCGGCGTTATTGAGCAGAATGAGCTCTCATTCTATCACTGGCATTGATCGCAGACGCCTGTAAAAGGCTGAACTTGACATCATGTCTGTATGACTTGAACCCTGCTTTGACAGCCTGTAAATGACTCGGATAGCCCTACAAACGACTCTTAACAACCATTGAGTACAAAACATTAGCATTTTTATTAGGTCATTGATGTAGCGTAGAACCAGATTTGAGCAAGCAGTGCAAATCTTTCTCCTTTTAGAAGGCGGTCTCCTAGATGTTATGACAAGGGTGCGCCCTAAAGTTCCTCCTTATCCAACCATCCACACACTTTCTCTCTCCCTCCTTCGCTCGCACTACTCATTTACATAACCCTATCAATTTGTCATTCACCTTCCCACCACCTTCCCTCTTTCCCTCCCTCCTTTCCTTCGTCACTCTCAAATGCCTCCTTTGGGCTTTGGCCCTCCCAGAGGAGTGTGTGTGTATGTGTGTGTGTGTGTGTGTGTGTGTGTGTGTGTGTGTGTGTGTGAGCAAACAAGAACCAGAGGTTGCTCTCCCTCCAAAGAGCGGGAGCCCCTCTGCCCTTTTCCGAGGGTTTTTTGCGTCCAGGTGCGCAGAGGATCAGATTTCACACGATTAGATTTATGGCTCGCTCCCTACCAAACCAGCCCGGCTCTAATACCACACGCTCGCTTTTGAAGAGCCGTTCTCTGTAGGCACTGGGCAGATATTTCATCACACACACATAATTAAAGTTGGAAAACAAGCCATGCTCTCTCTCTCTCGCTCTCTCTCTCTCTCTCTCTCTGTCCTGATGAGCGAAAGTTGGCAATTCTAAGTTATAATTTGTAACTTCTCTGTTTGCCTTTCTTCTTCTCCTCCACTGGGATGTTTTTGACACTTTCTACTCTTTTTGTCCCCTTTCCCTTCCCTTCCTCTTGTGCTGCCTTCGGGTCACATGACCCAAAGGTTCACAACGAACCATCGTTGTGTTGCGACAACTTTACCCGATACAAAAAACAAATAAAAAGCATTTTATTTTATCCCTTGCGATGTGGGGGGGTCTGAGACAGCCCGACGGTTAAAAGAAAATGCTTCACCTTGTTTTTGTATGCGGTAAAGTTGTCGCAATACGACGGTGGGTCACAATGACTGATGGGTCAGAATGACCCGAAGATAACACAAGGTCTAAAAAATACTAGTGCATTTCCTGTATTTGAATGACAAATAAATGATACATTTGTATTAAAAAAAAACATTGTATGAAGATGAAGCAGATTTTACAGGCATAAATAGTGAGCGCATATTAATGACAGTGATATAATGAATACAGGCTCAGACATTCCCCAACCACACTATTAGGTTCTACAAAAGGAATAACCAAGTATTCCACGCAGCTTTTCTGGCAGTTATCCTTCCAGTCAGGACCAAGTGAATTTGAATGGTTAGGTGAGCCTTGTGCATGTGTATGTGTGTGTGTATGTGTGGGTGTGGTGTGTGTGTGTGTGTTAAACTAAACTGAGAAATATTGGAACCAACAGCCTCTATGTCACTCAAGGCACATATGGGCTGGTTTCACACACTCACAACACTATTCCACTGGCCGCTCGTACAACCCAATCAGGCCTGTGAGAGTGTGTTCCTTTAGAGGAGGACACTCACACTAAAATAGACCTGAATTAACAAACCACTGAGGTCAGGTCACGCTGATTCATGTACCAGACATGAGCAGAACGCCCATGAAAATGCCCAGTTTTAGGTGCTGTAAAGTAAGTGCTATCATGTCTGTCATATTTAGTAACAATCGGTGGGGTTGATGAAAAAGATCGATAATCTATCAGTGTGTTCAGAACATCGGAGACCTTCAGCCCTCTGTCAAAGAGAACGAGCCCCAGAAACACGAAGAGAACTGTACAAACAAGCAAAAATGGCACCTCCTCAACCTGGATTATAAGACAAACAAACAAATCAAGGTCCAGTCCACGCGGAAAAATCGATTCCCTCCTCATCCAAAACCGACGCTTTTTCTCTCATACTGTAGGGTTGGTTAAAATAACGCTTCGCGTCAGCAACTGCAATGTCTCCTCCCCTGCAGTAGGGGGCCACAGTTTGTATCTTCTTCACCGACACCTGGAGCGTGTGGCCTCCAAGGCTTTCTGGTGTCTCCTCTTGTTGAACCTCTTGACGTAGTTGTTGCTTCTCAGGAGCCCGTCACCAGGCTTCAGTTTACCCCCCAGCAGGGCCAGCAAGTCGTTAGGAAGGTGGCGCCTCCGGTGGTAGATCTGCCCCATCAAAATATATCTGCTCCCTAAGGAATAACAGGAGGAAAGAAGGTTATGACAAAACATCCTCTGAGAAAAGTGGTTTTAAAGTAGTTCTGTTTTTAAACGGCACATGTGGAGAAAGTCATTATCGAGACATTACAACAGCTCGTCCCTAAAGGGGGGACGATGAATACGATTGGCGGCCTCGGACCAGCGGCGCTCACCCAGCTTGAGGTCGGGGCAGGGCTTGCTGCACTTGTAGGTGTCCAGCACCAGGAGGCGCACTTTGAAGAAGAAGCTGTCGGGGGTCACGTAGAGACGACTCATCCTGTAGAAGCCGTCGCTGCTCACCATCAGCGTGATCATCCGGATCCCTTTACGCACCACGTCGATGTCGTGGACGATCCCGTTGACGGCTGTGGCCGAAGGAGGAGGAGGAGGAGGGGGGGACGAAACAAGGTCTGCGAATGTTATATCCTGTGTTTTTAAGTCGTCGAAAAACAGATATCACCTGCACACACACGCGCACACCCACACACACTTACCAAATTCACTGAAGCAGTAGTAGTCTCTCTCCTCCTTCTCCTTTCGACACTCGCTCATGCAGACGGCGTCGTGTGTGTAGTCCGACTCTGGAAGCAGAAGAAGGGGCGAGAGAGGTGAGAGAGGGATGAGAAGAACGGGCGGGAGAGGTGAGAGAGGGATGAGAAGAACGGGCGGGAGAGAGCCGCCGTGCCTGTGTGGAGTCGGGCTGGCCCATTCCAGTGTCACTGGGAAGGACATGGTTGTCATTAGAAAAAAAACGAAAGGCAGCAAATTCCTCAGGGTGGGGAAAATCCCACACAGAGAGACCCTTAATGACTGTATCACGGTCACTGATCTCACTTCGGCATATTTGGCATTTTTCATCGTGTCCTCTTCCTCGGCAAGGCCTTCACAGGCCTTCATTCAGAATTGGGGGGGGGGAAGCTGCAATTTGTGGCTAGAGAGGTCATTAGGTTAACTATACCGCATATCTCTGAAGCGTTTAACTGCCGCGACACCCCCCCCCCATTTACTGGGTGAAATGCGGTCGTCGGACGTAGAGCATTCCTTACCTCGTTTTAAGATGTCAAACTGATGGAGAAGACTGGAGGAATGGCGGTTGAAGAGGATGGACGGACGGCTGGCGTTCCTGTTGGCGCCGACTCCTGATTGGTAGATGCTGGACTTCCCTGGGCGGTTCTCTTCGGGGTCCAGCTTCCTGTTTGGGAGGGTCCCTGCGCGGGGCAGGGGCCGGGTACGGGTGGGCTTGAGGTTGACCCCGGGGTCTGGAGTTGGGGTGGTTTTCAGGGTCACTTTGCGGAGGCGGGTTGTTCGAATTAGGGTCTGCGTTGATCCTCTGAACGCGGTCGGTCGTGCCGGCGGTCAGGGTGGTCTTGGGGAGCAGCCCCATCTCGCTGCGCACTTTCTCACTGTTGTGCTCGGTCAGGCGGTCAGTCTTGGGGCCCTTCTTGCTCTTGTTGTGGGGCCCGGGGCGAGGGATGGGGACCAGGTCGGTGTGCTTGGGCCAGACACCCGGAGGTAAGGGGTGGAGGGCGTATTTGGGGTCCCCAGCCCTGCTGCTCTTCTCCAGGAGCTCGTTAATGGGCAGGGTGGGCTCTTTGCCCCCCAGCCTGCTCTGGTTCTGGGCTGCGTCCACCAAGCTGTCCTGGCCCTTCTCTGTCAGGGAGAAGAGCTCTGGGTGAGACGGGCCAGGACAGGCCATGTTACAACCCTCTTACACTCAGCTGAAACATGCTATTGTGCTGCTTATATATAATATATAACATTTATTGTGTTTTTCAATATACATATGCAAAGTCATAAAGTCCCTTCATGAATTATAGAAACAAGAGGACGTGGTAAAGTGTGTATCTCAAATATCAACATGACTCCGTAATTGTTTGTCAGGATCTATTTTCATTAGATATAAACTTTCAAGTGAATTTTCAGAGATGGAATCTACACTATTTACAGATTGCAAATGATCCAACAATCATTGATTGTACTTGGTATTTCGAATCATGTACACTTTTAATGTACATAACCTTTTGGTTTCGTAACAGACAATGTCAGGCGTTTTGAAGTGTTTTCCCTACCTTCTACGGATCTCTACGCAACTGATACGGTCATATAATACTGAATAACCTAACAGGAAGCTTTTTTTAATCAAACTGTTGAAAGGTGAATAGCAAAAAAGAAGTGTGATACTCACCATTTACAACATTCTCCTCCGCTTCAGAGAAAGAAAAGGCAAGTAACAGCAGCACTATAATCCCTGTCATCTTGAAACGTTCCGTTGGGACAAGGTTTGAAGTCTGCTTGATGTCGGAATTCCTTGGACTCTTATAAGGGCCACTGTCCGGGGAAGGAAGGCGTGTCGTTCCGACCCAGAGGTAAACACGGTGACATCAGAGAATCTTCATTAATGAATACCAAAGAGTCGCTCTGCATCCGTCTCCGCTTATGTTTATTATTCCAATGTAGGAAAGCTAAATTATAATTGCGATTGTTTCATATCATCATCATATTATCATATGAGTTTATTGTCCGATTATTTAGGTTAGGTCCAGATACATCTAGGCAATCTAGGCAAGATGAGCAGGCACACATTATTACGAAATTATAATTCGAAATCTTGTGCAAAAATATTCTCATGGTCCGTCAAAAGGGGTGATAATAAAACATATTTATGAATAATGCAAGAATTCAACCTTATTCTGCTTGTAACTTCTACCTTGCACTCAAAAGTGCTGAATGACTGCTCCCTGCTGGGGGACTTGTGAAATAACTACTGCCAGGAATAAGATAACCTTTTACTATCAGCTGCAAAAATCCTACCTATTGTCAATATAGTGCTGTAAAGGCGTTTTCCTTTAGTGTATACAATAACGTACAACGCCGACGACGATTACATCCTATCTATAGTTTATTGCAACCATTTTCGTAACATCGTCATTCAGTGCCACAGTTACGAGCGAGAATCCTTCGTTCAGACTGAATTCGAATGATTTAATTTCTTTTTGATAATGACCGCAATGACCTCTGGATAAAACAGAAACTAAATACGACCCAGATGGGACTCGAACCCACAATCCCCAGCTCCGGAGGCTGATGCCTTATCCATTAGGCCACTGGGTCATCACGTTGTCGAAGTGCGTATATTTAGTTATTAAACTGTCGAGGGAATGTACATTTAAGAATTAATATCATATGGATAGTGTTGTAGTGTATTTTGTTAATGTTGGCTGTTTCATTTTTCCAATCTCAAAAAACAGATGGAAATATTCTATATCTATTAATCACTTCAACATAATGGGATGTGCAGAATATTCTCGCGATAACAGTAGGCGTTGCTACTGGCAACTGCTGCATGTTGGGGGTCTTTTTTCAAATAAAGACCAATGAAGTAGCGCCTTCATCCGAATCAACCAATCCTTGGTCGATCTCCCCGAGAGTTAAAGGGCGGTATCAAAAAATGTACGTCATTGAAAGTGAGAACAAGGAATCGGTAAGAGCGGTCCACATGCTTTCTTACTAGCTAGATTACTAAATGTTGCTAAATCGTCGCTAAATCCTGGGAATTTTGTGGTAATCATTGCTAGATTGTTTGGGTGTATATTGAATATGGTAACTGTCTTGTTTTAGAGAGAGTTAACAACTGGAATAGGAGACAGTTCTGTGATTTGCTGCCTTGGCCACATGGTGTTAGATAATCCGTGGCTAACAGCAGGGAGTACAGATTTTGCCGGGTTTGCTCTAACATTAGGAATGTAGAATAGTTATGTTAACGTTCTGAGATGTTATTTATTTCCAAGCAAATGTTAATTTGTCAATTTTGCTTTTCAGTGACGTTGTGCTAACTCAAAGAAGTTGATCTTCGTTTTCGCGACACTACAGTTCAATATCGAAAGAAAACAATGTCAGGCGCTGCCAACGACAATGGAGATCGTCTGCCCCAGTTCAAAAACAAGGGGAAAGATGCAAACGTAAGTTGTAAAAAATCTATACTGCCTTGACCCGCAGTAGATATTGAGGAAATACTGAACATTTATTTGTTTCATCGTCTACATGAAGGAATTGCGACGTAGGAGGATCGAGGTCAACGTCGAGTTACGGAAAGCCAAGAAGGATGACCAGATTCTAAAGAGAAGGAATGTCAGTAGTTTTCCAGACGAACCCACTTCACCACTCCAAGAGAAGAATCAGAATGGACAGGTAACTATTTCAATCACGCAGTTTGCTTCCAAGTAGCTTTCGAACACCAATTATTTGCTCTGTTACGATCCCGTGGAAAACTTAGGATCAAGTGTGGTTACCGGAAGTGGGAATCACGTTATGGTTGTAGCGATCAAGCTAGCAGTTGTTCGCCTGCACTAGCAGAGAAAATGACTGCATTACATTGCCGTCATGCTCTGTTCTTGTGTTCGCTGAGTTTGATAAGCGGGATGCGTGGCAGGTCGTGACATTGGCATGGTAATAGCCTCTCTAATCCAATTGTTTTATTTCCGTAGCCTGTCCAGCATTGGACAGTGGAGGAGATAGTGAGTGGCGTTAATAGCCAGAATCTGGACACTCAGTTGCAAGCCACACAAGCAGCAAGGTAAGCCGTTAGCTATCTAAGCCCTTCTACCAAGATTATCAAGTCTACCTGTATGGGTGACCTCTCAAGTCCTGAAGTTGTCTTAATGTAAATAATAATTCTCTCAGCCTTACGTCTTGCATTATCACAAGTCTACCCTCTGGTGCCATGTCATATTAGCCGCCACCACCTCTGTAGCTGACCTGAGTTCCCACTGTCCACAGAAAGCTACTGTCCCGGGAGAAGCACCCCCCAATCGACAGCATCATCGATGCCGGCCTCATCTCCAAGTTTGTCGTCTTCCTGAGCCTGGCCGAGAGCTCTCCCATCCAGTTCGAGGCGGCGTGGGCCCTGACCAACATCGCCTCGGGCACCTCGGACCAGACCACCGCTGTGGTGGAGGGAGGGGCCATCCCTGCCTTCATCGGCCTGGTGACCTCACCTCACCCCCACATCAGCGAGCAGGCCATCTGGGCCCTGGGAAACATCGCAGGTGAGGAAAGAAACGGGTGTTTCGTGGGGCGTGTGTGTACATTTCAAAGCATCCTTCTCCTGGACGTATGTCATGTTTTGTTGGAAATGCTCGTCCAGTGTTTTTATCTGATGTGAATAAGTGATGGTTGCGTCACCCGGGGTTTGTTTTGTTGAAATTTAGTCTAATAGCGTTTTCTCTTCAGGTGACGGTTCTAACTACAGAGACCAAGTGATCAAGCACGGAGCCATCGATCCCCTCATGTCCCTGCTGTCAACCCCCGACCTGTCCGTCTTCTCAGTAAGTGGTCACACTCGGACTGAGCCACACTGCTGACCATGACACAGCGTACCACGTTACCCCCCCGCCCCCCTAGAGTTCCAGCGAGCCATTTTTCTCATGACCCACCCTCTCTTATCACGACAGTCCAGTTACCTCAGGAACATCACATGGACCGTGTCCAACCTGTGCCGGAACAAGAACCCCGCTCCTCCATTGGCTGCCATACAGCAGCTCCTGCCCATGCTGGTGCGCCTCATCAACCACGACGACAAGGAGGTGCTGGCCGACACCTGCTGGGCCGTGTCCTACCTGACGGACGGGCCCAACGAGAGGATCGAGGTGGTGGTGCAGGCCGGCCTGGTGCCCCGCCTGGTCCATCTGCTCGCGTCCGAGGAGCTCAGTGTCGTGGTGAGTCGTCTCCATCCGCGTTTTTCCAGTTTTTAGCGAGGGGCTTTTTGTTTCTTTTGTGATGCCGAGAGAGCCCGTACGGCTCTGCGCTTCCTAATACTTTTGACTTCACACGTTTTACTTTTAGTAGTACGTTCTGACTTTGCTGATTTTGTATCTTAAAAAATATATATTTTGTTGACGAGTCCCGCTCCTCCCCCCATGTGTCCTCCCCAGACCCCGGCCCTGCGCTCGCTGGGCAACATCGTGACTGGCACGGACGAGCAGACCCAGAGCGTGCTCAACGCCGGCACCCTGGCCGTGTTCCCCTTCCTGCTGCGCCACTGCAAGCCCAACATCCAGAAGGAGGCGGCCTGGACGCTGTCCAACATCACGGCCGGGAAGGACACCCAGATCCAGGAGGTGGTGAACTATGGCCTGGTACCTGTCCTGGTGGAGGTCCTCTCTCAGGTAAGAGAAATGCTACAGGCACATTGCAGCTCTCAAGACCCTCTATAAACCTTTTTCCACTGCTGCCGAATTTGAATTGCTGTTGGAAATATGAAATGCATTGGTGCTTTGGTGGTAATAAATTATTGATAATAATGATAACCTGGGTCTTACTGAATATTCTCCATATCCAAAGTATTTGGGGTAGATGGGACATCTAATGCAGATGGCTTGTAGTTCTCTTGATCTTCATGACTGGCTTCTGTCCAACCAGGCGGACTACAAGACCCAGAAGGAGGCAGTGTGGGCTATTACCAACTACACCAGCGGAGGCACCGTGGAGCAGGTGGTCTACCTGGTCCAGTGTAACGCCCTGGAGCCTCTCCTCAACCTGCTCTCCGCCAAGGACGGCAAAATCATCCAGGTCATCTTGGACGCCATCACCAACATCTTCCAGGTACGTGACGACGCACTGGATATATATAGTGTCTTTTTTCGACAGTCGCTGTTTTCGAACACGACAAAAGCACACCCTCAGTCCTTTTTTAAACGGCTGGTGAGGGTGGGTTATGTCACCTTTGTTTTCTGTGTCTGCAGATTCTTGTGCAGTTCTTTTTGCATTTGTCCATAAGTCCCAATTCTGTGGTTAGGGTGTTGTGAGTGTTTGTGTCCTGGTTCTAACCCCCCCTCCTTCCTCGGTGCTTCCCTCAGGCAGGGGACAAGATCGGAGAGACGGAGAAGCTGTGCCTGATGGTGGAGGAGTGTGGGGGCCTGGACAAGATCGAGGCCTTGCAGTCTCACGAGAACGAGATGGTCTACAAGAGTGCCCTCAACCTGATCGAGAAGTACTTCTCCGGCGAGGTGAGTCACTCAGGAAGAATTTAAGGGGGAGGGGGGGGGTATATAGGATTCAGGTTTTGGCCTTGTGTCCTTATGTTACACACCAGATTAGAGTGAGATAAAAACGGACTTGGCAAAATGGCCGTCCATGCACTTTCCCCTGTGCTAATGCCCGTCTTCTTGCTCGTCTGTCACAGGAGGGAGAAGATGAGTCGGTGGCCCCAGAGACTACCACGGACGGCTATGCCTTCCAGATCCCTGAGAACCAAAGCACTTTCAACTTCTAACATGTCTTCCAGTCCTGTCTGCATATCGTCCTACCTGTCTCTCTCTCTCCTTTTTTTTGTATTTTGATTAGCAACGTCCTCCACTTCAAGATGTATTTGTTTAGTTGTCTTCATTTCATAAGTGTACATACATACTGAGATGACATTATCCCTGTTTTACTACAAACTGTGTAAATAAACTTTATTAAGTAAAGTGGCGTTCATTGCGTTTGTGAGGATTTCTATCCACTAGATGGTGCTGTACCCTTCATTATGAATAAATGGCAAATTGGGATTTCCCTGTTGTCAACCAGTGGTAATGAAGGCTGACTTTCAATCTAAATATTTAATAGACAGTGGGCTTTCCAATTCAGATTTGCATATATTACACCATAAATTTTTACATCCAATGAATAAATTCACTCAGACTACAGCCCACCAACACATGTTGGTAGTAGCTTCTTCAGTCCAGACCAACAGATTGAAACCATCCTAATTAATTCATATCAGATACTTAGATACATGTTGATCAAAGGCTACAGAGAAGACCTCCAGAGCTCCCTAATCTCCTGTGTCGAGAGCGGCAGTCTTCTACAAAAACAGGGTTCAATAAAGCTGGGTGGCTGGCTTCCTCTTCCCCCCTCTCGCTTTTAATTAAACTGTTATCAACTGATGAGTTGGCTGGCTGTCGAGCTTGCGCTCCTGAACACACAAGCACATCTTTTTACACGTACATGCTCGCTTCCTCAAAGTCTGTCCACATGCCTTTCCTGCGTCACAATTTCTCTTGCACCTCTTCCACACACCATCCCACATGGTCTCACACACACACACACACCCCTCTGCTCTCGGGGAGAAGGCCAATTTCCAATGAGTGACTGAGGAGCAAGCTTCTTTGATCCCTTGTTTTATTCTGAGCACGCCCGTGTCTCCCATTACTGGTGGCCTTGTGATTAGACAAGCCACCACACACACACACACACACACACACCCTGCCACTGGTCCAAACAGGCTGGGGCTGGGAGAGATCAACACCCTGGCTGGAGCTGGAGATAGAGCCGGGGCTGGAGGAACACCAGCGGACCACATGAAGGAGACATGCCTTTATGAAGAAAGAGTTGCCTGATGTGAGGGGCCAATAGATAGCCTAGGGCCCCTTTAGGATTGTTGCGAAATGCAAGCTTTGGACATGCGTCCTTGGAAAATGACTAATCTTGAGACAACAGGACTGCACACACATACATTCGGGGTATGACGTGGCTCCCTGAAGACTAGTAAACACGCTATAGCCTCGTGTTGTGTTGGAGTATGAAATCCTATAGCATCGCTTGGTAAACTGATATTGGCAAATTTAGTGGCACCCCAAAAAAAACACATCGATTGTCATTTTTTTTGTTAGAGAGAGGTGTAATGGACCAGATGACACAATAATAAATATGGTGTGTTCCATGGAATGGATGGATGTGGTAAGAAAGCTACATGGTACACATGGGGCCTAATATCTCTCCATTCATCCCACCATCGCTCTGTCCCTCCCTCCCTCTCTCCACCTCCATCAATCCATCTCACATGTCCCCAGCCTGTGTGTGCTTGTGTGTGTAAGTGTTTAATCTGGGGGAGATGATGGGTCTCAAACTCCCCCTCGCCTCAACCCTGCAATCTAAGTCTGAGCCATTTATAGATAACCTGCATTGCCCCTGCTATCCCCACAGTCGTTTCCTTCCCTCTTACACTTATGGAATGAGAAGCTCATGAAGACAGATGACGCCTCTCCGACCCCCCGCCTCCTCCCCCTCCTCCCCCCTCCTTCCCCCTCCTTCCCCCTCCTTCCCCGCTCCCATCTGCTTCCTGACTCCAGCCGTGGGAGGAATTCCCCGGGCGTCCTCCCAGCTTCCCGGTCTGTTCCCGCTCGTCTCGCTCCGCGGGGCCCGCCGTGGGATGCTCGAGGACGGGAGGGAGGAGACCCGAGGGGTGGGCGGAGGAGGATGGGTATCCATCTCCCTGGCGGTGCTGCCCGACATCTGCGGCTCATCCGATTTCGATTGCGGAAGAAGCCAAGTGAGAACCAAGAGGGAGCTGTCTGGGTCCATGGCCCCTGTTAAGATATGGGGGTAGCGTGGTAATGGGAAAAAACTACAAGTCCCATGAATCCCTCGCTGTTGAGAGGCAGGGGATCTGGCTATCTGAATAAATACATGAGAACGACTCTTCTTCTGTGAAAAGCACAGGAAGACACACAGAGACTGGAACACTACAGCATACAGAATGTAAAGTATTTCCTGAAGTGCCGTGTATTTTCACTTGCATGCACACTGATGCATTCACAGTGCACACACTCACACAAACACAAATGAAGACAGAACGGCCACTGAGGAAGGCAGTCCGTTTCACTTAGCTTGGCACCTTGAACCACTTCCAGAGGCAGCAAACAGGAAAACACTGGAGGTGATTAAGGGCACACTGCAGCACTCTCTTTGCCTTATTTTCTCTGTGTGTCTCTCTCTCTGTGTCTCTCTCTCTCTCTCTCTATCTCTCTCTCTCTCTGTGTCTCTCTCTCTCTCTCTCTCTATCTCTCTGTCTCTCTCTCTCTCTCTCTCTCTCTCTCTCCCCCTCTCTCTCTGTCACTCTCTCTGTCACTCTCTCTCTCTCTGTCTCTCTCTGTCTCTGTCTCTCTCTGTCTCTCACTGTCTCTCTGTCTCTCTCTCTCTCTGTCTCTCTCTCTCTGTCTCTCTCTCTGTCTGTCTCTCTCTCTGTCTCTCTTATTCTTTCTCGCTCTGCCTCTCTGCTTGCTATTCTCTCTTTAGCTCAGACATTGAGTTGAACATTAAACATTACTAAACATTAGCCTACTACTTTTAATAATGTATTTATATTATGTCTAAAAAAAAGTGTATGTATATATAAATATCAAAATAAAAACATAAAACTAGGATAACAAATATGTTTGCTCTTTGGTGGCATGGTTGATCCCCCAAAGTATGGCATATTCAAGCTGAGACAGACAGGTTTTTGTTACAGCTAAGTGTAAATCAAATACTAGAGAATCGCTCCGTGGATAGAGAGACAGAGAAAGAGGAGAGAGATAGAGATAGAGATAGAGATAGAGATAGAGATAGAGATAGAGATAGAGATAGAGATAGAGATAGAGATAGAGATAGAGATAGAGATAGAGAGAGAGAGAGAGAGAGAGAGAGAGAGAGAGAGAGAGAGAGAAAGAGGAGAGAGATAGAGAAAGATAGAGACATAGCAAGAGAAAGATGAAGCCAGGTAAAGAGTGAAGAAAGATTAGAGAGAGCTCATGTCCAGGTTGACACACTGCCAAGTGAACCAGCTCTGAAAACAACATTACTGAAACAGACAGGTCCAGGTGTGTGTGTGTGTGTGTGTACAGCACTCAGAGGGCCTCCCCTGCTGTTCATTATTGAGGACCAAATACTTTCCAGGACAGAACTGTCTCGTGAGCCATTGGAAGATGCTGAAGTGAAGGCTGTGTGGTGAAGAAACAAAAAACAAACAAACCTTGATTCAGGTTGTCTCAGCAACTACAGGCCAATTTCAAATTTGCCATTTCTCTCAAATTTTTTTGAAAAAGCTGTGGCACAACAGCTTACTGAGCACCTTTCCTCAAATCAGCTTTATGAACCTCTCCAGTCTGGATTTCGTCTTCACCACAGCACTGAAACTGCTTTAGCTAAGGTAGTCAATGATCTACTATTAGCCTCTGACGCGGGTTCTATCTCTGTGCTGGTTTTCTTAGACCTAAGTGCAGCTTTTGACACAGTGGATCATGCGATTCTTCTGGAACGTATGGAGAACTATGTTGGAATTTCTGGTACCTCACTTCAGTGGTTTAGATCCTATCTATCTGATAGATCACAATATGTCCACTATGATGGCTGCTCATCCAGGTGCTCCACTGTAAAATACGGAGTACCACAGGGTTCAGTTCTAGGCCCTCTGTTGTTTTCACTCTACATGTTGCCTTTAGGAAACGTAATTAGAAGCTATGGGGTAAACTTTCACTGTTATGCTGATGATACTCAGCTTTATATGTCTTTAAAGCCTGGGGATTTACCATTTGCTATGGAAACATGTGTTTCTGGGTTGAGAGCTTGGATGGCAACAAATTTCCTTCTTCTCAATTCGGATAAAACAGAGGTTCAAATTTTTGGTCCTAAAACATACAGAAATAATTTATCCAATCTAACTTTAGACGGCATCAAAGTCTCTCAAAGCCAACTGGTAAAAAATTTAGGAGTCACAATGGACCCGGACCTTTTGTTTGAGTACCATATTAAGCAAATTACTAGAACTGCATTTTTCCATCTACGTAACATTGCCAAAGTACAAAAATTTCTCTCAAAAGATGATGCTGAAAAACTAATACATGCATTTGTTACATCCCGATTGGACTATTGCAATGTGTTGTTCTCTGGCCTCCCAAATACCTACATAAAAAATTTACAACGGGTACAAAATGCTGCTGCTAGACTATTGACTAGAACCAGAAAGTTTGATCACATAACTCCTATTCTCGTGTCTTTACACTGGCTTCCTATCCAAGCCAGAGCTGATTTCAAGGTTCTATTACTAACCTACAAATCTCTGCATAGATTAGCACCGCTGTACCTCTCTGGTCTCCTTGCACCCTATCGCCCCACAAGGTCACTTAGATCTCAAGATGCCGGCTATCTGGTGGTTCCCAAAATAAATAAAAAAACTGTTGGAGGCAGGGCGTTCTCATATAGAGCACCTCTTCTCTGGAACAAATTACCTATCTCAATTAAGGAGGCTGATACTGTTGCGACATTCAAAATCAGGTTAAAAACGTTCTTGTTTAGTCAAATCTATGGCTGCTAAAGGTAAGTGAGTGTATGTACTTTCAATGTAAACTTATGGTGTGGTGTCGACGGGGGACGGGGCATTCTCACCCTTATTCTATAAATAACTTATTTTAGAGTTCTCTCCCCTGGAACAGATTTTATGTTCCAACCGAGGGGGGCTGGCGGTGTCTTAGTGTCTAAGGCTGCACCAAATACCTTTGTTTAAATCGCTGCATTAGTCCACACGTGACCGGTGGGGATCTCATTCTAATATCATTGTAACTGTTAGCTGCTCCTGGCATTCTCTAATCCCTGCTTTCCTCTCTCTGTCCCCCCTCCACACATCCCCTGTGGTGTGGGGGGTTTTGAGCTGTCAGCACCTGCCTGGTCATCGGTCCGCCAACGCTGGACCTATTCACCAACCGGAAACTAGTCTCCGTGACGGGCAACAGCGAGTTTCCCGATCCCTTCCTACATCTACCAAGCTGGACAATGGATTTTGGTGTTTCTAAACCCATTGGCACTTCCCTGTGTATTACTATGTTTAGCCTGTGTTCTGCTCCTCTCTTTCACCAACCGTTTCTGGAGGAGGGGATCCCTCACTGAATTGCTCCTCCCGAGGTTTCTTCCATTTTTTCTCTTGCATTGAGTTTTTCTGGGAGTTTTTCCTTGTCTTCCTTGAGGGTTTAGGTTGGTTGAGGGGCAGTTTTTATGGGCGTATGTGAAGCCCTCTGTGACATGCTTGCGTGTAAAAAGGGCTATACAAATAAATTTTGATTTGATTTGATTTGATTTGAAGAAACAATGTCAGTCATCATGGCTGCTGCTTCCAATCCTAGCTCAATGATTCACTCTCGACTGTAGTTTACCTTCACATGCACAAAAGAATAACTGACATATGGGGCATGGGGAAAATCTGGGTTCAACACATTCCTCTGCCCTTCGGATGAGTATCTTATGTTTCCATTCTGATGAAAGACCAATGACAACGCATTATCTCTTTCTGTTTTGAGACAAAATGTATTGCTGCCTCTGTATTCAATAGTGGCGTATTACTGTACACAGGGTTCGAATTACGGGGGGGGCTTGGGGGGGGTTGTTTTTTCGAAAAAAAATACCAAAGGGGTTAGTATGTGGTTTTAGGCTGAAATTACCAAAGGGTTTAGTATGTTTGTTTTGGATAAAATGACTAAAGGGGTCAGCATGTATGTTTTGGATAAAATGACTAAAGGGGTTAGCATGTATGTTTGGATAAAATGACTAAAGGGGTTAGTATGTATGTTTTGGATAAAATGACTAAAGGGGTTAGTATGTGTGTTTTGGATAAAATGACTAAAGGGGTTAGCATGTATGTTTTGGATAAAATGACTAAAGGGGTTAGTATGTATGTTTTGGATAAAATGACTAAAGGGGTTAGCATGTATGTTTTGGATAAAATGACTAAAGGGGTTAGCATGTATGTTTTGGATAAAATGACTAAAGGGGTTAGTATGTATGTTTTGGATAAAATGACTAAAGGGGTTAGCATGTATGTTTTGGATAAAATGACTAAAGGGGTTAGCTGGCATGTATGTTTTGGATGAAATGACCAAATAGGGGTTAGTATCAGGGTTCGAATTCGGGGGGGGCCCTTCATTAAGACTTGGACCCCCCCAAAAGATGTAAAAACAACAGGTTGTTGATACATTTATATATCATTCTTACCTGTGTACCCGGGTAGCTTTAGGACCCAGGAGCTTTTAGGTAGCCCACAGCTGACGTGCTGCCTCCTTAATGAGGCCCGCGAAGGTTTAAATTGATTACCATAGCCAATTAGTGCCACCAAACGCTTGAGGCATTAACTCCGGGTGGTTCAGCGCTCTCCTCAGCTGAACGTTGATGGTGGACAAGCGTCGGTATGTTTGTTAAATATTCTTAATGATTTCTTTATGTACTGATGCTGTGTTTGTAGTGTGTAACCAATACAGGTATTTCTACCACAGGTTGTGTGTAGCGACTGCCATTGTTTTTCCCAGATTTTGGTTTATCTTTTGGTTTCAAGTGTTTTTGTTTGAGTTGTTTGATGTGCTGTGGTCATGTTGGCTTGCCGTGAATTAGTTTTAGAAGGTCTATGTGTAATATGTAAAATAAAACTTTGTATATTTTTTGATACCACTGCCTCTGTACTAGTTCATTTGGTTAGACAGGACACCATCTTAGCTATAGTATACAGAGGGTCTCTCACCCCATTTGTGAGAGTGGCGTAGTCGGAGCACCCCGCCACACCTGTAATGGAAAAATATTCCCTTTATGCCCTTAGAGAAGAAGTTGCCCCCCCCCTCTCGATTTATCATTGTATAATTCACACTCTGACTGACAAATACTTGTTTCATCCTGAAATCAAAGAATGGCTGAAAAGTCACAAAACATAATTTTCGTCGTCATGGTCAAAATACGCTAGCCATTAGGCACCCTTCACGCATCACTTTTCAGAAGGCAGCTGCATCCCAAGGGGTGGCAGTCATCATTTCGGTGATCCAGGCCTAGGCCTACCTCCCTCCTCCCCAAAATGAGACACTTTGATTACAGCAACTTGATACAGCCTATTTTCTAAGGCAAATCAATGTCAAAGCTATGGTCTACAATGAATCCCGGTTCAAGTATGTTAAGATTCACATTTCCAGTATAGGCTATAGCACAAATCTGGTCTCAATACAAAAATATTGGTCAAATGGATGAACAACTTAACATCATATAGGCCGATGCTATACCCGTGTGCCCCAGATTGAAAGCCTGGACTTATGTTCTATGTTGTGTCCAAATCTACAGACTCCCCCAAAAAACTATTACCTGCTGCCAACGTGTCACTCCCCTTTGGTCCCACGGATGGATATGAGATTCATGAGCAGGACTAAAGGTGAGCGCACGCAAAACCTGGATTAATGGGCAGGTGTCCACAACACGGACACTGACGAGACGGAGGGGGCGACCGGGTGGGAGGGGATGCCCCCGAAAACTGTCAATGTCATCCAAGTGCTGTTGGGGGAGATCGTTCACACTTTTAAGAAGCAGCCCACGTGCCAATTGATGGACCTGAGTGACGTGCCGTGGCTGCCTTTTTTAAACAATCAGGGAGATCCTGGATGTCATGTTGATGGTTAGCTACAGTAGCTAGTGCCTGCTATCGTTTGAGGAGCTTACTATGTCTTCCACAACATAAAGTATTTACAAATGTTGGCCTATAGGGCCTGTTTGGAAAGGTGTGTGTGCTCAATTAAGTAAATAGTGAAGTTACCCCTTTGGTAATTTCAGCCAAAAACCAAATATTAACCCCTTTGGTAACCCCACTAGTAGCCCCTTTACCAACACCCCCATTGGTTATTTCATCCAAAACACACATACTAACCCCTTTGGTAATTTCTGCCAAAAACCACATACACTTGCTACAGTAGCCTACGTTGCCTTGCTGTCGTTTGAGGAGCTTACTATGTCTTCCACAACATAAAGTGTTCACAAACATTGGCCTATAGGCCTGTTTGGAAAGGTGTATGTGCTCAATTAAGTGAATAGTAAAGAAGTATCATTATGGAAATCAGTAAGATGTACTTAATGAATTAATTTGGTTAAAAAAAACTTGCTACTCTATTGATCTAAACTTGGACCGACGAAGTTGAGACTATTTTGCATATGGAATTACGTAATTTATGCAAATGATGGCAATTATGTGGGCCTAATTAGGCGAATAACGTGACTCACCAGTTTGTGGGTTTAAAATCACTCAACCTGAAAGGAGTAGCATTTCCATCTTGTGTACTTAAGAATGCAGACGTTTACCTGACCAGAACTCGTGTCTTGCTGTGTCGTGCTCAAAGCCATTCCTGTATGTCTGACGAATAATCAGTTATTTATAGCCACAAGCATTTATATTCATGTGTGAAAGATTTGATGCACGTTTCCCATATTGATGTGTCAGAAATTGACTTTCTCTGACAAGTCATTGTGCTAATGACATGGCAATTGTAAAACAGGTCAGTTGGAACCATTTTTAACGCCTTTCTTTTGCAGGCAGAAATGGTGCTTGACACCTGACCCGTCGCCACTCAATCATTTGTCGAGCCGCCCAGGAACCTTTTAGGGCAAGTGAGCCATTGAATGTGCGTATGTGTCTCATACTCAAACACACAATATTGTATAAGGGTGCACATGTGCACACATACAGAGTCTGGCCCTCTAACCCTCTCTGAAGAATTTAGCCAGACTGCAGCTTTCCAAGCCTTCGCGCCAACCTGAAATGTGGTTTAGGAAGACAAATAGCAAGGATTGGTCCCCCTAATGGAAGGGGTGACTGATGGGATCGCACCTACATGTCAATTCTCTCTCGTTCAGTGGAGGAAGGCAAAATGCGATGGGATAGGTGAGGTCAGAGACAAGGAAGAAGACCTTTTCAATGTCAACGTTTTTAATTTCCTCCCTGAAAACAACTTATGCCGCTTCTACTGTTATTAATAGTGGTAAGGGATGTTCCTGAGGGGTGTTTAGGGGGGAGCACAATCAAACATCTTTTCAGTTCATGAATTATCTCTCTTCTATAATATCATCTGAATTCTGAAGTCTCATTGTGTTCCAACCAATTACAGGCCTCGGTCGGGTTCTTGCCACTGTAATTACCTTCTGCTTGCACCATCCCTCCAGACTTGTGTGTCAGACTTCCTGTTTGATATCCGTGGAGGTGAAGTTCCGAGGCCAAAGCATGTCATTGGTCGATTTAGCGTTCAGTGGACTGAGGTAACCTTTCTCCACCCCTTCCCCCCCACCCACAGTGCTCAGTAATTTCGATGTGTACTTCGATTCATTCTATGAAGGTACAAGTTCGGCAGCATGCAATCTTTCCCAATTAGCATGTGATCCCTGGACCCTGAGTCATAACAGCCTTTTTTCCCTCCACTCTGGATGTCAAAGTTGTTATTAGCCATTAGCGCAAGTGCCTTCATTTGACATGGTAAATATATCTGCAGACAAAAAAGCTGAAAGCAAGTAAATACTTGCACTATTGAATCTACCAGCATTACATTATCATTCCAGTTTAGTGCATGTGAGCAAAAGCAAAAATTTGTAATAATCATAGGTGATTTCCTTTTGTCACCTTTATATCAAAACCAACACAAAGGAATAGCTTAGCAACACATTTGATCTCATCTATCACTCAAATAAATGAAAGCAACCTCAGCCTCAGTAGCAAATGAAGCTGAGTTTCTCCTGGCAGTCGTGGGCCTCCCAGAGTCCCGCCGTCCCCACCGCCCCACAGCGGAGGTTACGAGCTGGGCACTGGTGCCCTCCACCAGGGGGCCAGGCCTGGTAGTCCAGAGGGTCCCCGTTCACCCACAGCCAGCGGTCCCCCAGGAAGCGCAGGCCCGTCCACACCAGCGTCTGGGCCTGCTCCTGGATCTCCCTGTGGACCAGAAGCATCTCCGTCTCTGACAGCAGGCTGGTCAGGTCAGTGTGCTGCTCCCTGCAGAACTCCAGAGCCTCTTCCCACGTCTTGGGCTCTTTCACCACAAACAGACTCAAGCAGTAGAAAGGGAGATCATCGTCATTAGAGTCATGCCATCCATGCCAACTTGTTAAGCCAAAGATTTCCTGCGATCTATTATTTGGTTGGCCATACTGAAAGTTCAGGTATGTTGCATATCCGCCTCCCGACCACTTCCAGCCTGTTATATTGTTGGGTTCTCTGTAAAGTCCAATCCAGCTGGATATATTTTGTGCCTGTCTGAGTTTCAATTCATCCTCTGGTCCACTGATAGGAGCTAGTTCAGTATAATGTTGTCTGCAATGTTGTTGAGCATCTGTCCAGTTCTTCCACTCTTCTACAAAAACATATTTACCGAACGCTCTTCCAACAGTCACGACAAGGAGTACCTGGATAAACATCTTCGCCATGGCGATGCCAAGTTCAGATGTGAATAGTTGGAAGTATTTCGAACCTCTACCCTTGAAGCGGATGGGTTCTGATCAAACAATTGTTGAGATATAAAGTGTTGTTGCTTGTGTTGCTGCTCTGTGTGCCGGTTGGTCTGATGTACCTGACTAGTATAGAGTCCCAGGAAGCAATAGAAACGTCTCTTCAGCTCACTTGTTTATAAAGGAAAACAGACTTTGCATAGTGCACAAACATACATCCAAATAATTAAACAAAAAAAACCTTGTCTCTCAAACAAATGTTCTGACCTTCAATTTCTTAAGGGAGTCCTACAGAGACCAGCATCTTGTTACCATTGGAGCCTTGTTTACATGATCAGCAGGGATGTGGAGACGGATGACAAATTAAAGGAACAACAACATCAAGTGTCTTAGTGAGAGGTTAGTGTCACAGTGAAGGTGTGTCACCCCACCCTGTGTCTTACATTCTTTATTCCTGACCTTTATTTACCAATGTCTTTCCCATCGATCTAAATGAAGCAGTGTCCCTTTACTGAAACAGCAGCCAGTCGAGCTGTCTTTGGGACAGAAGCCCCTGCCATCTGTGCTCCATCAATGAACCCTCTTTTTCAAAGTCCCTTATATCTTCTTCTCCGACCGTCTTGATCCAAAGTGAGGTCAACAGGCCCCACTCAGCATTTAGACACATACTCAAGAACACAATAGGATGTCAATAATGTCATGCAGTACACCTTTCTGGAAGTATCTTGTCCACTCCTTTATTAAGTTTTTACCTTTAATTTGGCAGACATACACAAATCATACCATAGAACACAAAATAACCTACATTGTAACAAAACATAAGAAAGAGGTGTAGGGGTAAAGTAGGTCCACATTTAGCTCTGATTACAAAGAAGCATCATATTTTTACTGTCTGTTATGGATTTGATAACCATTTTTATGGAAACTGTTATAATCTAAAATGTCCTCAGACAATCCTAACATGAAGTTTAGTAGATTATCTATACAAGTTTTTTCATGCAGATTTGAATCTAGCTCTGCCTATATATTGATCAAGATCATTCAGTAGCAGATGAAGCTGAGTTTCTCCTGGCAGTCGTGGGCCTCCCAGAGTCCCGCCGTCCCCACCGCCCCACAGCGGAGGTTACGAGCTGGGCACTGGTGCCCTCCACCAGGGGGCCAGGCCTGGTAGTCCAGAGGGTCCCCGTTCACCCACAGCCAGCGGTCCCCCAGGAAGCGCAAGCCCGTCCACACCAGCGTCTGGGCCTGCTCCTGGATCTCCCTGTGGACCAGAAGCATCTCCGTCTCTGACAGCAGGCTGGTCAGGTCAGTGTGCTGCTCCCTGCAGAACTCCAGAGCCTCTTCCCACGTCTTGGGCTCTCTCACCACAAACAGACTCAAGCAGTAGAAGGTAGCAGAATAACTGTCACGAGCATCATACCATCCATGCCAACTTGTTAAGCCAAAATATTCCTGCACTTCATTGTTTGGTTGGCCATACTGAAAGTTCAGGTATGTTGCATTTCCGCCTCCTGACCACTTCCAGCCTGTTATATTGTTGGGTTCTCTGTAAAGTCCAATCCAGCTGAATATATTTTGTGCCTGTCTGAGTTTCCAGTCATCCTCTGGTCCACTGATAGGAGCTAGTTCAGTATAATGTTGTCTGCAATGTTGTTGAGCATCTGTCCAGTTCTTCCACTCTTCTACAAAAACATATTTACCAAACGCTCTTCCAACAGTCACGACAAGGAGTACCTGGATAAACATCTTCGCCATGGCGATGCCAAGTTCAGATGTGAATAGTTGGAAGTATTTCGAACCTCTACCCTCGAAGCGGATGGGTTCAGATCAAACAATTGTTGAGATATAAAGTGTTGTTGCTTGTGTTGCTGCTCTGTCTGCCGGTTGGTCTGATGTACCTGACTAGTATAGAGTCCCAGGAACCAATAGCAGCTTCTCTTCAGCTCACTTGTTTATAAAGGAAAACAGACTTTGCATAGTGCACAAACATACATCCAAATAATTGAACAAAAAAAACATTATCTCTCAAACAAATGTTCTGACCTTAATTTCTTAAGGGAGAGTCCTAGAGAGACCAGCATCTTGTTACCATTGGAGCCTTGTTTACATGATAAGCAGGGATGTGGAGACGGATGACAAATTAAAGGAACAACAACATCAAGTGTCTTAGTGAGAGGTTAGTGTCACAGTGAGGGTGTGCCACCCCACTCTGTGTCCTGCATTGCATGCCAAAGAGCAGCCTTCTCTCTCCCAGGTTTGATCTAGACAGAGCAAAGACTGTTAAGAAAATCATGATGAGTTGCTGCAAATGAAATCAACATGTTCTATGTTCTGGATCCATAAGATTCCCATTAAGGCCTATTTAGTTTTGAAAGCACTGTGATCTGATTGCCAATCAACACAAACGATTGCCAGGTGTGGTTCACAAATGAGTGAGTGCTTATGACAAAGTGTAACTGTCCACATGCAGCTTTTGTGGTTGTAAGGTTGGCTAAATGGTTAGAGAGTATGACTACAGATCAGGAGGTTGGGGGATCACATCCCCCAAGATGCTTTTAGATGAATGCTTTCAATTGAACATTGAACTTATGTCTTCAAGTGGAATTCATAAAGACATCAATAGATTCAGAGGGAAATTCAGCAAGGCCCTGTTGGCCGAGTGGATATGCATGGGATCTTGAGTCCTGACCCCTCCGGTTCAAATCTGGCTGGAGGCATGCTTGCTTTCTGGCATGCAAAACATGTTAGTATCTCTTTAAGCAGAGCACTTTTTAAAAGGTAAATACTACCTTCACATGCCGGAGGTATGGGGCCCCAGTGGCCTAATGGATAAGCATGCAGACAAGCAAATCCCGACGGCATGGGATCAAATCCACCCGAACCCAGAGAAATCCTTTGGCTGAGCTTGCTCTAAGGTCGCCCCCAAGGTGTCGGGGGCTGCTCAACGAGCTGGGTTCAGATGAAGCACAGGGCGTGGTGCCAATCAGATCCGTGAGCCCAGATCCCTGTGACCGCAGCGCACTCCCCCGACTGTCCAGACTCCCCGACTGCCAGCAGGGATCACCCAACTGTCTTTGTCAGTACCCGACTGTCCCACCAGGAAAGACAGTTGGGAGAGAGGATCTCGGGAGCCGGGAAAATACATTTACCTTTTATCAGTTTTATATATAAGTCCAGCTTTTTTTCCAAGTCCAAAAGCAACAATTGAGTTGTAGGAAGATCCTTCAGCCAGATTAGAACACAAGTGTGAGGTCATTAAAGAGGCCTTTTCTGCAAGGAAAGACCATTGCAGCCTTCCATGGGGTTTGAACCCACAACCCTTATCTGTCAGGGTACACGTGCTTATCCACTGAGCCATCAGGGACACAAGGAAACACGAACTCGTTGACAATACATCCTTAAGGTGAAGTGTGAGGTCATTAAAGAGACAGTTTCTGCAAGGAAAGACCAACGCAGCCTTCCATGGGATTTGAACCCAAGACCCTTCACACTCATGGTACACATGCTTATCCACTGAGCCATCAGGGACACAAGGAAACATGAACTCGTTGAAAATACATCCTTAAGGTGAAGTGTGAGGTCATTAAAGAGACAGTTTCTGCAAGGAAAGACCAATGCAGACTTCCATGGGATTTGAACGCAAGACCCTTAACGCTGATGGTACACATGCTTATCCACTGAGCCATTAGGGACACAAGGCAACATGAACTTGTTGACAATACATCCTTAAGGTGAAGTGTGAGGTCATTAAAGAGACAGTTTCTGCAATGAAAGACCAACGCAGAATTCCATGGGATTTGAACCCAAGATCCTTGACGCTCATGGTACACGTGCTTATCCACTGAGCCATCAGGGACACAAGGAAACATGAACTCATTGAAAATACATCCTTTAGGTGAAGTGTGATATTATTGAACAAAAGGTTTCTGCTTTCATCGGGGAAGATTAGAAAAAACATACATGGGATTTGAACCCAAGGCCCTTCTGAAAGGCCTTAGTTTATAGGAGTCACGCACTTAACCAGTGTGCTACCAGTGCTATATGTATCTGATTATGAACAAACTTGTCTTCAAGATTAACGTGAATTGGGAAGGTGACCAAGTCTTACACAGCTTGTGGCAAGTAGAACAAACTACCTCTCAAAAGTAATAACCTACAGGCATTGTCCTCCATTGATCCTGTGGTGAGAGGCCATTTAGTGCCCTTAGAGGTGGCCAGGAGAAGAGGAAGAAGGAGTAAAACCAGAAGAAGTGCTAGATAGTTTAATAATAGTTTATGTCTCGGAATAAAAAATGAAATTGAATATTACAAATTAGTGTCAGTGTATTTTGATCTTCAGAATGTCATTTTACTCTATGTGCCTATATGGGTGGGCCAGGGATGTCAGGGGGTTTGTGGCAATGTAAGTATATGGATATTTGCCGCGGGGCGAGGGCTTCAATTACCTCTCTCTTTTTTAACCATACGTGTTTGCATCCCTGATTCTTTATTCCTGCCCTTTATTTACCAAAGTCTTTCCCATCGATCTAAATGAAGCAGTGTCCCTTTACTGAAACAGCAGCCAGTCGAGCTGTCTTTGGGACAGAAGCCCCTGCCATCTGTGCTCCATCAATGAACCCTCTTTTTCAAAGTCCCTTATATCTTCTTCTCCGACCGTCTTGATCCAAAGTGAGGTCAACAGGCCCCACTCAGCATTTAGACACATACTCAAGAACACAATAGGATGTCAATAATGTCATGCAGTACACCTTTCTGGAAGTATCTTGTCCACTCCTTTATTAAGTTTTTACCTTTAATTTGGCAGACATACACAAATCATACCATAGAATACAATAAAACACAAAATAACCTACATTTGTAACAAAACATAAGAAAGAGGTGTAGGGGTAAAGTAGGTCCACATTAGCTCTGATTACAAAGAAGCATCATATTTTTACTGTCTGTTATGGATTTGATAACAAATGTTATGGAAACTGTTATAATCTAAAATGTCCTCAGACAATCCTAACATGAAGTTTACTAGATTATCTATTCTATCAAGTATTTTCATGCACATTTGAATCTAGCTCTGCCTATATATTGATCAAGATCATTCAGTAGCAGATGAAGCTGAGTTTCTCCTGGCAGTCGTGGGCCTCCCAGAGTCCCGCCGTCCCCACCGCCCCACAGCGGAGGTTACGAGCTGGGCACTGGTGCCCTCCACCAGGGGGCCAGGCCTGGTAGTCCAGAGGGTCCCCGTTCACCCACAGCCAGCGGTCCCCCAGGAAGCGCAGGCCCGTCCACACCAGCGTCTGGGCCTGCTCCTGGATCTCCCTGTGGACCAGAAGCATCTCCGTCTCTGACAGCAGGCTGGTCAGGTCAGTGTGCTGCTCCCTGCAGAACTCCAGAGCCTCTTCCCACGTCTTGGGCTCTTTCACCACAAACAGACTCAAGCAGAAGAAGGTAGAAGAATAACTGTCACGAGCATCATACCATGCATACCTAGTCGTGCCGACGAAAAATTCCTGTACTTCATTGTTTGGTTCGCCATAGTGAAAGTTCAGGTATGTTGCATATCCGCCTCCTGACCACTTCCAGCCTGTTATATTGTTGGGTTCTCTGTAAAGTCCAATCCAGCTGTACATATATGCTACCTGTCTGAGTTTCCAGTCATCCTCTGGTCCACTGATAGGAGCTAGTTCAGTATAATGTTGTCTGCAATGTTGTTGAGCATCTGTCCAGGTCTTCCACTCATCTACAAAAACATATTTACCAAACGCTCTTCCAACAGCCACGACAAGGAGAACCTGAACGAAGATCTTTTCCATGGTGATGCTGTGTTCAGATGTAAAGGGATTTAGGTTTGTCTAATTACCACCCTTGAAACTGATGGGGTTTGAATAAAAAAATAGTTGAGTTGTAAATAGGAGTGTGAAGTAATGGGTCCCAAGCGTTCCTCCTTGTGTTGCTGTTCTGTGAAACTGTCGATCCTATGTACCAGACTAATATAGAGTCCTAGGAACCTATAGCCACATCTCTTACCCTCCTTTTTTCTTCTTCACATGTTTGAAACTATCTTTGCATAGCTGGGTGTGTCATACATACATATGTAGTCTCACAAGCAGATCACCTCCTCCTAAACACAAAGGTTAATGACAAAGAAAACCATTATTGTCTGGTCTTGGTTTCGTAGTACAAAAATAATTGTCTATCAAAATTGAAGACCATCAACTAGTCCATTAAGCACATGCATCATGTGTATTTGTGATGCTATGCTATCTATGTCATCGGCAAGGGTTTCCTGTGCATAAAGATTGTTTGTAATGGAAGAGGTGACGTCATTAATGTCTAGGCCCTGGCTCAACAAAACAATTATATTACAAAGTGTCTTCTGGCTGTTTGGTTATGTGTTTGGTAACGTCATTGAACCTGGTTTTGCATGGCTCAGGTGTTCTTCAGAGCCCAGAACAAGATGCCTCTGCTAAATCTTTGCATGACATTCAAGACATAACAATTTACACGGGAAGTTGAGTGTCTCCTTAAATCTATTTTTTTTATGTCTACGTTAGTGAACTTCTATCTCAGCCTCATGAATTGATGGCGTCTGAATCTTGACTTTTTCAACAACCCCCCTTTATAACGTTGTGCATCTGATTGTTTTTAATGGGACCAAACAAATGGCTCAATTATTCCACCCATAAGGAGTCTCACTGACTTCCTGATCATTTGCCTGAGTAAGACACAAAAAATATTGAAATTGTAATCATCAGGCGATACCCCAGGCGATTGTCTTTGGTTCCAAAATGTCAGCCATAATCTTTTATCGTCCCCAAATGGGGTTAGTTGTCAGTGTCAGAGTGTCAGAGTCTAGACTTCTCTGTGTAATATTGCCCATGACGATGTGTGGTAATCAGGTAAATATGCGAGGGGTTTGAATGTTCTCCAATGCATCTGGACACACAATTGTTGACCAGAAATGTGTCCTTATTGAGGCCTTATTTCCTGGAGTGCTTCAACGTGAAGCTATACCCTCCCATAACAGTAGGAGACTGAATGAGCCCCTAGGGAATCGGGCTAGTAATCAGAAGGTTGCCGGTTTGATTCCTGACTGTGCTAAATGACGTTGTGTCCTTGGGCAAGGCACTTCACCCTACTTGCCTCGTAAGTCGCTCTGGATAAGAGTGTCTGCTAAATGACTAAATGGGATATAACGTACCTGCCAATGTAGGCAGTTGACACACAGCACAGTTTATTACCTATATAAAAGGCCAATTAGTTGAGAGGCTTTATCTTCTAAAATGCCAGCATGGAAAGGTGATTTGTAAATGTCTCCTACTACACTCATGCAAATACCCAGCAGGTCATTTCCAAACACAAATGACACCTGCCTGTCCAGGCAAATGGTTGGGTGCAACCAAATCACATGCAAGTTTTCTTAACACACCACAATATGTTCTGTGGCCTACCTCATTCTTACCATCACAAACTGCAACTTATCTGTACAGTAGAGCTGATGCGTACATTTATGTGCAAAATTGACAAAGTGACCTGACAGTGGCTATAGTGACACATTCCATTCCACTCTTCAATGGAAAACTTCCCCAAAAACCTGTTGCTGTCCTTGTGAAGCGCATCAAACGCAAAACATCCAGACAATGGACAACACCGAGGTCAACGTCAAAGTCAATCAGGTGACGGCGTTCCACAGAAGGACAATCGACTGGATGTCGCACAAGCTGTCAGCTGGCCAAACATCTCTCAAGGGCCCACAATGCACCTGATGGGGTAAGGCTAAACACTAGTCTCAGGTCATTTCCTCCCCTGATTATGCTTTGTCTGGAGGACTGACTTCCCTTTGTCATTAATGAACGTTTACCAGAGACGTCCATTTAAAATTCATGGTGGGGGAGCTCTCCCCGTGAAAGAGCGTAATCACATTTCGGAGCGCCCGTGCCGTCGATGCTCGCAATCAAGTGTGATGGGAGCTGATGGATTCACTTTAGCGAGGGTAATCAGTTGTCAGGTACTCTCCGTTTTATTCGCCGTTCACACACACACACACACACACAAACACGCGTGCACACGCACACACAAATTGTCGACAGATTAACTAGATGGGTGTGATGGCGTAGACCACACACACACACACACACACGTACATAAACACCTTATGCTCTAACAGTGGGAGGCTGATGTGATGATTATATTAGGGTGACAGACCGTCTTTTCATCCTCCAGTTCCATAAACATTGTTTTTCCTGGCGTCAAGACATGTTTTGTTTAAAAAAAGAAACTTGCTAACAGTCGCTCAGTCATAAATATATATACTGTATATATATAATATACTATATATATATAATATATATACTGTATATATATATCTGAAAGAAATAACCTCTCAGTGCCAATCTCTATTTTTCTCCATTCATACAACTAAATGATATTACTGTAAGAAGCCAGTGCTGTTGTCATTGCTTATGTACTTGGCTCAGGATGAAGTCGTGTAGAAGTGGATTTACTGCTGTGTTATTGGTGTCCGGTCTGAAAGATTTGACGCACAGGGGGTTACGTCAACAAAGTGATTAATAATAATATGTCCCTCGTAAATCTCTCAAAGCGGTGAAGGGTCGACATGTCAAGAATGTGTCAATGCAATAGCAAACTAAACTAAAAACCTACTGAACAACATGGTGAGGGAATGATCACATTTACAAGCAACTACAACGACTATCATGGATGTTGAAAGGGAAGCAATTACTGGAAAAAAAAACAGGTACAAAGCCAATGTGTAAATGTATACATTTACATGGTGTTTCAGATATAACCATGCACAGAATGTTTTCTAAAACACTAAAATGTCCAATACAATATGCTCCAGTGTCAGTAGTAAGATAGAGGGAATAAGTAAGCACATAAGTAACAGCTAGCATTGTTTGTTGTCATCAAAGTATGAACATTGATGTGGGAGTTTGTCTTTTAGGTTGAAGGTCACGCAAGGTTCAACAGTCTGACCTTAGAGGGTCTGCAGGCGACCATCCCCTTCTAATCTTCACTCTGGGTGGTCACGCAAACTACACACACCTCAAAAAAGTTAGCTATGCTAATCCAGGTCATATTACTTCCTTGTAAATTACAATTGCGGGGTGGGAAAAAACACTTCCCTTCTCTTGCAAGAGTTCTTTTTGCAGTCAGAGAAAGACCTTAAAAGGTTGAGGTGATAATCAGTGGAAAAACACTGCAATGATTTCAGCCCGCCTCCTACCTTTTTGTCTCTGCAGGTGGAGCAGTGTTGCTAATCAGCAGAGGGTGTGTGTGACTATGTGTACGTGTGTGTGTGTGTGTGTGTATAAGAGAGGGAGAGAGAGAGAAGAGGGTATGAGTGTGTGTGTTTATTAAGGTTAAGCAGTATCGGAGAGGCTCAGGGAGAGACGACTCTTATCTCTAGTCTGAATAATGCAGGAGACCCTGGGGTCCAGAGCCCCCCCCCGCCCCCCGCCCCTCCCCTTGTTACCCTTCCAGCTAGCTCTGTGGACACACACACGCACACAAACAAAGACACAAACAAAAACACCCTCATTGCCACGCTCTGATACTGGTTAACCTTCAGCAATAAAGGCCAGCACACTGCATATATAGAGTAACCCCTTGGAGGGTTGATCCCATAGCCCTTCTTATCTCACACAATAGAAGGGCACAGAGACTGGGAGGCATGTCAATTACAATTGGCGCAGAGTGAATGCAGGAGCCTGAATTCAATCCAAAAGTTGCTATTTCAGGTTACACCATTTTAAAGACCTAAAGTTACTATTTCAGGTTACACCATATTAAATAACTAAACAATCCGAGAACAGGGCTTCCAATTATGGGGGGGGTTGGGGGGGTTTGACCCCCCCTAATTAAGACTGGACCCCCCAAGAGGGTAAAAACAACAAGTTGGGTCGATACATTTATATATCGTTCTTACCTTTAATTGTAAATATGACTTTACGCCCTGGAAAATAAGTTGACCCCCCCTATTATCATTGTATAATTTGACTCTGGTAGTATGGGGTAAATACTAAAGGGGTTAGCATGTGTGTTTTGGATGAAATGACATATCCCCGATAAATTTGATCTAATGCAAACAATCACCAGGATAGAAACAATTAGCAGATCTAGCTCTAACATTGAGTCAATAGGTGCGTTCGACATGGACTGCGGCTGAATGAAACGACCGGCGAGAGTAGCCGCTTGCAGTCGGGGAGGAGTTGAAAACGGCTCTTTGAAGTTGGACATTCCAGCTTCTCGTGGTTTGCTGCGTTGATGTCAGTCATGGCCGATCAAACGCTGTTTGCTTACGTTACTTTATTTATAATTAAACTTAGTCTTTCCGTTAGTAGAAGAGGTGGCCCAAAACCCTTTCTTCAACAAATGTTTTACTCAATCAAATTGTTTGGTCCGGATTTGAGCATTGGCGAAACTGAAGGTGTCAGAATAATTACAAAACAAGCGTCAAAGTTGTCGTGTGTGAGTCTGGCCAATCATGAAATAGCTGTGTCGTCATTTGAAGCCGTGCAGTTGCTCTTGAGAAAATGCTACACAGCCGGCAGTTCTCGAATCGATCTCACGGTACTTTGATGGCTACGTCACAGTGACCTAGCCTCGGTGCCGTCTCAAGTCGGACAAAAAGTCTAACCAGAATTCACTGTTTCAAGTCAGCCGCCTGCAGCCAGCTGCAGCGCTGCATGAAGCGAGGTCATGTCGAACGCACCTAATGGCGAACCAAGTCCTCAAAATGGCTGCTAATAGTTTCTATCCTGGTGATTATTGGTCATGTGATCTGATTGCTAATCAATACAAACGACTGCCAGGTGTGTTTTGCTAATGAGTGGGTGATTATGAGCAAGTGTGACTGTCCACATCCATTATTTGGGGATGGAAGGGGAAGCTCAGTGGTTAAAGTGGCTGACTGAAAATCAAGAGGTTGGAGGTTCATATCCCTCAAGGTGCTTTTGGGTGAAAGCTGAAAGTGGGCTTCTCTCAAAGATATATTTGAATTCTAAAGGTAGATGAAGCAGGACTCCAGTGCTCACCCTTTGGAACGCATCATGCCCAAACACAATGCTTTTGATTCACTATAAAAATCCTTGTATGTCGTTTCACGTCACTCTGGTGTCTTGGAAGGCCCCAGTGGGAAAGGAGTTGAGAGCAAATTTGTTTCTGGGATAAATGCTTACAAGGGAGCCGTGCGCATCCAATTACTACCGCTTGTTATTTCAATTGTGCGTTTTTGCACACAATAAATCGTTCCCTTTAGAAATTGAATTCAATATTTAATCCTCCTCACTATGTCACATATTTCATGACTAACGTGATGTACGTTATATGTCATGTGAACTTGTTAATTGTGTGAAATTATGTTAAGTCTCCCTTATCAATATTCACTGATTTAATAGACGATTAATTAGAAGATTATAGCGAACTAGTTTACTGGATATGGGTATTTTCTATCATATATCATATAGGACATGTTTAATGTATTTAAAGAGTGATTGAGTCCGGTATTATTTAAAGTAGGCCTATAGATCTAAATGTAGAGACAAATACGTAGGCGATTCGCACTCTTCGAATTGAATGGACGGTGTTTCCCACATGGAGAGGGTTTTATTTGATGATGTCAGACTTGCAAGTATTTGCGTCATGAGGCTACCAGCACGTCAGAAATGACGTCAGTGATGGTTGTACTTACAGTATCTGTTAGTATCCGTCAGTCAACAAGAAATTGCGGTGCGAGTAGCTTACTTTCTTTCAGCGGCAGATATGAATATGGAAGGAATACCATTCAAGTGCCCTGCGGCACTGACGGGACAGACGTTGTCATGTTGTAACCAGGGCAGACTCGGATCCAGGTGCAGAGGGGTTTTATTGAACAGAATGGTCAGGTACAGGCAAAGTAGGTAACCGGCAAACAGGGCAATAAAGGTATTTCCAAAGTCGTGGTCAAAGACAGGCAAATGGTCGAATCAACGTAACGGACAAAAACTGTAGGTATCAAGGCTCAGACAGACTAATGGAAATAAGTAAGACTTCGCAAAGAAGCTAAGACATACAGGGGTTTAAATAGCGAACTAAATGGGTCAAACAAGCAACAGGTGATAGCAATTAACTCAAAACTCAGGGTAAGCAGAGCACAGCCACCTTGCAGGCTGCGCAGAGTCCGAGGGCGTGACACATGTTGCATTTATGTGATTTGTATTTCTGGGCTCACAAAATTACAGTGAAAAAATACATTGGACGAAGCTACACTTTAGTCCTCTTTGGCTAGCTAAATTCTGCACACTGTTTTACCCTCAGTCGGAACTGACTGATGATGTCATACACAAGTTCCAACATGAAAAGTCCACAGTCTAAATGCACCTATAAGTAATCCATCTATTATTGCTGCACTGTCCATTGAAGTGATAACAAACTGTCATTCTGGCTCGTGACGATAGACCCATTCCTTGACTCTAACCACAAAATACTGTGAAACAACTGTGTACTTCTGATCCCTGGAGCCTCTACTGTCATTTATACACGCACTATTTGTACGTCGCTTTGGATAAAAATGTCTGCCAGATGAATAAAATGTAAATATATACACACAGACGTCCTGTACACACACACACACACAAACACACAGAGCATCATGCACACACACACACACACTCGGGCAGCGGGCCAGGTCTTCTTAAGCAGTGCTGATGAGGATCATTAAGCTCGATCAAAGGAGGTGATTACATCTTTTGTCTGAGAGAGAGACAGAGAGAGACAGAGAGAGAAAGAGAGAGAGAAAGGCAGATGGAGAAAAGGAGAAATACAGAGGAGAGGGAGATGGTTAATCGTTCATTAATATAGTTAGGTGTGCCAAGGCAACACAAAACATTAAAAGCGTGAAGGGAGAGGATCGTACAAAGAAAACATGACTACACCACATGCAGATTACGCGTGTATAGCGTGTTCGTTGACACGCTCGGAGCATGTTCACCAGGATCCAGCTGTGCAACACCATTTACTGTAACCCATCAATACCGATGAGTCACTTCCGTCGTCAGCAGAATAAAACAGGACATTCCAGTCTTTATTGATTCTGTTTTTTTCCCACAACTTTCCCCCATCCCTCGATGACCAAGCCATCTCTCGAGCAGAGAGGATGAATTCAGCCCCCGCGAGGCCCCAGCCACGAGCTCTGTGCACATTCCCAGCCCAAATGCAAATGAATCCATTAGTTTGATCCAGCGTGACCGTGATCCATTCACGGCCACTGTTAGCCAGTGATTACAGCTAAATTCAGGTGGAACACGTACAATGTTCCGAGCACTCCACCTCACTCATAAGTCACTCTCGCTCATCCCCCGGGTAATACACGCCGCTGGACACGCTTCATTAGCGGACGTGGCGAGGGGCGAGGCACGTCGACACATACGGGTGTATCAACGGTCGCCTCGCGCCTCATCATTAATCATGTCGAGAGGGATTGTGGGTAATTACCTTTGAAAAATATTCATTTGCAAGGTCACGGGGTGGTCTTTACGAGAAGGGAGAACAGTGGACGAGCCGGTTAAGATGTACAGAGGGTTGGACACTTAGCTAATCTTTTTTGTGTGCGTGCGTGGATGGAGGGGGGGGGGAGTCGTGATATATAGGCCTTTTTTTAGTATACAGTGGGAGGGGAAATGAGTACATGAGGACAACGTGGTGAGTGTGTGTATGTTTTGGAGAGGTATGTGAAAGGGACGGAGCGCGTGAGAGAGTGAGAGGTGTGACGACCTCCTCCTCCTGCCTGCTGTCCTCTGCTCTTCCCCGTTCCTTCTGTTGCAGAGGTGGGCAGAGCTGGGCGGTGAGGGGGTTCTGTGTACTCCGTTGGTTCTGTCTGCCCCGTAAAAAAAACAAAACCCGGTGAATAATTATGAGTAGAACACAAAACACGCACGCACCCCCCTCTCCCTTTGATCTCCTCGTAAGGATTCTCTCCTCCCGCTCCCGCGTCTGAAAGGTCCGGCCCACGCCGAGCGCGCTCGACGCCGCTCCCATCACTTTCAGGGTAGAGATAACGTTGACTCGTCGTATCTTCCGAGGTTTGACCGAACAGAGAAAACAAACACACAAAGAGCCTCCCTCGAAACATGATCTTACCGTCAGCTGGAGGCTGTGAAAACAGAGGCCGGGAATAGAGACGGGACGTGTCGCGGCACACGGCGTGTCCCCGGCTGGCCCTTCCAGGTTGAGGGATGACCGTGCGCTTTTCCTCGAGCAGAGATGGGAAGTCATGGAAGTGAAACAGAGAGGCCACGTGCGTGTGTGTGTGTGTGTGTGTCCTGTTTGAGTGACAGCGCCTTCTTTCGTACTGCGAGACGTGTGCTTCTTTAGTGGACTGAATGATAAAACCCAGGGGAGCGGTTGGGTCCGCAGGGCCAAGTCATTATTTTCCTGGTGTACAAGTACACACACAAACACACCCCTTTAGCACCTCACACACACACGCACGCACGCACGCACGCACACACACACACACACACACACACACACACACACACACACACACACACACACACACACACACACACACACTGAGCATGAATTATTCATCCTTAGATCTTTTCTTTAGCCCCGCCCACCCCTACACATTCTGGACACACACACATCCGCACAAACACACGTTAACGCATCTTCCAGCCTCCCTCTCTTCCTCTCTCCTTCTCTCCCTCTGTCTGTTCCTGTCTGATAGGGGCAAGGGGCTGGAGTGCTTGAGTACATCACATGATGGAGAGGGCCCCCTCCGTGCCGAAAGGGAGGCAGATCGCGGGGAGGAGGGGTGCGAGGGGGCGGAGGGTTAGGGTGGTGTGGGGGTGAGAGGAGGACGACGGAGGGAGGAAGTTACCGGCTTCATCTCGTCCGCTCTGGTTCTGGTTCTGACCTCGTCCAGAGAGCTCAGGTAACGCCCAACCGCCCGGACCTGACCAACGAGTGAGGGGTGAGGGCTGGGGGCTGGGGGGAGGGGCCGACTGCCGTGGGGAAATAAGACAAAGGTCTAACGAGAGAAGAGAAAGAGCATGTGCGCGAGTACAATAAAAATCGGGAGAAAGCGAGAGGGAGAAATAAAGAAAGAGCGAGCGATTTGAGCGTGCGAAAGAGAGGGATAAAGAGAGGGCCGTTCAATCGATGAGAGATTGCGGATGAGAGAGAAGGGAAGAGTGAGAGGAAGAGAGGAATGGACAGTGTGAGAGGAAAGGAGGGGTAAAGAAAGAGAGACAGAGAGAGAGAGAGAGAGAGAGAGAGACAGAGAGAGAGAGAGAAAAGGAGGGAGAGAGAAAGAGGGAAAGAGAGGCTATCTAGTCAGAAGGGCATACACAGGGAGGCTGATCTTGCCAGGTCTCGCATTGGGATTAAACAAACAGCCAATCGGAGGCAATCCTCCGCCGGCAAACCACTCTCCTTTTAGACACTGCCAATCTACTGGAGCCCTGCGGGATCCCAGCCTGCCTCTCTCCATCTCTCTTTGTCTCTCTCTCACCCTCCCTTTTTGTCTCCCTGTCCTGTTCCCTCTCTCTCTCTGTTTCCCCTTCCCACCCTCCCTCCCTCCGACCCCCCCCCTTCTCTCTCTCTCTCTCTCTTTCCCCCTCCCTCCCTCTCCCCCCCCACTCTTCCCCTCTCCCCCTCTACCTCCCTCCCACCCCCCCCTTCTCCCTCCCTCCCTCCCTCCATCTCCCTCTCTCTCTCTCTCTCTCTCTCTCTCTCTCTCAAACTAGCAAGTCAACACAGCTAACTTTTAAAGGCTGGCTAAAACAGACCTCGTAGTTAAGTGGTGCGGTGTGTGTGTGAGCGTGCAGATTGCAACATGCAAATGAGGATGAATGATGACTCCATTCCACTGCAGCTGTTTCACACACACACACACACACACACACACACACACACACACACACACGCACACACACACCATTCCCACTACCTCAGCAGCTGATGCAGGTATAATGTCTCCAGCCAGCCGGCTGATACGGCTCCAGAAAAGAGAGAAAACTTTCAGTCCCTCTTCCAACTAAGTAATGGCTCACTGCAAAATAATCAAGTCGGTCCTTTTTATAACGACAAATCCTCATGAAGCTATTGCCTACATATCTCCAGTTACTGCATTACCCCTGTGAAGCCTCGTTGAGTATTGAAAGAGTGGCAAGCAAGTCTATAACGTGTTCTCATTATGACAGTTGGATGTTCCTAAGCTTCGGGGCGAGGTAGACCACACAAGCTGAACAACGTGTCCTTGTCCCCATGCCCCCCCCGCGCCCCCCCCCGCCCCCCCCATGCTTTATCTGCTCCTCAGGTTTACCACAGTGGTATCGACTCAACCAATGTGCTTCCCGGCATAATCACCCGGCGTTCCAGAGACGCTCCTTTTAGCGGACGAAGAGAGGATGAGGGATGAGGGGAGTCTGCCGGGCCACACGGCGGTGGAGGACAGAGACCAGCTCACAGGGCCCCCGATAGCTGCGAGGGTAGTTAAAGTGAATTGTGGCGGAGAGGCCTCGTTGTAGGTGAGTGTTTACAGTGGAGAAAGGTCACGCTGAACCTCCATTAGAGACAGAGGGGCCTGCTCCTGCGGAGGGATAAACAATCCTTTAATGGCTTTGTCCTCTGAGCGGGGTGACTGCGGTCAGAGTGTGTGTGTGTGTGTGTGTGTTCGTGGGAGGGAGAGAGAGGGAGAGCGAGCGAGCGAGCGAGAGTACTGCCAGGACAAATGGGGAACATGTGACACACACACAAGCACACCTGTGGTTCCGCATGGGCTGCTCTGTACGTCATCGCTGCGTCTCTCTTTGTATGGCGCTCTGTGTTGTCACTTGTGATGGATCTCCCCCCCCGGACAGGAGATCACTCTGTCTGTCTCTGTCTGTCTCTGTCTGTCTCTGTCTGTCTCTGTCTGTCTCTGTCTGTCTCTGTCTCTCTCTGTCCCTCTCTGTCTCTCTCTGTCCCTCTCTGTCTCTCTCTGTCTCTCTCTGTCTCTCTCTGTCCCTCTCTGTCCCTCTCTGTCTCTCTCTGTCTCTCTCTGTCTCTCTCTGTCCCTCTCTGTCTCTCTCTGTCTCTCTCTGTCTCTCTCTGTCCCTCTCTGTCTCTCTCTGTCTCTCTCTCTCTCTGTCCCTCTCTGTCTCTCTCTGTCTCTCTCTGTCTCTCTCTGTCTCTCTCTGTCCCTCTCTGTCTCTCTCTGTCTCTCTCTCTCTCTGTCCCTCTCTGTCCCTCTCTGTCTCTCTTTGTCTCTCTCTGTCTCTCTCTCTCACACACACACACGCGCACAAACCCATTGACACACTAGTCCTCCCTTCTGCTCAGCTTCGACTATTCTACACTTCTGCCTAATTAACAGTTTTCTAATGTATTATTTATAAGACATGGGGTAAATGTTATCACTCTGACTGCATGATGTAGGCTTATTTCATTTATGTATGAGAAGAGAGAGCGAGAGACTATGCATTAACACATGAATGAGAATCTATCACATACATTTACGAGCTTGTATACGTACACAATACAGTACATTTTAAAAGTAAAGAGAAGACTAAACTAAAATATTTAAGACAACATTCGTGTCAAATACTTTGGCACTGCACTTACAGTAAGTACATGTACAGTACCTACACACTATTTTATACATACGTACACACACGCTACACAGGTGGGAGTGGTGGTGGGGGGAGGGGGATGGAGGAGGAGGGAGGAGAGGGGTAAGGGTCACTCCCCATCTCCCCGCCCCCCTCCCCCCCTCACCACACCCTCCCACCACCACCTGAAAACAACTTGTGCAAGGTGTGCGCTTTCACGGCGTGGCCGCTCCGGCTCTGACTCGCCTCGCCTGTGATGGATGACGCCGAGGGGGCGATTAGCATTTTAATCATCCCGAGACGCCCCGGACGAGCACGCTTTGGACGTAAATCGCAACAATTCTCTCAGTCTTCTAAACGTGCCAACTGTGTGAGGGTTTCACAGCAGAGTTTGCCTTTGTGGAGAACGAGATGTTTTATTGATGGCAGAACCCAATAGTTATACAGCCAAACGAAAGAGCATTAGACTTAGCAATTCAACTTAAAGTTGAATGAGACTGAATCAAGCATTGCATGTATGCAGGCAATGTATATATACAGCAAACAGAGAGCTTGATGCTAGCGTAGCTGATCGATATTTCCAAGCAAGGCCGGCACTCCTATCTAGGAAGGAAGGCTAGGATGTTTAGCCGGACCAGAGCTCATCTAAACATGCATCCCAATTACACCGGCACATCTTCAGCCCAGAGACCTGCTCCCAAATTAACCACACCCCTGTCTCTCCCCCCCCCCTCCACACACACACACACACACACACACACATCTCCCTCTGAGACCATTAGCAGAGCTCGTAGAGCCGTTTCCTCGGGGTGGAAAAACACTGCAATATTTCATTGATTATATATTATTTTTAGACATGGTTTTTTGGTTGCTATTATTTATACTCAGGTTGCTCGTTTTTGTTGGGGGGGACGGGACCTCCATTGAGAGTACCGCAGACAAACAATAAACGAGAAAAGGGAACTTGGTTTGCCGATTTGTCCAAGTAAACACAGGTGTCTCTTCTGGTGAGCAGCCAGGCCCTCTAAATACCCAGAATCCTCTTCAGCAGAGTGCCGTAATTGGACGGCTGAGGGATTGGTGGGAGGCCGACCGTGACTGGACCTGGGTGCTGTTGCTTAGTTAACACCGACTGTGCCTGCTCCTAGCATCCCCCAGTCCTGCTCCCAACGTGTGTGTGTGTGTGTGTGTGTGTGTGTGTGTGTGTGTGTGTGTGAGTGTGTACAGTAAGTGTGTGCGTGTTCTTAAGTGGGTGTGTGAGCGCGCCTACCTGGCTGTTTTCAGGTTTCCAGAATAGACTTCATCAGTTTGCATAAACCACGGGGGGCGTCTTTACCATACTTCCGAACGGGTTGCCGTGGTGATCCGTCACCGTGGAACGGATCCCCACTGTGCTAGTGTTTGGTAATGGAGCCATGCTGGAGGATGTGGGGCAGACCAGTACCAGCACACACACACCCTTTAATGCACCCCCCCTCCCCACACACACACACCCCTCCACCCCCTTCGTGTTGGTGAGATGGACTGCTCCATCACTGTCACATGGTCCACAGATTGGGTGCCAAAGTACTAATAAAGACAAGAAACACATGTCAGCCACTGATAAATATGCTCACTCTGTGTGTGTGTATGTGTGTCTGTGTGTGTGTGTGTCTGTGTGTGTGTGTCTGTGTGTGTGTGTCTGTGTGTCTGTGTGTGTGTGTATGTGTGTGTTGACCATACTACAGAGAGAGTTGTGTGTGTATGTGTGTCTGTGTGTGTGTGTGTGTGTGTGTCTGTGTGTGTGTGTCTGTGTGTGTGTGTCTGTGTGTGTGTGTATGTGTGTGTTGACCATACTACAGAGAGAGTTGTGTGTGTCTGTGTGTGTGCGTGTGTGTGTGTCTGTGTGTGTGTGTGTGTCTGTGTATGTGTCTGTGTGTGTGTGTGTGTGTCTGTGTGTGTGTGTTGACCATACTACAGAGAGAGTTGTGTGTGTCTGTGTGTGTGCGTGTGTGTGTGTCTGTGTGTGTGTGTGTGTCTGTGTATGTGTCTGTGTGTGTGTGTGTGTGTCTGTGTGTGTGTGTTGACCATACTACAGAGAGAGTTGTGTGTGTGTGTTTGTGTTCACCAGACTGCAACCCAAGGATTAGAATCTCCTGACACACACACAAACACACACAGCTGGCTTGAGTAACTCAAATCTTTTGATCAGTCTCTTGCTGCATTTGCAGAACACAGTAACAAGCAGCCAGTCGATCTTGATACACTTCAAGAAATCGAAAGTGTCCTCATTTAGTGTACTGCACATCATTTTTCTTCTCTGAATTGACAGCGATTATATATGCAATATTTTATATGAACAAAAAAGTAGTTTGATTTAGTCTGTGGGTCAAATTCACTTCATATCCCACTCAAGCCAAACCTTTGTTTAATTACCACAGATACCCATATATAAATCATCTCAGATCATTTTACTTGAATAACTTGACACACTGCCAGCCCGCTTGAACGCATAGTAGGTTGTGCCACGGCCATGTCTGATTGGACCCGACATCCAGTTTTTGACCTCGGCATAATAGATTAACGATAGTTCTTTGGGGTTTCGACGGGACAAATTAGAAGTCAGACCCTTTTTCCTTGATTGGTTTCTCCCTCCTGGGGCCGGCAGCCAATTGGCCGTAGCAGTCGATTGCCAGCTTGTTCCAAGTGATTATTGAAAATGGGGAGGGAGGGGAGGGGAGGGGGGGGGGCTGTTGTCGGGAGTGGATGAGGTAGGTGATTTTGGCCGAGATTGCAATGAGAAAAAAGAGCACAAATAAATAAATAACAAGCCCTGCACAAATCAAGTCTCACAAAAGTCCTACTTCAGTGGGAAGACAGTTTTTAACATCTCCAAGGTACCTCAAACTGAAGTAAAAACTAAAAACACAGCCAAGTCTTCAAACCCATTCCTAAGGTCATCTCCTGTACAGAGACCAGCACTACCACTGAGACCAGCACTACCACTGGGACCAGAGTCTCTCTCTCTTTCTGTAGAGAGACCAGCGCTACCACTGGGACCAGAGTCTCTCTCCCTTCCTGTAGAGACCAGCACTACCACTGGGACCAGAGTCTCTCTCCCTTCCTGTAGAGAGACCAGCACTACCACTGGGACCAGAGTCTCTCTCCCTTCCTGTAGAGAGACCAGCACTACCACTGGGACCAGAGTCTCTCTCCAGTTCCTGTACTGAGACCAGCACTACCACTGGGACCAGAGTCTCTCTCCCTTCCTGTAGAGAGACCAGCACTACCACTGGGACCAGAGTCTCTCTCCCTTCCTGTAGAGAGACCAGCACTACCACTGGGACCAGAGTCTCTTTCCCTTCCTGTAGAGAGACCAGCACTACCACTGGGACCAGAGTCTCTCTCCCTTCCTGTAGAGAGACCAGCACTACCACTGGGACCAGAGTCTCTCTCCCTTCCTGTAGAGAGACCAGCACTACCACTGGGACCAGAGTCTCTCTCCCTTCCTGTAGAGACCAGCACTACCACTGGGACCAGAGTCTCTCTCCCTTCCTGTAGAGACCAGCACTACCACTGGGACCAGAGTCTCTCTCCCTTCCTGTAGAGAGACCAGCACTACCACTGGGACCAGAGTCTCTCTCCCTTCCTGTAGAGAGACCAGCACTACCACTGGGACCAGAGTCTCTCTCCCTTCCTGTAGAGACCAGCACTACCACTGGGACCAGAGTCTCTCTCCCTTCCTGTAGAGAGACCAGCACTACCACTGGGACCAGAGTCTCTCTCTCTTCCTGTAGAGACCAGCACTACCACTGGGACCAGAGGCTCGCTCCCTTCCTGTAGAGAGACCAGCACTACCACTGGGACCAGAGTCTCTCTCTCTTCCTGTAGAGACCAGCACTACCACTGGGACCAGAGGCTCGCTCCCTTCCTGTAGAGACCAGCACTACCACTGGGACCAGAGTCTCTCTCTCCCTTCCTGTAGAGACCAGCACTACCACTGGGACCAGAGTCTCTCTCTCTTTCTGTAGAGAGACCAGCACTACCACAGAGACCAGCACTACCACTGGGACCAGAGTCTCTCTCCCTTCCTGTAGAGACCAGCACTACCACTGGGACCAGAGTCTCTCTCTCCCCTTCCTGTAGAGACCAGCACTACCACTGGGACCAGAGTCTCTCTCCCTTCCTGTAGAGACCAGCACTACCACTGGGACCAGAGTCTCTCTCTCTTTCTGTAGAGACCAGCACTACCACTGGGACCAGAGTCTCTCTCCCTTTCTGTACTGAGACCAGCACTACCACTGGGACCAGAGTCTCTCTCCCTTCCTGTAGAGACCAGCACTACCACTGGGACCAGAGTCTCTCTCCCTTCCTGTAGAGAGAGCAGCACTACCACAGAGACCAGCACTACCACTGGGACCAGAGTCTCTCTCTCCCTTCCTGTAGAGAGACCAGCACTACCACTGGGACCAGAGTCTCTCTCTCCCTTCCTGTAGAGAGACCAGCACTACCACTGGGACCAGAGTCTCTCTCCCTTCCTGTAGAGACCAGCACTACCACTGGGACCAGAGTCTCTCTCCCTTCCTGTAGAGAGACCAGCACTACCACTGGGACCAGAGTCTCTCTCCCTTCCTGTAGAGACCAGCACTACCACTGGGACCAGAGTCTCTCTCCCTTCCTGTAGAGAGACCAGCACTACCACTGGGACCAGAGTCTCTCTCCCTAACAACCAATCACACGTGTTCCAGGAAGTGACCGAATGGCGTAAGCGGAGGCCGCCACAAAAGTATCACAGCTGACTGGCGCGGTCTGGAAAAGCTATTTTTACACACACCTCTGTGGTCCCACCCTCAGGTTGCCAGGGCGACTGCGGCACTATTGTTTTAACAAGGACAGTCTACATGTTCTCATGTTCTTTGAAATGGACAGTGAGGTGCGAGATGGTGGTCCATTGAAGAGCTCATTCAAAGACTAGCTGGCTCCAGGTATGAGTGTGTGTGTATGAATGTGTACTTTACTGTCTGTGCGTGGCATTAAGGTGGGATAGTCCTTGATGATCGACTGCACCCACTATATGTAGGCTCCTGTGTGTTGCTTGGAAAATGTAAATGAGCTCGATTAGAAACTTAATCAGGTTTTTAATGATTCCATAGACGTCTATGTAGGAGGAACCCTATGAAAGAGTGAGTGTGAGTGAATGAGTGAGTCGGAGAGAGACAGACAGGCAGAGACACAGCCATACAGAGAGACAGACAGACGGAGAGAGGGGAGAGACAGAGAGAGAGAGAGAGAAGCTGATATACCAATAGTCATCAGTGTGTCTGCCAGACTGCGAGGGCATCGACTGGAACGTCATCACTTCTGAATGAGCTATTGATCAGCTATTATGAAGGCCACACACACTCTGAAGACTATCTTGACTGTGGGCCGCCATATTACCGTACCCCTGATAGCATAGCACGGACTACTAGACTCACCTAGAAGCCTTTTTAAGATGCCCGGCTGTGATATTTCACTCCATGTAGAAATGACTTCCAACAACGAAATGATTCCATAGCAACGCTTGATTATGGAGCTTACTACATGGTACAGACACTTCCCAGAGTAATTCTTTCAAGCTCCCACAACAGTTCACAACCCCTTCTAGTGGAAAGTATTATTCACTAATGACAACAGCAGGGTATAATTTTAGACACAATGGTTAGGAGTCTTAGGCTGATAAACACGACCCCACTCTCTCCCCTGTGGACCATCGGGATCACACACAAACACGCTGGAGTCTCTCTCGATGTGCTGTTAGTGACACACACACACACACACACACATTCACCAGCTTTGACACACACGCTTTCTCCCCAGCTCTCCCCCTCTCTCACACACACACGCCCAAACGCACAATACCCATGCCTTCCTTATCTGAAGCCTCTTCCACAAAGCTATCTCCTGTCATTAAGTCTGCTTTGTGTCCTCCTCTACCCCACACCTCCCGGTTGCCTAGTGCCCTGCTCCCTGATAGCCCTTTTCTACTCCGCTGTCCATCAAACAAAAACAGGGCCGGCTTATCAAAATGAACATTTCCATAATATTGAACCCTCCCGCATTGCCCCTCCCCCCCCCACCACCCCCGCGCCTGGGTGAACGGGAAATATCAGGAGGTGAGCCGAGTCTAACCGGCGACGCACCTTCCCGTAATGGTGTCCCGACATCTCAAACAGCAGCGCTAAAGCGAGGTAATAGCTTTCCCCCGTCCTGTGACCCGCGCGCTACAGTACTACGGTCTTGTTGCTGAGGAATGACTCGTTCAGGTAAAAAGCGGAGGTGCTATCGGCTTGCGGGAGTACTTTTCTTTTTTAATCTCCATACAGGAAGATGGGACTGATATAGGACACTTTGTCCCGGCGACAGGCTCGGAAGTGGAGCTAGCGAAATCGGGCAACACAAACCGGCAGTTACGCGGTCGGGGGAAAGGATGGAAGGAAGGAAAAAATACGATAAAGGAGGGATGGAGAGAGAGAGAGGAAAGAGCAGCAATCGTCTTGGACGGTGATAAAGGATGATGATACAGTGATGTGTGTGTGGTGAGAGAGAGGGAAGAGAGAGAGAGAGAGAGAGAGGGGGAGAGATGAGAGGAGAGAGAGCGAGAGAGAGAGAGAGAGAGCGAGAGAGAGATCTGAGAGAGAGATAGGGGAGAGTCAGAGAGCGAGATAGGGTGCGTCGAGAGAGGAGAGACGAGATAGATAGATAGTTAGATAGACAGAGAGAGAGTGTTGGTGCATGTGCCTCCCCCAGGAAGGGCTAGTTTACAGTGCTCCCTGGCATCGGCTCTCGGGCTCCCATCTGTCTCTGTGGCTTTGACGCGTGGCTCCAACCCCTAATCAGTTTCATTTACACTCGCCAGCTACCAAAGCTGCTCTGGTTCAATAGATGGGCTCTGCTGTTTGCTTTGACTGTGATCGTATGAAGGGATGGAAGGAACAAGGGAGATAGCGGGTGGTCTTTTAGAACACGCACAAGCATACAAACACACACACACACACACACGCATACAAACACACACACACACATACGCACAAGCATACAAACACACACACGCACCAGCAGAGAAACACACTCACGCACCAGCATACAAACACACACAGACACACACACGTACGCACAAGCATACAAACACACACACAAGCATACAAACACACAGGCACACGCACAGGCATACAAACACACACACGCACCAGCATACAAACACACAGGCACACACACACACAGAACAGTAATCATAATAGAGGTCATCTTAAACATTCAAAGCCTTTTCCAAAGCCTTTGTTGGCCGATTAAATCATTATGCATCACTGTTGTTGTCGAAGTCACTGAACACAGACATTTGCATATTACCCTTAATGCCAGTTTAAAGGTCATTGGCCATATCTAAGGTAGATATTAGCATGGCAGAGGGATGCATGGGAAGGTCAGTGTTGGAACGTTCGGAACAGTTGGCCTTCAGACAGCATGTACCAGCATGCAACCACAATTCATGCCGTTTCTATAACAACGGCGATGAAATATGGTTTGGCTAATAATAATCATCTTTAATATTCCTTTCATGGTGGCCATGATGGGTTGAGGCTAGTGTTTGTGGGTGTGTGTGTGTGTTTGTGTTTGTGTGTGTGTGTGTGTATTCTTGTGAGGATATGAATAAGAGAAGGGGCAGAAGATCAGAGAAGAGCCGGCATGACAGAGAAGCTGTTTCAGACAGAGTGTGAGGACCTCTCCACGGGTGGCCTCGACCGTGCCAGAGGGAAATCAGGACCCCACTTCTTTTTTTTTGCCGAGCGGCTCTTTTTCTCCTGCCCGTCTCAGTGAGTTCCTCCGGGGGCCTCTCCGTTCCCAGTCGCCATGACACCGCTACGACAGAAGCCACGAGCCTGGGGGTTAAAGTCCACGTCACGAATCCAGAATATATCCCCCCCCTCCCCCCCTAACACACACAACACACACACACACACCCCCCCCTCCCCCTCTAACACACACACACACAACGCCCCCTTCCTTTCTACTTTCCACCGTCTTCCTTTTGCTCGTATTCGCTTCTTTCCCTTGTGGACTTCCTTTCAACATCAAGGGCATCCGCTACCGACGAACACACAGCGCCGTAGAGCGCGACTCGGCGTCCTCTAAAGTGCTCCAAGGACGAGTGAAAAGATATCATCACCCATCAAGTGTCTCAGCGGGAGCGACAGAGCAGAGCCGTCTGATTAGCGTGCTAAGGAGCTTTGCTAGCGGGGGCGCACCGCTTTCGATGAACGGGGCGTGGACAAAAGTTCAGAGGTTTGTTTTTCGGAGCGGCGGAAGGGAGGATCCTTGTGTCGGTCTCCACGCGTTGTCGCTAGGCTGGCACACGGTTCAAGCACGTCCACGCCCGGCTACCGTCCCCTCCCCCAGAGCAGCCACCGGAGAATATCGACGTCTTTCTCCGTGACTAGAAAAACATTTGGACGGAGGTTTGAGATCGACACTCTTTACCTTCTTTCTCCCTCTCTGGGTCCCTCTCCTCCAAAACTGGCCACTCTTCCGCGGGCACCTCTTCCAAAGTGCTCGCTCATCCTCCGACTCCCATGCCCTCCCTTGCCCTCCCTTGCGTCCTCACTCCATTTGGTCGGGTCACAGCTGGTCCAGATGGGCAGTGCCCGACCTGAACACCCTGAGAGGCTCATTGAGACAGATTGGCATGCTGGCACTCAATCACACGCTGCACACACAAACACTCCGACGGAGACGGATGGCGGGTTGTCGCATCGGAGGGAAACGCCTGTCGGTCCCACCGGTGCACGCCACGACACACGGGCTGGAACAGACTTCACCTTCGCTTCAACGACCCCGTTCTCATTCATTCACACCCTGTGTTCGCAACCGGGAGCTGTGTGGAAGGTTTTCAGCCTTGACGTCAATCAAAAAAGGAGTTTGTGAAGTTCTTGAAGGCTTGGAAGTTGGACTTTAGTTCCATGGCGCTCGAGCCCCCTGGACCATCCTCACTTGGACTTTCACTGCAAGAAAATGTGTTCCAGGGCACAACATTCTGTGTTGGATTTCAAATAGTCGACTTGATGTGAGGTGATGAGATCTGACGGATCTGAAGATCGGCTCTTTCGGGGTAAATGTGTAGCAGGAGAACACTGGAGGCAGGCGTGTGGCGAAGGGTAAAGACTGGGAAATACATCAAAAAGGGGCGTCGGCTGGTTGGGTTCATTATCGTTTGCAAGCCGTGTCTGGTTGGGGGCTTTGCCATGGTCGGCCTCAGCTGCCTCTGTCCGTGGTCCTGAAGACCTACTCTCTGTGGCGAGGCTTGCGAGCACCCCTGTCCGTGGTCCTGGAGCCCAAAACGTTTATGGAGCAGTTCTTGGTGGCAGATCAGCAGCTGCTGTGCCCTCTTGAAATGACTTTGTATGTCTATAGAAATATATTCATTTATCCCCACCCCGGCACAGAGGAGGCAATCATACAAAGTCTACAACTGCGCCTCTTTATGGACATTTCTGGGAGTCCAAAAAAGGCATTGGTCCATGGCTCGACACCAGCTGTGTGGTTGATGAGTTCGAAGGGGGGGTTGTTACAGCGGGAGCGACTGATAGGCTGCCTGTCTAATTAGGGTTGGTAGGCAGTGGGGCTGTCTGATGGACTGAGTCTAACACAGGAGAGGCTCTGGGGGGAACGGGGGCTCTTTGGTCTGTGCAAACACTCGCTCAGGACGCCCCCAATGGGCACACACACACACACACACACACACTGTACATCGCTCCCGCTTTTCTCTCATCTTTTTATATGGAAAGACACCAAAGCACACACTCACACACTGATATATGTACACACACACACAAGTACTTCCTGTTCTGCTGTCCATTCAGCAACCACGGCTGGGCTGATGAATAATGGTTGAAGTGAGAGACTGGAGGAGACCTGGGCTCGTCCGTTACAAAGCACTTCCTCTCCTTTCATCTCCCTGCTGGGGCGTCTCTCATATTCCAGATGTCCACTGTGCCAGGGAAAGATGGAGATGGGATTCAGCGTTAGCATTCTCCCTGTGGGGATTCACACACACACACATCTACACACACACACCTACACACACACACCTACACACACACACACACACACACCACACACACACACACACACACACACACACACCACACACACACCTACACACACCCAACACTCTCCTGTCAAATTGGACAACAAAATCCTACTTGTTCCCTTCTGTGGTTAAGTGGTTGGCTGCGTTTGTGCCCAGTGTGGGTGTGTGGCGCTATCTGGCCTCTATCCGGCCTCTATCTGGCCTCTATTTGGCCTCTATCGGGTCTCTATAAGAGTAGGAGGCTGTGCAGCATCATTAAATACCAGTTTATTAAATATGTTGCCGTGGGAAATAAACAACAGGACATCTTCACAGTTTCTAGTGCTCTGTGTACGTGTGAGAGTGTGTGAGGGGGGAATGAGTGGCGTTATTGTCTCCGCTGCGAAGCACAGCCTGGTGGGCCCTGGCACCCTTCTTCATCTCTCTTTCACTTCCTCCTCAGTCCCCCCCCACCCTCTCTCTTCTACTCCCCCCCCACCCCTCTCCTTTACTCCCCCCTCCCTCCCTCTCGCCCTCCCTCGTTGAGCTTCGCGCCTCTCTCTTTTCGTCATTCCGTGTTAAACACACCATCGCTCTCTTTCTCTCTCTCCCTCAAACACACACACACACACATCGTCATAGCCTTCCCACATAACCAAACTCGGCCCCCTCTCTCTTACGCACACACACCTCAGCAAGTCAATCTCTCTCTCTCCTCTCTCTCTCTCTCTCTCTCTCTCGCTCTCTCGAACCAGACAGTGCCCATGTTCTAATTAAGAGCAGGCTTCCACTGGAAGCGAGGGAACTCATAACAGCACCGGAGTGACATAGAGGTGTTATGGCACGATCAGTATGCCGCTCAGACCCGCGTGCTATACCCCACCCTGGAGGGGGCACCTTGTCTTATTAAGAATACATATTTATTGCATTGAAACAAACTCTGTGTGTGTGTGTGTGTGTGTGTGTGTTTGCAGAGGCATGCATCACAGACGGCACAGCAACACGTCTCGCCGTAGCATATTTCTATTTCTTAGCAGGCACATTGTGACAGTGAAAGTCACAAACCAGACGATTCCACACGGTTCCTGTCGGAGAGAGTATCCTGAAGGCGCATGCCGGAAAAGCGCATGTGTATTTGTATGCGTCGGTGAGTATCTTCACGAATAACATGTCAAGTGAGCCTTGTTTCGGGCCAGATTGTCGGCTCAAGTCCAGCAAACTGAAATAGACGGTATTTACAGCACGCTGCCTGCACACAATTACTGCACACGCTCCCTAGAGTCCATTTAGCCTGGTTTAGTTATGAATACCAGTCTAACTAGACTGTCGGGCTACCCTATCAGGGACAACTACCCATTGTTATTCTGTAAAGGGCATCAAAACCAACTCCCAGCCAACCGTTTGTGTACTTGAACGACCACCTCTGCTCTCCAGACGGCCCAAAGGGGCCTATTAGAGCCTAATGCGGCGACTTTAGAGTTGCATTCAAAATAACAACTCGAGCCTTCTGGAACCCCACGGTGCTGCACACTGTAGTGGAAGGGGCTGTTTTGCAGCGAGAACAGAGGGGAGACTCATTTATAACACTCCGTCTGTGTGTCATCCAAACTGGGCCATGTTTGAACAGCTCTGCTAAAAGAGATTAATCTGGAGAGGAAGACTGGGAGAGTGAGAGAGTGTTGGACAGAGAGAGTGAGAGAGGAAGCGAGGGACAAAGAGAGAGAGAGAGAGGAGTAGAGAGAGAGGAGAGAGAGAGAGAGGGCTAGAGAGAGAGGAGAGAGAGAGAGAGAGAGGGGCATAGAGAGAGAGAGCAGAGGGTCTAGAGAGAGAGAGAGAGAGAGAGAGAGAGAGAGAGAATAAGAAAGCTATCAAAAGGACAGCCACTGTATTAAAGGGTTGTATTAAGCTTGCGTTGATCCACATGAGGATCCTCTATACGGAGGGGGAAAAGGGCCGTTGGAACTCATTTTACACAGTGAGTGAGTGAGGCTACTTCACACACACCAGCCAGAGCGTGACGTCACAACGTCTTGGGGGTGGTTTGAAAAAGTTTTTTTGTCAACACTTAACATTCGGGTTTCAATGACCTACCAAGTCAAACATTTGTGTACCGCTAAACTGTATAGAAGTGTAATATCTCATGAAGAACCCAGTTCAATACTAAAGACATCTTCACAGTTTCCCAGTACCCACCTCGTTCAGCCGTGTAAGACAGGGTATCAAGTCAGAAGTTGGTAAAGTGATGATCTTGTTCAGCGTTAGAGGTGAAGACAACCCTCTCACGTGATGACACAGCAGTACTCCAAACTTCTCCTGGCATTCTCCAAAGCGCTGTTTCCTGCCTGCTCTGAGGCTCTGTGCCTTACAGAGCAGAGACCCACTTGTAGACTGTGATCCAGAGCACTCCCACAACACTTACAGACATCACACGGCACGCGGGCCTCGTTCTGGGGCTCGCGTTTACACAAGCACGCTTTCATAATTGAGCAGCCTGCCAGCCTTATGCATAAAGAACACGAGTGGTAAAACGAGAGAGAGAGAGGGAGAGAGGGGGAGAGAGATGAGGGAGAGAGAGAGGGAGAGAGTGAGTGAGAGAGGGGAGAGAGAGAGAGATGAGATGAGGGAGAGAGAAGAGATTGAGAGAGTGAGAGAGAGGGATTGAGACGAGTAGAGAGCAGAGAGAGAGGAGGGAGAGAGAAAAAAGAGAGACTCAAATTGAATGTGTGAGTAAACCCGGAATCTGTAGTGACACGAGCGTCGACGCCACACGGCGCTCGCCAAACAAACCCCGCTGAGACGCGCGGGCGGGTGGCGGGGGGGTGGGGGGGGAAGCGGAAAGAGCCACGCCACCGGAGGGTTACCGCACGTGGCGGGGACTTCAGATTCGACTGGTACATTTGCGGGCACCACACAGCGAGGTCGGGGGGGTTCATCGAGAGTTAAATCAGCGTCTATAGGGGGGCCGGCGTTCTAAGAAGGCGTCGGCTAGACGCCCCTAAAGTCTGATCCAAAACGAGCTGGGAAAATATGCGCGTCCTTAGCGGCAAAAAAACAGGTTTGTTTCCCGGTCAGGTCCTCATCGGAGTCAGTCTCTTCTCGTTCTGGGCGGCGGGGATTTGGGTGGGGTGGCGGTTACCTCCGGGCCCCCAGACGACGCTGAGTGGATGAGAGGGGGCTTTGGAGGGCCCCCCGGGCGTCAAGCTCGGCTGATCTTCACCCTCCGTCGGCTCTCGTCCGTCTCCCCGTCTCTCGCTGTGGATCACTTCAGCTAAAACGTCCTCGCCGCTTCAGACTACGAGTGGGCCCTAAGTGTGTGTGTGTGTGTGTCTGAGTGAGTGCTCAAGAAGAAAGGTGGGGTTGGGGGGAGGGGGGGGGGTCGAGGATGAGTGCACTGGAGCACCCTGAGTGTCAGATAACCAGTGAGCGTGTGTGTGTCTGGCGTGTAAAAATCCCCCCCCCCTCCTCTCAAAAGGGTTTTCTCCTGTGTGAGCACACTAGCCCCCTGGCTGAGTGTATCACATGCGGTGAGTGTGTGTGTGTTCGCACAGCCAAGCCCAGACAGGGGGACTTCTCCATCCCTCAGTCTGTCTGAGAGGCTCATATACGCGGACCTCCACCCAGATGACGTCTTCACAACAGAGGCCAGGATCTGTCAGGTCTCACAGGAGCCCCGCGCTGTGAGAGGACGATCACAGCCCCGAGGCGGGCTAAGCCGAGAGGGGCTTCACACCTTCCCGAGAGGAGATCAAGATCGAGGCCTCGGAAGAATCAAGAAGTATTCTATCTCCTGCAGTTAAGAGACAGAAAAAAGACCACACACACACACATACACACACACGGTCTGAGTGATGTTCAGAGTCAGTGTGAAGGATAAGGTGACAGAATGAATCGCGTTTGTTGTCGGTTGTCGACGGCGCTGAGGGACCGCGCGGCTCCAAATGTCATTTGTTTTTCAAACGACATCTTGGCTCGGCTGTCACTGCTGTTTGCTTTCAGGGATTCACCTGGTGTTTTCACCAAAACAAGCATGGCCTGATAGAAATTGTTCTGAGCACACACACCAGAAAATGTGTGGAATTAAAAATATGTTTACATGGCTACACGTGATAAAGGGATGATTTTATGATCCACGCTTTAGGCGTATTTTTGTCGCCATCTGTTTAGCGTGTTCTGGCTCGACCATACAGCTTTTTATGCTAAATATGAGCTTCAATATTTATGCTTCATTAAAGTGAGGGAAAGATACTCGTTTAAAGCAACCAGATGTCTTAAGATAATGATGAGGAAAAAAGCATCACTGAGAAAAGAAAACAGATCCAGGAGCTTTTGTGGAAAAACGCGCTAATTAGCTACAGCCTGTTTCTTTAAGGGTTGGCAGCAGATTCCATAAATAAAGGCTTCTTCGTTCATACATGTGGGCTAGCGCAGATGAACAAACCCGCTATGATCTAGGCTGCATAATCTGTCCATTTGTAGTGTAGCAACAGTATGCTGTTTTCCAGGAAATTAGACGATGTTGTTGAACAGTTCAAATAGTGTGCTGTGTCGTATTTTTGCCTAATATGGTACAATAATGTTCACGCCTCGAGAAGTTACTTCAAGCCTGTATCCAAGCCTGAATCCAATCTTACACACAAGTCTGAACTTCAGGCTCGACAATTGGGAGTGTCTTGGCAATAAAAGATACAGAAAGAAAAGAGGCAGAAAGAACATCGCTGAGGTTTATCTTACCTTCTTTCTGGCAAACTCCGAACCTTTCAGTCGTGAAACCGACACCGCTCGACTCCTCGGCGACAACAGAGCGAGCATACCTGGGCCAATTAACGTCCAAACAGTTGTTTGACCCACATAACTTTTAATTAGTCTTTGTCTGAAAGAAACGTTGAGTGCTGCCAATATATCTTTTTGAAACCCCGTGGGTTTTAGCAAAACAGTTTGTCAACTCCGGCATTTAGCATATTACCACTAATTTAAGGCACCTTAATTGGCATATACTCAATTTGACATCTTCAATCTGTCATCGAAAACGAATATACCACAAGCTGTTCAGTTTCCAGATATGAATAACATAAATATTTATAACTATCGCAATTACATTCCCCAGAGTCTAGTCTAGACCATACGCGTGTGTCACAAAGCGCTGTCAGTCACATGGTTCCAAGTCCCCACTGACACATCCCGAAATTGTCAGGTAACTGCCACCATATCTGTCTACTACCCTTCCTGTCACACCTCAGCATCAAAGCTTCCCAGTCTCGGGTAGACACCTGAGATCTGCCGGTACACTGTATCTTTATGTGTGTGTAAGAATATAAGCTACGTCGAGGGATGCTGTGTGCTTGTGATGTGTCACGGTTATAGTATGTGTGTACGTGTGTGTGTGTGTGTGTGTGTGTGTTCTAGCGTGGACGCTTTGGAGCTGACACCAGTGTTTCTCTCTGTAGTCATGGAGAGATCAAAGCCTCAGCCTCTCATGTAGTGAGTCTCCCCAGGGCCCACCCAGCCCTACTGTACCTCCAAAACCACTGCATCCTGCACATCACAGATACTACCTCCAGAATTAGAGCTGGAGACTAAACACACACACACACTCAGGTTTGTTTTACTATACTAGTGAGGACTTCACTCCCCCTTCAACGACGAGCCCCTTACCCCTCAACCTTAACCCTCACCATGATTCTATTCTTAACACTGACTCTAACCCTAATCCTGAACCCTATGTACTTCAAATACACAACTGGTTAAATAGGGGCAAGTGGGATGTGTGTGTATGTTTGAATTTGCATATGGATGGGGTAGTACTGTACACACAGACTCTCCCCTACGGGCTTGAGCTTGTAGATGAAGCTGCTGTATTTAGATCTGCTTAGCATAGGAGCGCCTTTCCCTCTGAACTTCAGTGTGTTTGTTTGTGTGTTTGGGGGATGGAAGTTATTGTGCAGGTGCGCAGGCACACACGCACTCTCTCTCTATGTCTATGTCTATGTCTCTCTCTCTCTCTCTCACACACACACACCTGAGCTGCTTTCCACCTCAGTGGACCATAACCTCACCTTTTACAACAGGACCATGTCCCAGTCCGCCAGATGTCTGGGTCAAAGTCATTGGGACAATCATTAGTTCGGCATTCTGACTCCGATAATGGCTTTCCCCTTCCTTTCTGTGATTCCCTGCTTTTGTTCCTGCCCCCTCCTCACCCCCCTCCTCGCCCCCCTCCTCGCCCCTCTCCTCACCCCCCTCCTCACCCCCTCCTCACCCCCTCCTCACGAGTTTGTGTTATTTCAGTGTTTTGAGGTACAGAGGCAGGGTTCACGGTTGACACAGACATGAGGGAATATGGTGGATGAGGGTCAAAAGAAGGTTTCCGCTCATCACCATCAAGAGGGTTGCTTTGTTCTCCCGGGTCCTGCCTTTGAGGGACTGGGCATCGAGAGAGGTCTGAGGCAGGCTCTCTGGATCTCACCGCCACAGTCCCTTCTGTGCCTGCTGTTTCATCTTTCTCTCGCTTTCTCCCTCCCTCCCTCCCGTCCCTCCCTCCCTCCCTCCCTCCCTCCCTCCCTCCCTCCCTCCCTCCCTCCCTCCCTCCCTCCCTCCCTCCCTCCCTCCCTCCCTCCCTCCCTCCCTCCCTCCCTCCCTCCCTCCCTCCCTCCCTCCCTCCCTCCCTCCCTCCCTCCCTCCCCAAGCAATGGTTCCCAGCTTGAACTACCTTTACATGAGAGGCGAGGAACCAATTAGTGGCTTCCACTCCCGAACCACCCACCTCTCCCTGTTGACCGCTCGTGACCCGTCTTCCTCTTTTCACATTTCAGTTTTGAAGTGCCACACCGTCCTCGGAAACCCCTTATTATCCTACACCGTCAGCCAGCCACTCTCTCTCTCTCTCTCTCTCTCTCTCTTTGCATCTGTCCAGATCTACCACAGTCGTATGACTCTGCAAGGGTTGTTAAGGGGTCGTATCACGCGGTGAAAATCACACGTTTGTTTTGTTTGTCCTTTTTCCAATCGCCTCGCGACCGCGGCCGCCCCGTGCGGGGACCGGCCACGCGCTGCGGCGTGTCCCCGAGGGCCCGCGGCAATGCGCCACGGGCTATTATGACGGAACAGTTAATCCCCCCCCCTCTCTTCCTCTCTCTCCGTCTCTTCCCTTCCTCTACTTCTCTTTCCCTCTTGATTAATATGCCTGCATGCTGAGACCCGTATCTCAGTTTAATCCCGTCTCCCCAAAGCCAGCTTTGAAGTGAGAGAGGGAGTAGGGGAAGGAGGAGGGGAGGGGAGGAAGAGAGAATGGAGGGACAGAGACAGAGAGGAGGGAGGGGAGCAGAGAGGAGAGCAGAGAGTTGCATCGTCACACGGCGCACATAGAAACACACCCACACACGGAAACAGACTCTTTTTTTGGGGTCTCAGACCTTGGGAGCTCTCCTGCAGGCGAATGACGCGGCTCTTTGTTATGTGCCGAGTCGAGCTGCGAGCTCAGCGCCACCTCAGAGATGAAGCGAGGGGAGCGATCGAGGGAGGTATGGAGGAAGGGAGTGACGGAGTGAGAGAGAGAGAGAATGAAAGGTTGAAAGATCCTCCGTTCCTTCTCGTCTCGGAAACATTCCTCCCTCCCTCGCTTGCACGCGCACACCTGAGGCGCCCGCCATTGATTTCCGTCTCTGGAAATATTTGAAGGGCCAATAAAAAGTCTGCCTTTTATTTACAGAACTTTATTTATTCAGGCTCACGCAGACAGACACTCCGGATGGTCCCAAGCCATCCCGGACAATCACTTCTGCATTATTTAAGCGCTCAGTCGTCCTCCATCGCTAAATCATCCCTTCCCTCACTTCCCTCTTCCCCTTTACTCCCCCCCCACCCCATCTTCCTCTCCTTCACTTCTTTTCATTTCTCTCTCTGCGAGCAGCTCTCTCCCTCACACACACTCTCTCTCCCTCTCCCTCTCTCCCTCTCTTCCTTTCTCTCCCTCCCTCCCTCGCTCCCTCTCCCCCCCCCACCGCTCGCCCTCCTCTCTCTCGTTCCCTCCGGCTCTCTCCGTTTTCTCATCTTCTCTTTTCTTGAGTTTTCTTTTCTTTCTCACACGCAACATCCATGCAGGGCCCGCTTCCTAAGAGAGTGAAGCGAAACTCCTCTTACTGTGTGTGTGTGTGCGTGTGTGTGTGCATGTGTGTGTGTGTGTGTGTGTGTGTGTGCAGCGCTTTGATGCAAGGGGACAATAGCAGGGGTGCAGCAGCTATTCTGAAACCCAGCTCAGGTAGATCAGTGGGCTGCAGAGGGATGACACAGAGGGACGACACAGGGGACTCCCGACTGTGGGCAGGATTAATACTGACTGGCTTGACATTTTGATACTTCCTCAGAGCGACACGCAGACACACACGCCTGTTGACACGTGAGGTTGTTATCTCTCTCTCTCTCTCTGTCGCACACACAAACACACCACACACACACAGACATGCACACACCGGTGTCAGTGCGAATACATGTGCAAAGGATGCATGCTTTGTTTATACGCACCGAACTTGCATGCTTATTTTACACATTTCAAACTGACATACCGACTTTACACGCCCCACAAAATGCAATACATCCACGCCACACACACACACATATATACAACCACTCCCCCCAAACACACACAAACAACTTTGATGTGTTTCATCCCCACCGGGGACTGGACCACATGACCAGAGGCGATGGACTCTTCCAGCTCCTCCAGGACTTCAAACGTCTGGCATCATTAAGATGTGAAAACATTAAAGAAAGGGAGACAAAGATGAAGGCTATTTGCCCTCTTCCAGGCTAGCTGCTGTATAACCGAAGCCTTCATCGAGGCCATGGCTATATATGCAGAGCTAAAAGAAAGGGGAGGGGTAATTATATCCACAAATAGCAACAAGAGCAAACAACACTGTGTTTGTCTATGTAAACAAGATGGCGGCTGGGAAAACGAGCTGGAGACGAGAGACGGGGGAAACACAAAGGAGGGGACGGAGAGGAGCGAGGGATGAAAGAACAATGAGAGGGCTGAAGACGGCGTTCAGAAGTGAAGAGCGGAGGAGAGCGTGCGCGCGCGTCTCATCTCAGATCAGAGCGGATGAGATGTCTATTCAGACCGAGTTTTAAGATCCTGACGCTTTTAAACTCCGGATTTTTACATCTCGTTCCTGCCACTGGCTTCGGTCAATGATTTCCTCGTCCACGACAGGCGGCGGTACTGTATTTATGTCTATGAATTATTGGGTTCGGCATTAATAAGGTGATGAGGTTCAGAACCAGCAGCCGAGAGACTTAAATAGGCAACAAGCTGATTAAAGGTGAATCACTGAAGAGTCTCTTGGGCATGCGAACACATGCCCACGGCGTTTCCATAGAAACGTGATACACCAGGTTGTTTGGCCTCAAGTCGGTTTTATCCGACGTCTGCGCCCAACAAAAACTCGAAAACGAGATCTTTGCCTCTCGAGCCGTTTACCCTTCGAAGCATAAACTTAAAACACACTCTTCCAACGCTCCGACAAGCACGGCGCCACATCGTTATATACACACTTCCCCCGATGCCTTGGCAACACACCCACACACACACACACACACGCTGAATACTGACAGCTATAAATCAATAGTGTGAAAATCTCATTCCAGAAACCCACAGGCCCGTGCTTCCCCCCCAGCCTGGGCAGCGCGCTGACACAGAGCCTGCCAGAGCCGGCCTCGCCATCTCGCCACGAGGAGCCGGAGCCCTAATTAAAACGCCGGCACGAATGTCACCGTCGTAACAAAAACAAACAAAGAGCAGTGGTGGACACACACCGAAGCCACGGGACACATCTGTCATTCGGGCGCAGCGCGACGCCGACACACACTCGGAGGAACAACAAGCGGAAATGAATGTTTTAAAGAGAGAGTCTGTGTAATGGAGGTTGAAGGAGGAGGTGCTAGTTGTAACCAGGCAGGGTAGAAGGCCAGATTCACTCCCCGTATCGATCTGGTGCCTTAGGAAGGCAGCAGCAAGGTCTTGCTTCGTGAATCACATTTCCCTCTCCGACCGGGCCGTCGACTAGGGTCAAAGCTATGCTCACATCGCTTCAGGAAAAGCTGGAGACAGTAAAGGATGTTTTTGTCTTTTTTCGTTTGTTCATGTGAAGCCATTTCGATTGGCCACTGATTATTTACAAGACAGAATATTTGCGCGTGTTCGGCTGAATTTGTCAGTTTCAGTATATCTCGGTTATAGTATAAACGACGTATAAGATATATCTCTTCATTGTCATCGTTTTTTATTTACTGAATTAGTCTCTTCTCACACCAAGCTGGTTTAATCGTTTTGGGCAAGATAGAAACGCAATTCTTCAGAGAGGCTGCCATGGGTATCGGGGGCTGCATCAAATCCATTGTCGAAGCGAAAGCCAAGCTCTGATTCACCGAGAACACAGTATATAGATAAGATGGATCACAAGAAAACCAAGCTTTGATCTCACAGATATATCCTGATTTACGGTGTACAGAACAGGATATCCTTCTAGAATGTTCTCTTTATTCTCTCTCTCTCGATAGCTAATGGGGAAATATATTCTCTTCGTAAGGTCTGGGACTGTATACTCCAAAAATATTTGTCAATTTACAGGGGAAAAAACTGTGCCCTTCTTGATTTTTTTTCCCTGGTTGAAAATGCCCTCAGGACGGGATTCAAAAATGAGCACAAAATGGAGTGCTTAAGAGTAGCCTCCAGACTTCGCTGTGTAAGAACTGGAATACAGTGGTCTCTTCTCTTCACCCCTTCAGGGTGCACTTACAGAGGTCCTTCAGAAAGTGGAAACACCTCCACACACACACACACACACACACACACACACACACACACACACCTACACCCCCACCCCCACCACACACACACACCCACACCCACACACACAGTGTCCTTGACAGGAAATGTTTGGCCAGATCACTTGTTTGACGAGGGCCTATAAAATCATGAAATCCCGATGTAGGAGGGCTACTCGTCTGAATGGATCGCCCCTTTATAAACGTTTTAAAGTCACCCTGAACGTGAAGGAAAAGGGCGACGAAGAAAAAGAGACGAGAGACTGAGCGAGTGCTTATTCTCTAAAGTAAATAACTAGCTATTGTCATAAATCTCTACCTGGCCCATAACATCTCAGGGTTTAAGGTGTGTGCGTGTGTGTGTGTGTGAGAGTAGGAGTGTGTTTGTCTTCCTAGTGGTGAACTAATCCCTTCACCAGCACACAAAAAACACACACAGACGCTCTCACACACCGACACAAAGACCTTCCAGACTCAGTCTGCTCCCCCCTCTTCATTCCATTAACCTTACAGTGCACGGGAATTTATCTGCTCTCTAATTAGCTTATGACTTAATCACAAATGATGTTAATGGGAATTACATTCAGACACGTTTGGTTCCGACGGCACACGCTCCCTCGCCGCGCCCCTCCGCACCTCCGCTGTGGGCGCCGTGACTTCCCTTCAGAGGCGACGGCGGCTAAGTGTTTCTTTACGATCGTTGTATATATCGCGCTCAAAGAAATGAATTGAAGGATGGAAATGATTCACTGCCATTTGAATGGCCGTAGGGCGTGCGCGCGTGAAGCGGGGGCTGGGAGGTAGACGTTTTGAAAAATGATGGCTTTTGCGCAGTGGCGGTTGTGGTGGTGAATCAATGGGGAATTCTGCCCGGCTGTCAAAACGTCTGATTTATTATTCATCACATTCCATTTCGTTGGCTGGATAATGACCAATAGCAGAGTCTCAAATGCCATCCGTGGGCTCTGCCATTCAGTAGTCATTCAGAGGAAATGGATATTGATTGGCCGCCAAAGAAGGCACTCACCTTTTAGGTCTATTTTTGCCCGCAAAGAAAAAATCACCATGAAAGATAATCAAGAACAGTTGCTGACAATTCCTACTTTATGCGCAACATGTGCTTTTGACATATCATCCGATACTGCCGTTTCAAAAACCTAGTCACAGCTTTTAGTTGCCCCAACAGTTATGTATAATCAGAAGTCATTTCTGTGTAGGGTCAACAAAAAGGTTAGTAAGTGACTAGTGAACTATGAGCTACAGTATATCGACTAAGCACCCACCCACTTACTTCCTGAAACAAAGTAGAAATCCGGTCTGGGAAGGTGACGTCAGCAGAGGCCGACTCATCCCTCATCAACACCTGACAGATATCTGACTTCCTCTGCCCACCCTCGCAACATATCGACGTCTGCCTCCCCACCTTTCAGCTGTGAAGGAGCCAAAGATCAAACGCTGCTTCCCCCAGATGGATGGATGGATGGATGGAGGGAGGGAGGGAGGGATGGATGGATGGATGGAGGGAGGGATGGATGACGGAAGGCTTCGATGGGCAGAGGAGAGAGAGAAGAAAGACGGAGAGATTAGCCAGAGGGAGGGGAAGACGTCAGTTCAGATAGATGGCGATGTGATTCAAGTCGAGACCGACGCACAACACCACACAGAAGCTTGGATCTCTCTGTATAACTTAAGTCTTTTTTATTTCATTTTTTTCATATTTTTTTTTACCATTTCTGCCAGACAAAGCCGAGAGGGTGTTTAAAAATCCTCTGTTTTCGTGTCCGGAAGCAAAGCTCGGTACCCATTTCTTAATCATTTTATTGAAAAATAATCTTTCACCCTCCCTTCTCCCACCCCCGCCACCCTCCCCCGCACATACGCCCAACGCAACACATTATCTTCGCGACGGGAGCCGTCTGCTGATTGCATTGTCCGTCGCCGCCCCGGTCTGGCCCCGGTCAGATAAACGAGAAGGGGGCCGTCTTTAAACAGGCCAGGTCTGCCTGACGGTGCGAGACTCCATCGTCAGGCTGTCACAAGCCGAGCCCAGAGGGAGAGGAAAGATGATTGGTTATTGACCCACATAGTCCCCCCCCCTTTCCATGTTAAGGTCTCGTTTGTTTGAAGACTCTCTTCCTGATACCTTCCCTCCCCCCCCCATCCTCCCCCCTCCCATCTTCATCGAAAGACCTCGGAGGTTCACCGGTGACGGTAGCCGTGGCGATGTCTTTCTCAACTTTGTGGTGTCGGGGTGGTCGGGGGCTTTAACCCCTTTAAGAGAAGGTCCTCGCAGGTCTGAGTGATATCTCACTCTGGCCACTAATGTACATATCTCCTCTCCTGCCAGATAGTCTGCCTACTTGTGTATAGGTCAGGCATCCTGACTGCAGTCTAGCCTTCTCCCCTGCTGACTTCCTGCTACTCACCAGGGTGTTTACCATAAAGCTAGTACTCCAACCGGAAGTCGGATAAAAATATATTGTCGACTCCCCACTACAACCAGTTTTGACCAGTCGGACCCCGTGATAATCGCCCGCTATAACTTCCGTGACGCACAATCTAGAACCTGTCACAAACAATCAACCATGACACGGTACAACGAGTCTCAACCAGCCGGAACTCGTCGCGACCGGCCACAACCAGTCCTAACCGGTTTTAACACCTTTAGCTAACAGCCCCACCGTCCACTCTCAAGCGGGCGAACGGTGTCTGCAGCTCAAGTGTTTCCTTAGGTTTGGCACCTCCTTGGCATCGCCCTCTTCCTTCCTCCTCTCCTCTCCTCCCACCCCCCGGGCATCATAAGCAGTCGCGGCACAGCGCCACCTGTCCGCGGCGGAAGTCCCTGCAGGGGCAGAGGCGGCGGTGCTTGGGCGAGTGTCCGGCGCAGCTGAAGAGGAGGGGCTCCTTCTGGAGGGCGCACTCCCGCCGCAGCACGGAGAAGGCCGGGAGCACGTGATTGGTCTCGGCGTCCGTCGAGTCGCACTGCACCTCCAGCCTGCGTGGCGGGGGGAGGGAGGGGTCACCGATGACAACGGGAGAGGGGAAGAGAGACAGAGAGGAAGGAAGGAAAGGGGGAGACGATGAAAGAAAGAAAAGATGCGCGTGAGAGAAAGATGTGAGTATTGTAAGTATCGTCCTTTGTAAGTGTGGGGTGGGGGGGGGGCAGTGAAACAGTGTGTGTGAGTAGGTGAGAAAAGAGAGAGGTAGAAAAAGGGGTGACGGGGGAAAAAGAGATAGAACTGTAGATACCGAGGGGGTCGAAGCAAATCAGCACCGGAGAAGAAACGATAGGGAGAGGGGGTGGAGAGATGAGAGAAGGGGAGGTGGGGGGTTTTCTGACAGGAATGCCACTCTGCCGTGTGCCGTCAGTGGAGATCTGAGTGAGGTTGGGGGAGGGGGTGGGGTGGGGATGAGGAGACTTCAGACAGGCCTGGAAACCGTTTGAAATGGGCTTCGGCTGACAGACTGGGAGGGGAGGGGGGGCGAGAGGGAGCGGGGGGGGAGACACACACCTGGGTGAGAGACGCTGCAGGCTAAAGGAGAGGAGTGCAGGGGGGGAGGAGGGGCGGCTACATATGTAGCAGGGTGTGGGGGGGGGGAGGGCCTTTCATGTGTGCTTGAGTCAGGGTCGTGTTTGTGCGCGAGCGCCGAGCCCCGTTTCTGTGAGCGTGCGAGCACCGCCTCCATTATGCATGCGCCCCCCCCCCGTCCCGGCCCCGTGTGTTCTCGAACGCTCACCCGCGGAGGGCCTCCTTGTTGTTGACGAAGCGGAAGTGCGCCGGCTCGCACACCAGGCCGTCGCCCCGGCACGCCTCCACGCACGACTGGCCCTCCTGGGACGCCAGCAGCCTGAGGGAGCTGAGCGGAGGCCACGCCGGGGGAGCCGTGACGTTGGCGGCCCAGCCCAGGGCTGTGGTGTTGGGCAGGGGGACAAACAGAGGCCCAGGACTCGCGAGGCCCAGCCTGGAGGAGTTGGCCGGAGGAAAGGGAGGTTGTGGCTCACAGAAGTCCTGGGGGTTAGGGGTGAGGAGAGAGGAGAGAAAGGGGTCTGGTGAAGCCGATCGGGATGTTGAATGTGGAGCCACACGCACAAGCCCTCCTCCCCCTCTCCCGCCTCTACACACAAACAAGCTGAATACCGCGACACACAAGCCTTGCTCCGACACACATTTCTCTGCGTACTGCGTCCCAGAAATACGGGAGGTTGTGGTGGCGGTGGAGTGTCTGAAACATGCGAAGGCGTCTGAGTAGCCAGCCAGCCAGGTGTAATGGGACTAGAGAACTGCAAGACATTATCGCAACTCTGACTGTGGTCGCTGAAGGGCTTGATGTCAGCCAACACATCACTGGGAAACAAATGAGAGAGGATAACTGCAATTTTCTCCGACCCGGATTGAAATCTATCCGGGAAGGGAAAGATATCAAATCAGTCAGACAATGACTGGCCGTGTCTTCTTACTCACCTCACCTCCCCTGTCATCTCCACTCATTCTCCTCCCAGCCCTCCACCCCTGCTCATCTCTTTATCTCACTACTCTCCCTCTCTCTCTCTCTCTCCCTACTCTCCCTGTCTCTCTCTCCCTACTCTCTCTCCTCTCTCCCTTGCCATTCTCTCATCTCATCATGTGCCGCCCCCCCCCCGCTTGCTCCCTTGTACACCTTCACACCCCCCTCCACCCCTCCCCTCTGCTGCTGGCAGCTGGGAGGAGATCAATCCCTGGTCCAGGTTGAATAGAGGGTTCTGGAAGGTCTAGCACCGGAGAGCGTGGGTGTGGGAGACAGCAGGGGCGGCTGAGCGCATGGTAATGAATACTGGGAGAAAGGCGAGGCGAGTGTGTGCGTGTGTGTGTGTGTGTGTGTGTGTGTGTGTGTGTGTGTGTGTGTGTGTGTGTGTGTGTGAGTGAGTGTGTGTGTGCTCACCTGATGCTGTATGTAGGCGTGTACCCTCTCTAGCATTCCCTCGCAGGTATACTCATAGGGGAGGTATGGCTGAACCTGCAAAGACACACGCACGCACACACAACAAAACAGAAATACGACATTTTAGAACATTGCGTTGCTAGGCGATCAGCACACACGGCCTATTTGTCCATATTTTACATGTTTGTGACTAGATTTTTCGTTCACGCTAATTATAATACATTGGCGGTAATGAATCGCAGCCAATAAATGTGTCCGTGTGTGCGACCGCAGCGACTTCATCTGACGTCCACTCGTCGTAAATCGTCTGATTTCATTAGGGCGGAAGGAAGGGAAGAGTCAGCCGAAACCCCCGGCAACAATGGCTCTGCCTTGATTGGCTTGATTAGAGAGAAGCCTGGATCTGTCTGACGCAGTCTGTCTCTCTGGGTTTGACTTGTGGTCGTGGAGAAATAAGAACCAGGCAGGCCAATGAAACGTGGACTGAAACACAATCACCTGTTTGTTTTGGTGTTCTGTGTGTAGTCTGAATCAGGCTCTCTTCACCTCTCATCCTCACTCATTATGGCAATAATATTTATAATGCACTTTATATTAGCTCAAATCTCAAAGTGCTACACGTTAAAAACAAGAAAATTGCAAAACATGTTGACCAAAAAAGGCTAGAGGGCTATTTGTGTGACCAAACCCTTTGGGGGCCGAGTGCTCAGGAAAGCCGCCACAGGCTAGTTGCTAGCACGAACACAATGTGCACTGTCCCCTTGTTCGGAAATATTAAAAGCAAAAAGCGACTCGATAAAAAAACCCACGTTCATTAAAATGAAGAAGCGATCGAAAGATGATGCCTTTGCAGCACCAGGCGTGCGTATAACGTCACCAAACGGTACGGATACATGAATGATAGACTGTGTCTGTACTTTGCAGTAGAGTACAGGTCTATTGTGCCAGACCATAGACTGTAAATGATACATGACTCATTAAATCCCTTTTTAATACAAAACCACCATCGCAGCATCCTGTGATCAACTGCATGTGAAAACTGTCCCAGTTTTAACACATAAATCTGTGTTTTTGGGGAAAGGGATGATGTCATTTGGAAAGTTACACAAATTGCAAATCTGATCACGGCTGTACAAAATCTAACTGGCGAGCTAAACGTACGCTATAATCTCACTAGACGTCTCCGTAAATCTCATCCGGTGTGCTCGGTCGAAGGTGTGAACGTCGACGCCGCCCAGGCCTTGTGTCTGGTTCTGTTGTAGCGAACAAGAGAAAGCCCCAGCTAAGCCGACTTAGGGGAAATGAAAAGAAAACGTGTTCTTCACTTCAGGTCATCCAAGTGGGAAAGATAAGGAAGGGTCGAGAGATAGGGGGAAGGCGGGCGTGGGGGGGTGGGGATGGAAGGAGTGATGCAAGGGGGCCGGAGAAAAAGTGGAGAGATGGAGTGAGGGATTTATAGAAACATGAGGAGGTGTCAGGCGGCAGAGATTGGCTCGGTCCGCATGGGTAGGCACATGCAGCTCCTCTAGACCGAGAGCGTGGACACGCTGCGGGGTGTGTGTGTGTGAGCGTGTGCGTGTGTGGGGTGTGTGTGTGTGTGCATGTGTGTGTGTGCATGTGTGTGTGTGTGCGTGTGTGTGTGTGCGTGTGTAGGGGGGTGGATGTGTGTGTGGGTGGTATAAGTATATCTGGTTGTATGTCCTCTATGCATTTTGTGTGTTTGAAAAAAGCCATGTTGGGCTTTCTGCATGCTCTGGTTGGATGCGTATCGTGGGTGAATGTGTGCGAGTGAGAAAAGGAAGAACCAAGATGATCATGAGTATGTGGGCGAGTGTGTGCGCGTGTGTATGAGTGTGTGTGTGTGTGTGCGTGTGGGAGGTCTGTCTCCAGTGAGGGGTGAAGTGGCCCATCACCAATCTCTCCGTGGAGTGACAGCGCAGACAGAGACTAAGAGCTGAGGCACTGAGCTACGACGTGTCAGACAAGACCGAGGCAGACAGCGGCTTCAGCTGTGGGGAGACCGCACACACACACGCGCACACACACGCACGCACACACGCACACACACACATACACACACACGCACACAACCACACACACAAACGCAACCAAACACACACCGAACTATACGCGCACACAAACGCAACCATCTTTCCCTCTCTCTCCCCGGCTATCTCTCTCTCTCCCTCTTTCTCTGACAGTTTTCTCACTCACACACACACACACACACACACAGACAGAAGTAGAATTTTACAGGGGGCCTTTAATCTTCCTGTTCGACCTCTTCGCTGACCTCCACCACACACCCAGTTGTCTCCAGCTCGCTGCCAGGCCCTATAAACTCTCATTTATAGCTAACGACTCGGCCGCTGCACTCCACCACGTCTCCACCACGCAGGCTGCTGCCCCCACACACTACACAGGCTCACTCTCTCTTTCAACCTCTCCCGTTCTCCCTTCCACCGCAAAACACCAACGTTCATCCCTCCTCGCCTTCTCCATAAGTTCCTCGGCGGGCGCAATCTGGTTTTCCTCTAGGGGGGGTGAGGGGTGGCGTGGAGGAGGAGGAGGGGGGGGGTGGTGAATGCAGGAGGCGAGATGAAGGTGAATGCCTGGAGATTTTAGAGTTGAGGAGGGGGATTCGAAAAAGGCTTGGGTCAACGCCGCGTTTACAGACGCGGTGGGAGCGACCGAAAGCAGGAACAGCCGATCAAACACCATCGAGTCGAAGACAACATCTGCCCTCTGCATGCCAGCTTGCCCCCCCCCAGCTCCGCTGCTATCGCATCCACAGCTGTCGCTACTGTGTTGACGCGTGCGTGTGTGTGTGTACCTTGGTCCTCATGATCTCCCTGATGGCCGAGTCAAACTCCTGGGAGTTGTTGAAGTCCACCGTCATGACGTGGGGCCTGCCGATGTACTGCTCTGCATAGGGGTGCTGGGACGACACCTGGAAACGGCCCACAGGGGCGGGGTTAGCTGGGGGTTTGGTTACACTGAACCACACGGACGGTGAGAGGCCTGAGTTTCCACGAGCTCATGTCATCTGAGGATGTAAGGTGCTTTTCTTTTTCAGGGTGGAGCGAGGTGTTGACCAATCAGTGGGAACAAAGCATTGACCAACCACTGGGAGCAAAGCGATAACCGACCAATGGGAGCGTACCTCTCTGGAGGTGGGCTTCCCTCTGAAGAACTCGTGATTGAGGGAGCTGTGGGGTGGGTGGAACTTGGGCTGCAGGAAGATGCAGCCATTGGCTATGGCTTCCAGAGGGGCGGGGCCTTCGTAGGGGAAGCCGAACCCGATGAAGAGCTGGGTGGGGGAGATGAGAGAGAGCATGGAGTCAGAGGAATCCATCTGACCTTTGTGAGGTTTGCTCTCCAAATACAATTGTGTGTTACGTGTGACATTTTGGGTGCGTGTTTGTGTAAACTAGTTATATAATGTGCGTGCATGCGCTGGATGCTAAACTGTGTATGTGCTTTGGGTTATGTGTCGTAGAGAGCGTGTGTGTGTGTTCATGAGTGTTCTCAAGAGTGTGTGGTTTCATCAGTGTGACCCCTAGAGCGAGTGTGTGTGTGTCGTGTCTATCTGTCTTTGTCTATGTGTTCCTGTGTGTGTGTGTGTGTGTGTGTGTGTGGGGGGGGGCTACCTTGGCCTTGCGCAGCAGCTGCTGCAGTTCGTGCTGGGGCAGCAGGCCGTGGTTCTTGACGTAGGCGGGCACCTCGGGGGGGCGCTGGGTCTCGTAGTACACCGTGCCATGAACCTCCATGTACCTGTGAAGGATCTGCAGGAAGCCCTCCTTACCCTGCTGGGAGAGAGGGAGGAGAGAGAGAGAGAGAGAGGAACAGAGAGAGGGATGGGGAGGAGAGAGAGAGAGAGGGACTTTGATAGAGAGCTTCATCATCTAGAGCTATCGATGAGGAGTATCTTATTCTATCGAGCTCTCGCTCTCTCTCTCTCTCTACTCTCTCATCTCTCTCTCGCTCTCGTCTCTCTCTCTCTCCTCTCCTCTCTCTCTCTCTCTCTCTGCGTTTCTTCTCTCTCTCTCTCTCTCTCTTCCCCCTCTCTCTCTCTCTCTCTCTCTCTCTTTCTTTTTCTTCTCTCTCTCTCTCTCTCGTTTCTTTTTCTTCTCTCTCTCTCTTGTTCTCGCTCTCTCTCTCTTTTTCTTTTTGCGCTTTTTCTCTTTCTCTTGCGCGCTCGCTCGCGTCTCTCTCGCGCTCTCTCTCTCTCTCTCGCCCTCTCTCGCTCTCCTCGCTCGCTCTCTCTCTCTCTCTCTCGCCTCTTCCCGCTCTTTTCTCCCCCGCTCTCTTCCCCTCTGTCTTTCTTCCTTTCTCTCTCCTCGCTCTCCACAGCGCGCTCCTTCCCTCGATGCATAATCTTTCTGTAATTTTCACTGTTGCTTTGGCAATATGAACATTTGTTCTTTCATGCCAAGAAAGCCCATTGACGTGAATATAATTGAATTGAGGGCGAGAGAGAAAGACATAGAGATGGGAAAAGGGCAGAGAGACAGACTGTTATATTTCATGGAGAGGATAAAGAGGACGTGCGTGGCAGGAATGGACGAGTGTGCGTCAGAGTCTGACACCGACACAGGAGGGGAGAAGACGGCCGGGGCCCGACGGCACAGGGAGCATGTTCCCGCTGACGCGCGCTCGCGTCTACACGTTTGGCGAGCCGCAACGTCTCGAGGCGGCAGGCTCTTGGCAAGAAGAAATGTGCGTGTAACCGCGTGCGTTTCTTCTGAACGCTTCTCCGTATGGCCTTGAGAACACTCGGCATTTTGCACAACAGGGCCTCTTGAGATTAACTAAACAGACACAGCCCTGGGGCCAAAGCAGAGATGCAGCATTTCCATCCGCATTTCCAGCTCACGCAACGATCGCAAACAAACATCGCAGTCGGATCCCGTAACCCGCATGTGTGTGTGTGTGTGTGTAGTCTGCGCTCGCCACTGTGGCATACCGAATAACGATGTCACCTGTGTTCCGCGACCTTCCGGGGCAGCGCTGATTGTAAGTACAGGGAGATGGATACGAATGTTGATTTCGTCCGACTCGTGTGGGCGGGACCGAAAAGAACAGGCGTTATGTAAGATGTACGAGTGCGCGCGCGCCCGAGTGTCTGCGAGGCGTGGAGAGACCGAGCGTCCGTGTATCTTCATCTACTGCGTGTGTGCAGGTGCAGGTTAGACCATCTCGAGGCACGCAGGCACACTGTCAAAGCCGACCACGTCGAGAGGGACCGCCGGCTCCGCGAACGCACAAAGAAATGCGTCTCCGTGAGAACCGACCGCAACCTCGGGGCTCGCTATCGACTTCCTGGCCGTCGCTAAGAGGCTTACTGTAACCAACCCCTCTCCCCCTCCCGCCCTGTGTGGCCCTCCGGCGGCTGTAATTGGAGGCTGCCGCCATCGATCGCTTCCTCTGTGAGGATTTTCCCAGCCAATTAGAGGATTAGCACAGCCGCTAAGTGCAGCCGACGACGTGACTCTGGCCTTGAAGCAGCCCTGGACGGCAACTAGGGAGGTCTGCTCCAGACTAACCAGGGTCCGGGGTTAGGACCATGCCAGCGGGTAGAGGACCTCAATGGGCTTGTCAGTGACGGCGGGTTGGTTGGCGGGTGGGTTGTTGTGTGAGAGGAAGATGGGTGGCGGGTGGGTGGTTGCGATCAGAGAGACGAAGAAAGAGAGAAAGAGAGAGAGAGTGACGTGAAGATGGGATTCCATCAAGTGCCCTGGGGCACCGTGACACGGAGCTATTGAGCTTGTCAGGCTCCCTTTACACCTGCCTGCTCTGAGAACGCTGTTATCAAGGAGGAAATGAGAAGGGGAGAGGAGAGGTGGAGAGAGGGTGGGGAGGGGGTGGAGAGAGGTGGGGAGGAGAGAGGTGGGGGGTGGAGAGAGGTGGGGCGGGGGTGGAGAGAGGTGGGGAGGAGAGAGAGATGGGGGGTGGAGAGAAGTGGGGAGGGGTGGAGAGAGGTGGGGAGGGGAGAGAGCTTGGGGGTGGAGAGAGGTGGGGAAGGGAGAGAGAGGTGGGGAGAGTCATACCTGGAGCTGTGCATCATTTCATCCACACACGTTGGAGGTAAGGGCATCACCGCCAGGGAGAAGGAGGAGGAGAAGAGGAGAGAGTTGAGAAGAAGATACAGGCACACAACAGACCAGAGGAGGAGAAACAGGCAGCCCGAGAGAGTCAGAGAGAACACAAAAAAAGGGACCCATTAAACCGACAGAACGTCCCCACGCCACAGATCCCACTCGCAGCCTTTGCCCTGGCATACAGAGCCGCAACATTGTACATCTGACAACCTCCCCACTGTCGCCCTCCTTGTCTCCTCTCCGCAGTCTGAGCGACGTGAAGAAGCCAGAAAACGTTCCCCCCCGCGCGGGAAACAAACTCGGGAAGAGGACCAAACAAAGAAACGACATCCTTCCGACTGTTTCTTTTTTCCTTTCTCTATAATTGTTTCCAAAAAAAGAATCTTCAGTTGAATGATAGCACGGCAACAGTGCGTCTCTGTTCCGTGCAGTGTGGAAACACTGCTGTGCTTTTGAAGAGAAAATTGGCTCTCAAATAAAGGCAGCCCGTTTCTCGCTAAATCTATCCGCATGCCGCTAGGAACTGTTCCGACTCTATCGACGACTCCACATCTTTCACGCATAAAAAACGTGTTTGCTTAACATTTGACATCTTACCAGAGGTGAATCATGTCTGTCAGTTTGGCTGGAGGAGACTTGGTTTTTTTGGGGGTTCAAACTTGAGCAAAAGAGAAGTTTACCCTTGAAGCTCGAGCGGTTTTAGCCCTGTCACCGGACAGACCGTGTGACATCATCAGTGTGGGACGTCTCTCTGAGTGTGTGCGCGCGCGACTCTCACCTTCCACATGCTGGCCTCCTTGCCGTACACCACCGCCATGTCGTTGACCTTGTTCTGCTGGATGCTCCTCTTCTCCGTGTCGTTCAGCTCCTCCGACACGAAGCCCATGAAGGAGTTGTCGGGCGTGTGAGCTGCGTGGGGGAGACAGATCGATGTCAGGACCCACTCAACCAGGTGAACGTGGATGTAAACCGGAGGGGGTTTCCAGTGGGGGCCCCAGCCTTACATAACATGGTCATGTACTGCCTGGAGTTGAGGTTCCAGTAGCCCCAGACTTACGGAACATGGTCATGTACTGCCTGGAGTTGAGGTTCCAGTAGCCCCAGACTTACGGAACATGGTCATGTACTGCCTGGAGTTGAGGTTCCAGTAGCCCCAGACTTACGGAACATGGTCATGTACTGCCTGGAGTTGAGGTTCCAGTAGCCCCAGTTGGTGCGGTAGCCGTGCAGCGTGGCGTACTCCTCGTGGTTGTAGGCCGGCTCCGTGCCGAAGGTGTCGATCACACGGATGTGGCACCTGAAACAGCATGGGGGGGGAGAGGTGTTAGGGTAAGGGTTATATAAGATATGTGTGTGCATGTGTACGTGCGTGTGTATGTGTGTGGACACGTGTGTGGGTTGAAAGGTGTGCAAAGCTTTTTTTTTCCTTTTCCGGTTACTCTCTCCCGTCTTCTACAATTGCACCTCGTCAGTTATTCACAAAGTGTGCGTTGGATCAGAGTCTGTCTGGGGGGGAAAAACAACCCGTCTTCGAGGGAGAACGTGACAAACCTCCCATCGCAAACACACGGGCCAATCAGCAACCTCGTCACGGGTCTGAAGAGGAGAGTCATCGCTATAGCGTCGAGGGGCGGAAAGGTAGCAATCTTTTTGTTGTTACACGGACCGTCGGGGGGTTCTTCAAGAGAGACGGCGAGAGACTAAGTGAGTGAAACGGCGCGGATGCAGACGACGTGCTGAGTGCCTCACGCAGAGAGAGGCGCGCGCTGCCTCGACCCCCTCGCGTCGCCTCCACTCTGCGTGTACTTCCCCATGTCCCGAGGGTTCAAAAAATGACCCGCCCTTCACCAAATCCCCTAAAATAAAGCAGCTTTACTTGACTTTTAAACCTCAAATCTATGCGTGAAGGAAACAACCTATCATTTATATATCTGGGGATAGTGAATCCCGATTCGAGTTGAAAGAAGAGAATTTCGCTGGTGTTCTCGGCTGTTAAACATGGCGACGACGTCATTTTCGACCCCTAAAGACGACGAGAGGGTTACGAACACAAATACCCTGTCCATCTCGTCGAAAACAAAAACACACACCACACACACACACACACACACACACACACACACACACTCACACCAGCTTTGCCAGTAGTGCCCTTTCATGTGCCAGTCTAGTGAGTGTTAAACCCTGCCACTCCGCTAGCTCAGAGGGATTAACCAGAGCTAAACACAGCAGAGCTCACTATCAGCCCTGAGCCTCTCTCCTACTGGAGGGGAATCTCACTTCGCATGTGTGAGGATTCTGGTGTGTTTTGTGAGAGAGAGAGAGAGAGAGTTAGAAAAAGGTGAGGTGTGTGTGTGTGTGTGTGTGAGAGAGAGAGAGAGACAGCTAGAGAAGTGCGAGAGAGAGAGAGTTAGAAAAAGGTGATGTGTGTGTGCGTGTGTGAGAGAGAGAGAGAGAGCTAGAGAAGTGCGAGAGATGTGTGCACGTGTGAGAGAGAAACCGAGAAATGAGAGAGGTGTGTGTCTGTGTGCGTGTGTGAGAGAGAGAGACAGTTAGAGAAGTGTGAGAGAGAGAGAGAGAGAGAGAGAAAGAGAGAGGCATGTGTGCGAGAGAGAGAGACAGAAAGAGAGCTGTGTTTCTTGGACTCCACAGTATGCTTTCCCGGTAGAACTCTCCGGATCCTCCTCAGAACTCAGTTCAACCCAAGACCTGACGTGTGTCACTGACAGCGAGGCTTTTCTCTCAGAAGCAAACGACCCACGTCGACTTTTCATCTCAGGTGTTCCTAGCCCAGGCCTTTCTGTGCTGCTGGACTGTAGGCGTCACACCACGCCCTCGGAGCAACAGTATTTACTATCGACAATCCAAAGCACTGCATATCAAAAGTATCCTTTTCCACAAGGAATCCCCAACGCGCACAATGGTTCTCCCAGCGGTCCTCCATGAGTCATACTCCGGTGATGACAGTGCATGTTTCTGAAACGCACATTTTGTTCAATCGTTGCCTGGCTGTTGGAACTCCATGTTAAAGGCAAATTGGGAGAGAAAAAAACGAACTGAATCGTGTGCTCGTCCTTAGCCTCATGGAAGGGGTGGGGTGAGGGGGTGGTGAGGGGGGTGGGGTGAGGGGGGTGGTGAGGGGGCGGGGTGAGGGGTGGGGTAAGGCAACAGGCATTTATAAGAGACCCCAACATCAGCATTCAGCTCTCAGATCAACAGAGAATTTCCCCTCCCAACAGATAAGATGCCTCTAGGGGCAATGAGAGCAGTTGGGAAGGGGGAGGGGGGGAGGAGCGGTGGATAAGCTGAGGGAGTTTGAGGGAGTCTCCGGCATATCTAGTAGGAGATCAGAGAGGGGACTAATCTGGGCTAAATTGCTACTTGGTAGAGGGAAACGCTCCCTTGGGTGTGTGTGGGTGGCTGCGTGCGTGTTTGTGTGCGTGTGTGGGTGCACGCGCGGGTATGGAAATGTCCCCCCCGACTTCTCTGGATGAAACTGCGCTGACACGTAAGAGGCTTTGCTCATAAGGCCGACTGCCCGAGGAGGAACCGTTGGCTGTGAGAGCTTCTCCTGCTAAGGACAGGGTTGCCCCCCCTCCCCCCCGCCACCCCCTCCTCCTCCCCGCTCCCCGCTCCCCGCTCCCCAGCCCACCCCCTCCCCCCCCCACCCACCACCAAAGGGAGCGGGGAGAAATAATAAATGCCCCTGGAGATGCCCCAAGTCGTCTCTGTGTCGATCTCAAATGAGAGTGTGAGGAGACCAAATTGCCAAATCTCCGGTGTGTTGCCGGGGGGGGGAGGTGTGACGGTGTGATGGTGCGTGTGCGTCTCGGTGTGTGTACGTGTGTGTGCGTGTGTGTGTGGCACCGCGGGCCAACTCTCTGTCAGCACTGTGCAATTCGAAGAGGATGAAGAGGAGCAGGGTGAGGAAGAGGAGGATCAGGAGGAGGGACTGAGGACTGATTTAGGACCAATCAATAGTGGGATCAATAGTGTAGCCCCCATTATCCGATACACTGGTGTGATTTAGGAGCCATCTACACCCCCCTACATCTAACCTTGACCCCCCCCCCTCCACACACACACATCTCAACACACACACACACACACATCTCAAACACACACACACACACATTCCACCTTGAACTGAGGCGAATAGAGCTATGGTCCAGGCATTGTTAATGAATGTGCACATCAGTAGGAACATAAAACAAAAGTAATTAAACATGCCTGAAGGGCCCTTGAGCTCTGGGCTTGATTAATGATGCCTTTCAGCTGATGGGGCTCTGTGCTGGACTGATCTGGTCTGACAGGGGACAGAAGGGGAGGGAGCCAGGGGGGGGACGTGGTGGAGGGGCATGAGATCTCATTATCCACGCCCCGCATTAAAAAAAGGACTGCGAGTATATATATTGTTTAATCGATACTCCAAAAATGATTAGAAACAATATAACAATCAAGAGACGTGGGGTTCATAGATGTGGTGTTTTGTATGTGTTGAGCGCGCTTCGAGGCTCGAACCTTAATTATTGTGCAGAGTTGTAAACCCCTGGAATATGTTGTTTCACCAGGTCGATAAGGATCAATCCTGAGCCCTCCACAGCTCATATATTATAAAACATCTTATCAATACTCAGCATGTGGGAACATTTTACTATTCCACAAACCTCTAGCCATGACTACATTTGACTACTAACCAAGGTGGTTGAAATGCACGGGAAATCTTCCGGGAATCTCTTTTGTAAAAGTAATGAGATCGCTCATCGCACCCTTTTTTTTTGGAGGGGCCTCAATAATAAAATATTTAGGGCAATTCATCCACCGCAAAACTGAATCGATCCCGATTGGCTCACGGCAGCTTTCCCTCATGCTGCGTCACATCCGATTAGACGAGCCAGGAATCAACACTCCCTTTCGGTGATTGAACGACTGTCTGAAATAATAGCTGACCTCAGCACGCAATTAGGCTGCGTTGACAGCGATCCTGGCCCTGCTGCGGGCCCACCCACGGCTAGCCGGAGCTGCTGTGGGGGAGATCTCCACTTCTCCAGCCCTGGCCCACTTATGATGGCTCTTCCCCCCTTTATAATTGGATTTTAAAAATACATGCTGTAGGATCAGGCTATTATCTAGTGTCAGTTTGAGCCAAGCTGCCTGCGACTGCGCTCTCGCTCTCGCTCTCGCTCTCGCTCTCGCTCTCACTCTCAGCTCTCGCTCTCGCTCTCGCTCTCGCTCTCAGCTCTCGCTCTCACTCTCAGCTCTCGACTCTCACTCGCTCACTCTCACTCTCACTCTCACTCTCACTCTCACTCTCACTCTCACTCTGTCTCTGTCTGTCTCTCTGTCTCTCTGTCTCTCTGTCTCTCTGTCTCTCTGTCTCTCTGTCTCTGTCTCTCTGTCTCTCTGTCTCTCTGTCTCTCTGTCTCTCTGTCTCTCTGTCTCTCTGTCTCTCTGTCTCTCGTCTCTCTCTTGTTCCTCTCATATCTCTCGCAGTATACCTCTGTCTGCTTCTTTCATCACCTCTGCGATCAATAGTTGTTCTCAGAACAGAACACAGGCACACGCAGACACACACACACACACACACCAGCAATAATAAGCTGTTGGCAGGGGCTCGTGCTAGCTCTGTAGTCTGTGATTGTGAACAGGGGAACTGGTGCTGGTGTGTGTGTCATATCCTGTCGGGCTGTCGATACAAGTCGCTCTCTCCGTGGAGAGACGGCAGGCCAGTGGGTTGCGGAGCAGGATCCATGCACGGGGAGGATGTGAGAGGTCGGCCCGTCCCCGCTGCCGGGTGTCATCGCTGTGAATGAAGCTGGAGTGTGCATGTCACACTCCAGCCAGGGGGAGAAGGAGATGAAGAGGGGAGAGAGAGAAGGAGATGGAGAGGGAGAGAGAAGGAGATGGAGAGGGGAGAGAGAAGTGAGATGGAGAGGGGAGAGAGCATAGGAGATGGAGAGGGGAGAGAGATGGCGATGGCTAGGGGAGAGAGATGGAGATGCGATGGAGAGGGGATAGAGAAAGCGCTCGCTACGGGGGAGAGAGAGAATAAAAGAGAGACAAAAGACAGTAGAGGTCGTTAGAAGGAAATAATGTGATAGGGAGAGGGATGGAGAGATAAAGCACGAGAGAAAGAGGGACCCCGATAATAGACAGACTGAGAGAAAGAAGAAGAGAGGGAGAGAAAGTGGCCGAGTGCTGTTGTGGGGAGTAACTAGCTCGGTGAGTTAGGGCCAGGGAGAACGTCAGACCTAATAACCAACTATAATGGAGTCATAAACACCAGCCACACCAGCCCGTAAACCAGACTGGCAACACATACACACACACACAGGTAATAAAAGCCCATATGGTGCTAAACCATGCACATATGTGTACATTATCACTCACCCCTCACACACACGTACAAACAAACACACACACAGATACTAACTTGTGTTTCTTCAGAGAGAGCCCCATGTGCTGCTTCATCTGTTGCAGACCATGGTAGTCGGTGTAGATGAGGTCAAAGGGCAACGGGCCAGTCAGGGGGCAGCTTCCTCTTCCTGGAGGCACGCCCAGGAACCTGCAGCGCACACACCACACACACACACACATTGACTATGACTATGAGGCTCAACACACACATATACAATACAATCGCTATAATCAGAGAAATGAAAATCTCACACATTTCGTAAACAACAAGGACAACCATAGGTTGTGTTCTGCACAACCGCAGGCGCGGTGCGTGGCTCGCAAACCGCGCCGCGCTGCTCGCAAACCTCCTGTCATTAGGATTTCAACGTCCACACATGGACGGCGGGTGTGCCGTTGACGAGCGGCCGCAGGAACACACATCCCGCTCAACTCGACGGCGCGGGCCGCCCAGGGAAATCAACGTAAATCCAACGGGCGGATCAGAACGAGTGGGACGCCGCCGCGAGTCGTTTCGCGGAGAGGGAGAGGGAGGGGGGGGGGCAGTCTGCTTCGCTCAGACTGAGGCGGAAACGCCAGAGGAACAGATGGAGTGAGCGAGAGCGAGTTAGAGGAATATGGAGTGGAGGAGGAGGAGGAGGAGGAGGAGGAGGAGGGGGAGGAGGAGGAAACAAGAGATGAAATGATGCAGGGGTAGAGCACTGGGAGAGACATGTCCCTTTCAAAGCTGAGGGGAGCAAGGGAG
>CAEFZP010005338.1:0-105000 GCA_903064625.1 Mallotus villosus | reverse complement strand
AGGGAGCAGGGAGGGGAGGGGGGGGAGGGGGACAGCAGAGCCCTGGCTGTGACAGCACTGTAGGCTTGAGAATGGGACACTGCGTGCGTGTGTTAGTGTGTGTGTTAGTGTGTGTGTGTGGGTGAGCTTCCTCGCTTCATGGAAAATCCCTTGATACGGGCGCATCTCGGTGGCTCACTGGGTAAGAGTGCGTACCGCTAAGGCTAAGGCCTATAGTGCTGGGGGGGCTCAGGCCATTTCCCTGCTTGCCTGTCTCTCTGTCTCTCTGTCTTTCTCTCTCTGTCTCTCTCTCTCTGTGTCTCTCTCTCTCTCTCTCTAACCGTCAAATCAATGAATAAAGTCGGATAAAGGCGCCCCAAAAAAGAAAAAACCCTCGATACTAGTGGACGCACGCATACCGTGCACCCACACCCTAATTATCGCGGGCTATTCCAATTAGCGGCGCGCGATCCGGCTTATCTCTTATTGCGATCGTCGTTGCGCAACGCGGACTCCTATCCCCTGCTCAATCAGACGAGAGCAGACAGCACACGCCAGTAATCACACACTCAAGCCTTCTTTGTAATCATCTGCTCAGACATCCTCCTTTGATTACGCCTGCGGGGCTACACTAGTTTGTTTGAGTGTGTCTGTGTGTGTGTGTGTGGGGGGAGAGAGAGAGTGACAGAAAGAGAGAGGGGGATACTCGTCTCAGGCACGCACACGCACACACACACACGCAAATTGCCCTCAGCACTCTCCAAACCCAGTTATCGGCCGTGTCCGTTGCGTGCTGGATAAGAGAGGCATCGTCCACGGGGAGCGGAGGGGAGAGGGAGGCACCGCGGACGGCGACGTGGGTAGAGGAAAACACTAATAGCCTCTATCGAAAAGCCACCGTTAAGTGAGTGAGGTGAGGGAAGAGGCTCAGAGATAAGGAGAGAGAGAGAGAGAGACAGAGAGAGAGATAGAGAGAGAGAGACGAGAGAGATAGAGAGGGAAGGAAGGAGAATGGAAATTGATGCAGATATGGGAGAGGTGGAGAGGAAAGGAAGGGAGAGTAAGGAGAGGAGGATGAGGGAGAGCAAGGGAGGAAAGAGGACGGTGGAGAGGTAGCTACCAGTCTGCGGAGAGGAAACGGATCGGTGGGCGTATCCTGTCAGGCGTCGTAGTCCCCGGCGTTACTGCGCCTCTGCTTTCGTCTCGCTCGGCATTGCGGCTCGTTCTTCTCCCTTCTCGCTGCTCTGCCGTTTTGGCGCGTCGCCGCTGTCTCGCGCTCGGTGCGTTTTTCTCTTCGGATCATGCGCGGGGAAGTGGAGAGGTTCGAGGCCCGAGGTTGTAGAGGCGTATCTCCCCCTCGGTTGTATCCCCCGTGCCCTTTACTTTCCTCTCTCTCTCTCTCTCTCTCTCTCTCTCTCTCTCTCTCTCTCTCTCCACTCCTCCTCGCCTCACCTCATGCTTCCTCTCCATCCCCTCTGACAGCTCATTAATACAAGCCCTGACACACTGTGCCAAGTCTGAACAGTCTCTCTCTCTCGCGTTCTCAAAGGCGCTCGCCTGCATATGCATATATCCATAATGATTGCAGCTAGGTCTCTCTCTCTCTCTCCCCCCTCTCTCTCTCTCTGTCTTTTAGTCAGCTAAACGACTTTTCCCCCCGGTCAGCAAGTCATCCCTGACGCTCAAATTCTTCGAAATCATGACGAATAAGCCCCTCCATTGGTTGTGAAGGAGGGCCATAGAGTGTAGGGAACACACACACACACACACACACCCCCCGTCGACACGCACGACACCTTTATTCGACACGCACAGCAGCACACACACACACACACACTCACACCCCCACACACACACACACACTCACGCCCCCACACGCAGTCCCCAGACCGTTAGCCGCCTCTAAGTGACCCTATTAAGATCCCTTGCTGACAAGGCAGTGCACAAACAGTGATAATTAGTCTATTGATTTGAGCAAGAGAAAAGGCTGGGTTCCAACAGCAGTTTGACCATTTTAGAGGGTAAACACGACGTACAAAACACATCCCATTTCCAAATCCCAAAAGCTGTGTCACCAGTCACAAAGTCATTATAACGTACGTCTTTGTGTTATATTTAAAAAAAAACATTTTGAGATAAAACCGATTCTTTTTGTTGCTGTTGTGCATTGTGTGTGTACGTGTGTGTGTGTGTGTGTGTCTGTCTGTCTCTGTGTGTGTGTGTGTGTGTGTAGCTTCCACATAACAGATTGGTGTTACATATGCCACTGTAACACAGGGACGTTTTCCCTCTCACAGAGGAGTTGAGTCGAGCAGCTGCACTTCTCACGGCGTCGATGTGACGTGCACGTACAAACATACACCCCGTGTTCTGCTTGTACACACGTGGTATCATTAAATGACACCCTCCGTTTGCTCTCTGTGAGGCAGGGGACGTCTGAGATGAGGCAGGGAGACGTCTGAGACGGGTCTGAGGGAGGACGTGCTGAGAGGGAGGAAAAGAGAGAACAGAACGGAGAGTGTGGAGGATCGCAAGAGGTGAAGAAGGAGGAGAAGAGAGAGGTAAGAAAGAGAGATATAGAAGGATGAAGAGAGGTAGAGAGATGCGCGTGCGCGTGAGTCGCGGGTAGCTCTCTGCAGGTGTGCTCTAGCGTGGAGCGGTCTGCCGGCTGCTCTCTTTCTCTCGCTCTCTCCTTCTTCCTCTCTCTGTCATCCCGTCTCTCTCTATTCCTTCGGCATCGCTCTTTCCGCGCTGCGCTCTCTCTCCTCCTTCCTCTCGCTCTTTCCGCCCTCTCTCTCTCTCCTCTCCTGCTCTCTTTCCTCCTCTCTCTCTCTCCGCCGTCTTCCTCTCGCTCTTTCCTCCCTCGCTACTCTCCGTCTCCTTCTTCCTCCTCTCTTTCCTCCCTCTCTCTCTCTCCTTCTTCCTCTCTCTTTCCTCCCCTCTCTCTCGCCTCCTTCTTCTCTCTCGCTCGTCTCTCCGCCCTCTCTCTCTCTCCGCCCTTCTTCCTCTCTCTACGTGTCCTCCCTGCTCTCGCTCTCCCGTCTTTCTCCTCCCTCTCTTTCTCCTCTCCTCTCTCTCCTCCGTTCCTCCTCTCTTGTCCTCCTCTCTCCTCTCTCCTCCTTCTTCCTCTCTCTCTGTCCTCCCTCGCTCCTCTCTCGCTCTGCTCTTCCTCTCTCTTTCCTCCGCTCTCTCTCTCCTGCTGCCTCTCTCTGTACCTCGCTCTCTCTCCTTCTTCCTCTCTCTTTCCTCTCTCTCTCTCTCTCGCTCTTCCTCTCTCTTTCTCCCTCTGCTCTCTCTCCTTCGTCCTCTCTCTTTCCTCCCGCTCTCTCTCTCCTTCTTCCTCTCTCTTTCCTCTCTCGTCATTCTCGCCCTCTTCCCCTCTTGTCCTCCCTCTCTCTCGCTTCTTCCTCGCTCTTTCCGCCTCGCTCTCTCTCTCCTTCTTCCTCTCTCTTTCCTCTCTCGATCTCTCTCTCCTTCTTCTCTCGCTTTCCTCCCTCTCTCTCTCGCCTTCTTCCTCTCTCGTTCCTGCTCTCGCTCTCTCTCCGTCTTCCTCTCTCTTTCCTCCCTCGCTCTCTCTCCGGCTTCCTCTCTCTCTTTCCTCCCTCTCTCTCTCTCCTTCTTCACTCTCTCTTTCCTCCCTCTCTCTCTCCTCCTTCTTCCTCTCTCTGATCCTCCCATAGCTCTATCTCGATTCTTCCTGAAGATAGAGGTAAGAGAGAGAGAATATAGAAGGAGACAGGCGTGGGGGAACATAACTGTGATGGCTATTTAATCTTAGGAATCAACAACCTCGTCGCACTCACTTTAATTTCAAGCCTGGCTGCGACCCAATAGTCATATTGCTCATAATGGTGATGTAGAAACCAAGGCAACAATGACATTAGTCTGACCCTGTTTGCTACTAACTGTATCCTCTTTGTTCATAAGGGAAATAGGGTCATCGACTATTCTTTTATTCATCATTAGCTTTGTGGTGGCTATAAGAAGCACAAAAATGTGCTGAATGAAATGGGCCGGAATGTTCCTTCAGGTTCAGAGTGGTAAGCAGGACACGATGACCCTCAAGTTGCCATGGACACACAGCATTCCAGGGGGACGGACGCTAAGTCACTTTAAGGGCTAATTACTCACCATTATCAGGCGCCATAGGGGCAGTCAATTGAATTAATGGCCGCGAGTTATCATGCTTTTGTGAATTAATGGCTTTTCATGCTATCGGGCTAACTCATCATTCAAATGAATAGTTAGCCGCTAACAATCATCGGGGTCCCGTGGTGCTTGTCGAAGAAACTGGCCTTCTGGACGGCTACGGCACTCTGAACCTATAACCACATCCGAATACAAAAGGGAACAACGCCCTTGAACCCGCCTACGCAGACAACCTCCTTCGATTGGCCCGAATAACGACAGGGATGAGACGGTGCTGTCGGCCGGGGGGGGCTTCGTCTCTTCTTCCTGTCCTCACCCAATTAGTCTGTCTGGGACAGCGGAGGCCACAGCCAGGGCGTCTGGGTTTGGAGAGAGCAATGACAGAATGGGCTTCTGATGGATATGAACCTTTTATCGTGGGTCTCATCCAGTCTCTTTTAGCTTCACCTCGAACCACGTGGGGTTCCACACGGGCGTTCGCACAGTCCAAGGACACGGCTGAAATCCAAGCATCTCTCACATCTCGTTTCCGTGCTCGCTTCTCCCCCTGCCCTGTCGCATGGCCTCTCTTTTGGAGTGTTCTCTCTCACCCTGTCTGTCACTCCATATTCCTTGGCTCTCTTTCTCTCTCTTTTTCCTCCCCTTGGCCCTTTTCCCGACAGTTTTCTCTCGATGGAGGAATAACACTTCCTGTGACTGAAAGGCTGCTTGATGAACGGTACAAGGCCTGACCCTCTTGCTTTCAGCCAGCCGGCCCGGCACGTCTGTCGGGTATTGGAACCCCCCCGTTCAGCGCGAGGCCCTAGCCCTTCCTTGCTCCAATTCTCCACTCAGCAGAGAGCCAGAGTTAAAGACCCCATTTGGACCCAGAGCCTCTCCCCCTCTCCCCCTCTCCCCCTCTCCCCCTCTCCCCCTCTCCCCCCTCTCCCCCTCTCCCCCTCTCCCCCTCTCCCCCCTCTCCCCCTCTCCCCCTCTCCCCCGCACCGCACTCACGCACGCACTCACTCACTCACGCACGCACACCACACACACACACACCACACGCACACACACACACACACGTGTGGCCCTCCATTTCACTGACCCGAGCCTGCAATTGACGCCTGCAGCGCAGAGTGAGGCAGCCGTACCGTAGCCGGTCTCCAGCCGGAGAGGAAAAAAACAACCCAGTCAGCCGCGCTCCGACTATTAAAGCAGCTCAGGCAGGGCCCAGCCTCGCAGGGGTATCAATCACTCACCCTGTATTACTCTACACACCTGCCCCCTCTCTCCCGTTAAGCCTCCAGGCAACTCCACCATGGAAGCTGTGGCGTCCCGAAGGGTTGCTCGAGTTTTTTTCCGTGCGATTGTTCGAATCCGAGGCATGGGAGCGAAGAGGGAAGCCGTTATCGACTCACAGTCCAGGCCTCTATCCGCGTGGGTGTGTGTGTGTGTAGGAGAGTGTTTGCGTGTCTATTTATGCAGCAGGTGTGCGCGAGAGCAAGGGAAACAGGGGAAGAGAGAGGTGGAGAGAACGGGAGAGAGAAAGCGAGAGCGAGAGCGTGTCTACCCACATCCGAACGTGTGTTTCCGTGCGTACGAGTCAGCGGACAAGCTAGGAGCCGGTACGAGTGGAAGCCTGATGAAATGCAGGAAAAAAGAAGAAGAAAAAAAGGCAGGGAGTTGTTAACAAGTGCATTGATTTGAGCTTGGGGGAGCCGACGGAGGACGGGGAAGAGCGAGGGAACGTAATCCTGCCGGCTTGTTTCTGCTAACGCCGGCACTTTGAGCAGACGGAATGATGCTGTACGCACCTGAGCGTTCTGCTCATTTGGACTGCGAGCTTTTAACAAGGACACACACACGCGTACGCGCAGGCTGTGCACACACACACACGCACCCATAGACATTCTGGCTCATAAACACACGTTCACACTCTGTCGGGTATGCATTTACACACACACACACACACACACACACACACACACACACACACACAACAACCAGTCAGATGACTGATTTCACTGTGTTCCTGAGACTGTGCCAAAAAACACCACCGTAGTCACTTCGCCAGCATGAATATAAGACTCAACTGTCAGCAAGTTTCTCTCCACTGAAACACAAGTGCAGAATATCTGCAACTCCTTTGTACTTTTGTGGCACACGGAAACTCCAAAATAAGGGTTTTTAACTCACTCTCTCTCTCTCTCTCTCTCTCTCTCTCTCTCTCTCTCCCTCTCTCCCCCACGTCTCTCTCAGTCAGTTGCATAAATAATGTATTCTCCAGTCGGCTCCTTTGGAATGTCTTTTCCAAACGCCCCGTGAGTTTGTTATCCGTCTCCACCGAAGAAACAGCATGGTAAAGCAAGTTGGAGGTGTGTGTCTGTGTGTGAATAGGCGTAATACCCTTGTTCAGAGGGAGACAGCAGGGCAGATGAAGGTGAAATAAGGTTTCACTCAGAGGGAAAGCGAAAAAGATACACCGTTTATATCGAGACCATGTAGAGAGGAAAAGTGAGAGAGAGAGAGAGAGAGAGTGAGAGAGAGAGAGACAAACAGACACTAGAAAAAAGAGAACGAGGAGAAAAGGACAAGGGATGGGGCCAGAATGTGTGAGAGGGATTACACAATCTCACAGGGTATTGTAGCTTTTTTTTTACTCAATCTCCAATGGTTAAATAAAAGCACATGACCAGTGATCTAAGTGCTTGTGTTTAGACTGACTACTATGTATGGACTCTTAGCTTCAGTACGAGAACAGAGAGAGGAAAAACTAATTGAGAGAGAGAGCAAATAAGAGAAGAAGAAAAAAAGAAGGGGAGAGAATGATGGAAAAGGAGGAATGTCTTGACTGGGCAAACAGCCCGGGGCTACTTTTAATGTTTCTCTCCCCTAAACTTCCCCTCTGAGACAGGTTTTTAAATATTAATCGTTTGTTACACACATTCTGTACTGTTGTTGTGTGGGGGGAAATAGGGATTGAAATGTTGCAAAATATTTTCATCTCCAACTGCACGTTGCAGTGGTAGAAAGAGAGGGCTTCTTGTGGAGGCAAAAAGGGGGAAAAGACTGGCTCAACTAGTGTCTAGTTTTAAATCACAGCTTTATATACGTCAGAATGTTTCTGAGATATGAACTCTGCTGGCGTGTGTCACATGGTTCAGTAAAGGATCCACACTTCCTCGGATGCTTAATTGATTGTAAAATTAATTCCATGTATATTCATGTTTTAAGAAGGGGTTCATAATGCTGATGTGATTATGGTTCTCTGTAAAATGGCAGTCCTATCCTACCTTATGTACGAAGAAAAAACAAAAAATAGACATATAAAATATTAGAAATGTGGTTTTAGTTACACATACACATGTGCATGTTGGTGGCATGACTACAACACGGTTACCTGACAAGAACCCTGTAAGGAGAGAGAGGGTTACAGAAAGAGTGAGAGAGGGTTAGAGAAAGAGTGAGAGAGAGGGTTAGAGAAAGAGAGAGAGAGAGGGTTAGAGAAAGAGTGAGAGAGAGGGTTAGAGAAAGAGTGTGAGAGGTTGAGACGTGTAATATAAAGAGTGAGAGAGAGGGTTAGAGAAGAAACTGTGAGATAGTGTACGATAAAGAGTGAGAGAAAGAGGGTTAGAGAAAGGGTGAGAGCGAGACTTGGACAAAGATTGAGAGAGACGCCCCGCCGCGAGAGCGAGAGGAGGGGAGAGAGAACGCGACATGCTCGGCGCTGTCCGCACGCACGCACGTCGAATGCGGAGCCTGTGCAGGGGGAGGACTCGTTCTCATGTGGCGGGCGTGCGAGGGTGGAGATGAATAGGATGAGGGCCGCCTGGCTCAGTCAGAGACCCCGAGCCGTGAAAGACAACACTCTAAATGGATTTCACCGAGATGGGGCCTGGGAGAGAGAGAGGGGAGGGGTGGAGAGACAGAGAGAGAGAACAGAGGGGGGAGGAGGGGGGGGCGGGATGTAGACAGGAAGGTGGGCTCTTTGAGTAATGGGAGTGTGTATGTCAGATTAGTAGGGAATTATCCTGCCCCCACCATCACCCCCCTTTTCCCCAGCACTGTGCACACTGACACCGGGTGAACTCCCCTCTTGCAACACACACACACACACACACACTCACAGGTGGGTAGCAGAGCCTTCGGTGGCCCATCGGTTCAGCAGAGATGTTGATTGGCCGGTGGCCTGCCCCCCTCTGGCCCTGTGTCTGTCTCCATGGAAACGCAACATTGCCGAGCAGAGGCAGTGACAGGGGTCTGCACCGAGTTGATACCTCCGACTCCACAGAGACGGAGAACAAGGAAGAGGGAAGAGAGGGAGGAAGGGGAGAGAAAGTCAAAGAGAGAGAGAGAGAGAGAGAGAGAGCGGGGAAGTGACAGACAGATAAAGAGAGAGTGTTGGGCAGAGGGAGACTGTGCGTGTCGGGGGAGAAGAGGATGACGAGGAGAGAGAGAGAGAACGAGGGAGAAAGAGAGACGAGAGAAGAGAGAGAGAAAGAGAGAGGGAGAGAGAGAGAGAGAGACTGACAGAAGCGAGATGATTATAGAAGAGAGAGAGAGAGCTAGAGAGAGCGAGATAGAGAACGAGTGAGAAAGAGAGAGAGATAGATAGAGAGAGAGATAGACTGAAAGAAGCGAGAGAGTAGAGAAAGATAGGATTTCCACCGTCTCTCAGACACATCTGGTGTCCCCCGGCACTCGGTCCCTTCCCGCTCCAGCAGGAGAGCCGAGATGGATTCTCATTTGTCCTCGGCTGTTTGTTAACTGGATACGGAGTGGGCAAATCCTCATTGTAATCCTGATAGCTAAGTCCCTCAGAACCGCACGCACGCACACACAACACCACCAGCGCTGTCCCCTCTCTCTCTCCCCGAACCCCGTCAAACCAAGGAGACTCGAGCACCACGGCTGACTGTCGTTGGCATCGTTCCCCGGGCCCTCGAGAGGGACGGTATTCATGTACCCGTGTTCAGTCGCAGTGTACTGATGACAATGGAACTCGGGACTATTCTCACAGTGCTACTTTGCTGTTAGAGCGCAGCTGTGGCCTGATGTCTCCCGCTCCAGAAGGGAGCGAAATCCGGACAAAGACGGTGTCTGGCATGTGGGGCTGTGGGGCAGGTGCCCTGTCTCATCCTGTAGAGGCGGCCATACGTCTGAGCCACAGGGGCTGGGAGATCCAATCACTGCCAAATTGGAGCTCGTTTCCATGACTCCATTCTGTTCGCCCTATGGAGAGAGACTGCCGACTCAGCAGGGGAGGCTCACACATATTCAATTGAGGAAAGTGCGGGTCTGTGTGTGTGTGTGTGTGTGTGGGCATACGGTATGCATCCGTGTGGGGTTGTGTGTGTGTGTGTGTGTGTGTGTGTGTGTGGGCGTACGGTATGCATCCGTGTGTGTGTGTGTGTGCCCGTGTGTGATCGTGCGCGCGTGTGTGTGTACAGTATACCCGCGTGCCATAGGGGTTGAACGAAGGCAACACACAACAACCCAACGTTATTAGGGCTCCTCTAACGAAGAGGACCCATTATACAGCGGTCATCAAGTGGGATTCCTCATTATTCCCTGTAAATAAAGCGCACACACACACACATGCACGCACGCGCGGTCGCTGAGTCAGCACTGCAGTCCCCCCACATCCACCCCCACATCCACCCCCCCCTCACCCCTCCTCTCATCCCTCCGTCTGAGCACCGACAGAGAGGGAGGGAGGGGGAGGGGGGTTGCGTGGATGCTGTCGTTTCCTTCTCCCCGTCTCCGGGGAAGACCATAATCCATGCTACAGTCTCCACCGCGTCCCGACACACGGCGCGCGCCCTATAAACCAGCGCGGACGTTCGTCTGGCGGGATGGATCGTTCCGTGATGGATGCGCAGTTCCAGGAGGAAATGATCACAGGGAAGCCGAGAGAGAGAGAGAGAGAGAGAGAGAGAGAGAGAGAGAGAGAAAGAGAGTGGTATTGCAAAGCCGTGAAGAAGTAGAAGGTTAGAAGGCTTCCCTGTGGCTGGAACGTTAACTGGGGTATCTCGCAGGAGCTTTATGCGTGTGTGTGTGTCTCAGCCAATCGTAAAAGGTCTTCGCCCACCTGTCTTCTTCCCAAAAGGTGAGTTTCACACCACAGCCATCTTAATCAGCCCCTGAGTGACCAATTACACAGTCTCCTCGGCCAATCGCCAACCCGATGTGGTGTCATAAAAACCACCTATTAAAAAAAGGAAGGCGGATGGAATTTGGCCCTAGACACTGACTCAGGGTCAGCCAGGTGTTTAGCTCCATAGATGATGAAGGTTTATAATGAAAAGGGTAGATCTGATCCTAGATCTTGTCCTGAGGAGTGAACTTCTACTGAGAAACTGTAGTCCAACATTTTGCTGCGTGTCTGGGTGTGTCTGGGTCTGCAGCAGAGGCTGTAAAATATGTTGTGTGGTGTGATATACAACACAAGAGAGAGAGAGAGAGAGAGAGAGAGAGAGAGAGGAGAGAGAGGGAGGGAGGGAGGAGGGAGGAGAGGGATGGTGCGTTGCGTGCTTTGTTCTGTCGTATCGTTCCTTTCTTTCTGTCTCTCTTCTCTCTCTCTCGCTCTCGCTGCTCTCGCGTCTCTCTCTCTCTCTCTCTCTCTCTCGCTCTCTCTCTCTCTCTCTCTCGCTCTCTCTCTGCTCTCTCTCTCTCTTCGCTCTCTCTCTCTCTCTTTCTCTCTCTCGCTCTCTCTCTCTCTCTCTCGCTCTCTCTCTCGCTCTCTCTCTCTCTCCTCTCTCTCTCTCGCTCGCTCTCTCTCTCTTCTCTCTCGCTCGCTCTCTTTCGTCGTTCTTATGTCTGTTTTCCTGACATCGTTCTCGTACAGCTACCCGTGAGAAAAGAGAGTCTGGTGTACAACAAGTTGATCTGTAATAGTGCTTCTCCTGAGGCAGCCCCCTATCAACTGTAGAGGGAGAGTTGAAGCAAATAATCCTTTCAAACATGTCAGTCCTGCAGTTGTCATTAGGATACAACACAGTCTTACAGACAGACAACATGCTGGAAAATAGACGTATCTAGACAGCTCCATGGTTCCCTGCTTTCAATATGATTTTGCAAAGCAAATGATTCCGAAAATATATTCATCATGCCTCTCCTGCTTGGCTAGTTTTTGATCACTGAGAAAAGCGCTGATTGCAATTTTTCACCTCCAAATGTGAAACGAGTGAAACAAACATGCCAGTCGATGTTTCATCACGGTGGTTCTTTGCCGTCTGCTTTGGGTGAGAAAACGTTTTATTCGCCTTTAGATATCACCGCCTCAGTGAAGAATGAAAAAAGGTTTCTCATGTCACTGTATTTCACTTATCTGCCAACAAAAAATCAATACGGTTATGTTCCAACCGCAAATCTGCCATCTTAAAGGGACGTTGGCGTCGGCGGCCTTGCCTGAACGGCCAGCGTTTTAACGGCTAACCCTAACCCGTCAAAGATGACACTTCCATTTAATACAAAGCCAATGACCACTGCATTAATAACGGCGGTGGCATTGGGGGGCATCACAAACCTTGAAGCTTTGTGTCTCGAATTGGCCCTGTAGATTTATCATGTGACGCGTCAACCAAGATCAATACAGCTTGTCAGTGACAGGTCGAAAAAGAAAAAGAAAAAAGAAAGAGATTAATATGTCATTATAGTCATATAACAATGACGGGAAAATTGGTTGCAATTTCACACTGAAGATTTCAATGTTATTTGCCTTACAGAAGCCAGGGCCCATTAAAGCTTAAATAAGAGTTAATAGTTTAAAAAGGGTGCCACTGTAGAGTGGTTTTTCTTATATGGCTTTTGTGCAGGGAAATAAACGGAGAGCAGAGGTGTAAAAGGACGTAATGATGGAGAGAGATGGAGAAAGAGAGCGAGAGCGAGGACAGATGAAGATAGAGAAAGATGAAAGCTGTGTTTATTATCTAAACTGTCAAGATTGTTTCACCGTCTCATGTTTAAGTTGTCAGCGATGCCACATGTTCTTTATTAGATAATTCTGTACTGTACAGCCTCTCGTCATCCAAATCTGCCACAAGCTGGGGTCCTCACCATGACAACCATGACAACCATGCCTAAGCAAATACAGAACCCGTCGGTTACAACGCTGACAGAATCCTACAATCTACTATAAAACGCATTCAATAAAAATACAAATAAAAACCCTAACCCTCTTCATAATCCCCCCCCTGACGCCCGCGGGCGTCCGCATCATCCACATCCATAGGATAGGACTAACTCAAGGCTGAGCGGTGGACTCGACGGCCCGTGTGATTTACACGGCCCCTTGACCCTGCCGTTTGGAAGTGGGACGCCAGCCACAGGCCCTGAGGGAGGGATTTAACTGAGGGGGGACAGATTTACACTCGTCTGGGTCGGGTCTGTATCCGTCAGCAGAAAACACGACACAGGGTTGGGCTGATGCGGGGGGACGGGGAGAGAGACGCGGCGTTGGAGCGATGACAGGAAGCGGGCGTGGCCCGTGGGTGGTCAATGCGGAATCAATATGGCCCCCTAAATAACTAAACAGGAGCGCGGGCATTAGGTAGTGATGTGTGGGCTCAGTGAGAATACAGTCCATATATGGGCATAGCCTGGAGATTTCTATTACACACTGCTTAAAGGATTTAGTGGCCTGAGAAGAAGATCAATATAATCTGTGTCAATATGTATAAGACACAGTACACCCGGTCAGAATGGATGCTAACCTTCCACCATTAAATCCAGTTTTAACCAATGAGTCACTGTAAGGTAAAGTCGAACTACGTTAACAGCTGACCAATACAAGGCACGGGAACAAGCCCACTAAAACAGAGTTTATTGATCCTTAAGTGCTTTTGTTACAAGAGATCTGATGTGTAATGACCGTGGTGTTTATGCCAACTCGAAACCGGAAACACAACGGCACAGGATAAATCTCCCCTGCTAAATTACCCTCGCTACACGATCAACACGTAAGCACGGCTCTGTTGAGACTCTTCCGTCATGGTTAGCGCTAGCACGACGCTTTTTTTGTTTGTTTTTGTGGCGAGGTGATACACAACCTTGCACACTGCCAAGATCCGGGGTTTGATTCCTGCTTTGGGCCTGTCAGTGCCCAGGTGGGGCTATCTACCGGGCCTTTCTGTGTGGCGTTTGCATGGTCGCCCTGGGCTCACACGACAGACACACATGTCTTCAGTGGACACCCGGCATGCGTGACCCTGTCCGTGTGTGTGTGTGAGAGATTAATAAAAGGACTCTTCAGACAAAGGATGTCGCGTGTGATTCGCACAGCGTTAGCATTAGCATTAGCTTTACTCACCCTTGGAGCTCCTTGACGGACATGGAGATCTTCAGGTTGTGTCCCAGCACATGCAGGGTGGTGAGGATGTCGGCCCACTGCACCATCTCCCCCAGCGGACCTCCCTTCAGAACCTTGGGGCTGAACACGTCCCCGGACTCCTCCGTCAGGAAGCCCACGTGGACCAGGATCTGGGGACACCATGTCAAAGTCAGTATCAACTCTGTTTACAGCAATTATTAAAGCTGCACTAGGTCATTTTAGAAATTGCGCAAAGAAAAAAGAGAAACAGCGCCAGCAGTTCTTGTCTGAAATTCTGTGCTTCCTCCAGCTCGAGTTTAATTGACAGCTCACAACAGAAACCAAGGAGGAAAGCCCGCCTCACTGAAAACCCCTGGAACAGGATTGCTGGAACACAATTGGCTGGAAAATAGCAGGCTATTAAAAAAACTTTCCACTGGCAATGAGCTGTCTGTGTTATTAAACAATTCTAATGCTAAACTATTCTCTGAAGCCGTCATTAGCCGACACAGCAAGTTTCCAGAGAACAATTTGTATCTATTTTTTTTACTGAACTTTTTTAACCTATTTCACCTTTAAGTATTTTACTTAAAACGAGAGATGTGAAGCGTGGGATTGCTGCGATCTGAGTTTTCTGTCCAGACACTGCTTAGCAGTTTGTTGAGTGTCATTAGACAAGAGTCCTCTATTCACCATTGAAACATGCCCTCGTCTAATCTGTCCAGAGCACAGCACAGTGGAACAGGAGACGAATTACACTGGTGAGGACCTAAACACCGACATGCACCATTGTCTGCCACAGAGCTTTCGTGTTAATCGAACAAGCAACTTAACAGCTACAGTACGGCGCCTTCGCTCTGCCAGTATCAGACATGAACACATGTTCCTTTTTTTATAGTTTATTAGACAGCTGAGTAATCGGCTGATTAGCTAACACAGCATGAACTCTCCTGCTGCTGGAGCTGGCGAACGTCGCCCAGAACTTTGACTGGCTCTCACAGCTCTGAGGGAAAAAGGAGGACATTGCGGATGACTTTCCCTTGCACGGGGGCCAGCTGTGTGTGTGTGTGTGTGTGTGGGGTGGGGATATGTATGGATGTCTGTCATGCATTGGATGAGTGTGGGCTGTTGTCGGAAACGGCAAGTGTTGTTAGTGTGTGCGAGTTTGTGTGTGTGCGTGTGTGTGTGCGTGCGTGTGATGTGTCAAATTTACCGGAAGTGATTAAAAGCCTTTCACCACTCAGCGGGGTGCGGTCATTAGGGTTCCTGGAGGTGGATTTTCACCTCCTTCTTCTCCCTCTTTCCCTTCTACTTTCTCTCTCTCTCCATCTCTCTCTACTCTCTGACTCTCCCATCTCTCTCTTTCTCTCTTTCTCTCTCTCCATCTCTTCTCTCTCTGTCTCTCTATCTCCACTCTCTCATCTCTCTCTCTCATCGCTCTCTCTCTCTCTCTCCATCTCTCTCTCTCTCCATCTCTCTCTCTCTCCATCTCCCAGGTAAGCCTGAGCCACTGGGTAATCATGTGCTAAAAGTCAATTTGTCAGCAGCTGGCATACATACACACACACACACACACACACTGAACCGACACCAGCAAAGTCACATACACGCATCACAAGTCATCTGAAGACAGATTACAGTGAAGGAGACAAAATAACAGATTCACAGACAAAGCCATGTCTGAATGAAACCAGAGTGAAAATAACTCCAACTTTTAACAACTTGAAAACTTCCAAATTGGCTCTGGCCAGTTTTCTTAAATCATTTTTTGGTTCTGGAGGCGTTTGTATGAGAGTGTATTGATAGATTGCGTATTGGAAGATTCTAACTCAAACACTAGGGAAAGAGAAACTCCATAAGCCTGGGAATTCGCAAGCCTGAAAAATCCTTCCCTTGATTTAATAAGCTTGCTCTAATAACTTCTGCCTCAAAACAATTTTAAGTGAAATTAATTACAGTTTGGGAGGCAGATGGCAAACGGAGAGAAATCAGGGGCCAATGAGAGCATCCAGCTCTTTGGCCGGGGGGATATCACGCCAACCTGGCAACGACGCACTAACGGGGGGGGAAAAGAGGAATTTCACATGCTGGCAACCACACACTAAGATTGAGTAACTCAAAGAGGTATTTTATAAACTGGCAACCACACACCAATGCACATTGAGGTAGGAGGGATTTTGGAACCTGGCAACCACACTCAAGCTCTGGAGTGGTACATGACTTGTGCTTTGTGCTAATGGTGGATATTAATCTCCTTTTGCTTGAGCTAATTCACTTCTACTCAAATTAAAGCTTTAATGTAGTTCCATGCTGTACTGAGATTATGCTGAAACTCTAACCTTGATGTAGTCCTTCTCGTAATGTGAGATTGAGAAATTCGATTTCTCTTTACTCTGATCTTCTAAAAATCCCAGATGGTGTGTGAATGCGTGTGTGTGCGCTTAGAGGTTTACGTGTGTCCTTATGCGTGTCTAAGCTTCGTTGGAGCCCTGTGAATCAAATAGGAACACAATCTCTCCATACTGTTTATCAGTGGCGGGTCACAGGTAAGCCTAAGAATTCATTCAATCAAAGCCGGAGGGAAAAAAACCTCCATCAATCTGACCTGTGCAAAGTTCCACTTTAGTATTCACTCCTACACTTTCCATCAACTTCTTGTTGTTTTCCTTTCAAGTCTCCAATTTCTCCCTCACGGTGCCCTTGTCTTGTACAGTAGTCATGGAAATGAAGGGTCGATTCTGGTTGTATAGCTCTCCCTCTTTCTCTCTCTCTCTCTCTCTATCTCTCACACAAACACACACACACAAACTAGCATACACATGAAACAAACGCACAAGTACACAAGCAAACAACACAAGAAAGACAGACAGCAAATACAGACAACATATACAAACAAACAAACACACCAAGACAGATTTATGTCTGAAGTAAACACACACACACACACACACTCCTAGACCAGTGGAGTGGAGCCAAGCGCAGACACTGTGTGAGGGAGATAAGTCATGTCTCCCACTGCAGAGAGAGGAGCGTAGGGAGAGCACTGTGTACCAGTCATGATGCAGGGCCGATGTATATCAGTGACAGTAGGCGACCTTGCTGTGTGTGTGTGTGTACGTGTGTGTGTGTATGTGTGTGCGTGTTGCAAAGTTTAGTCGGGGAGAACACGAGAGTGTAACATAGATGTCCTGTTAGTTACAGGGGGTCAGATGGCTGAGTGGTTAGGGAGTCTGGCTATTAATCAGGTTGTTGGTTCGATTCCCGGCCGTGCGAAATGACGTGAAGTGTTCTTGGGCCAGGCACTTCACCCTACTTGCCTCAGGGAGAATGTCGCTGTACTTACCGTAAGTCGCTCTGGATAAGAGCGCCTGCTAAATGACTAAATGTAAATGTAGTGTGTGCGCGTGTCCTACACGCGTGTGTGTACGTGCCTGTGTTCCGAGTGTGTGTGTGTGTGTGAATTCAGAGTCAAGGCATCTGTCACACTAGGGGCCTCATGTGCCCTCGCGCTGCCCCTCCACCAGCCGTTACCAAGGGCACAGATGTCGGGGAGAGGGCGGGGGGTGGCCCGCAAGCTGGCACTGCCAACGAGAGTAGCTGCCTGGTCCCTCGTCCACTCCCATCACTCCTGCATTCTGACCCCGCTTAATCATCTCCCTGACAACCTGCTCTCTGAAGGACGAAGGGTTTAGAAGAGGTCCGCCTCTCTTAGAAGGTTCCCCCTTTCCAAACGACATGCCCCTTCCTCGCCGTATACGGGTTATACACGAAAGCAAAGGATTCATATTTGGGGTTTCCCACATGCAGAAATGGTCGCTTTCGATTTTTGGGCGCGGTGTTTCCGAGACTGCGAGAAAGCTAGCCACTTAAGCTTACCACTTAAGTATCTTAGAAAGAGTGATAATATCACTTTTAAGGTAGTAAATAGAGAAATACTTGATATTCAGCAGAGAACGAATGGGCATTAAACTGACGGTCAGTCTCTGAAACACAAACTGCCATACAACATGGGGCTGCATCAAATACCCCTTTTGCTCTGCTAAATTGCTGCACTAGTCCACACTTGACCGGTGGGAATCTCATTCTAATTTGTCTGTAACTGTTAGCTGCTCCTTGCATTCTCTAATTCCTGCTCTCGTCTCTCTGTCCCCCCCTCCGCACCTCCCTGTGGTGTGTTCGAGCTGTCAGCATCTGCCTGGTCGTCGGTCTGCCAACGCTGGACCTGCTCGCCAGTGGACATCGATCTGCGACAGTCTGCCAAAGCTGGATCTAGTGGCCAAGTGGACATCCGTCTCCCTGACGGAAAACAGCGAGTTCCCGGTCCCTTCCCTCATCCACCTGCCTGTTATGCTGCGCCGATCCCAGTCCCCCAGCCCTGTGGCTACCTCTGCTTAAACTGACATTTATCAACGCTGACCCAAGTTGAACACTGGATTTCTGTGTTTCAACACCCGTTGAGACTTCCCTGCTGTATGACTGTGTTAAGCCTGTGTTATGCACCTCACTTCCCTGCTGTATGACTGTGTTTAGCCTGTGTTCTGCACCTTACTTCCCTGCTGTATGACTGTGTTAAGCCTGTGTTATGCACCTCACTTCCCTGCTGTATGACTGTGTTTAGCCTGTGTTCTGCACCTCACTTCCCTGCTTATGACTGTGTTTAGCTTGTGTTATGCACCTCACTTCCCTGCTGTATGACTGTGTTTAGCCTGTGTTATGCACCTCACTTCCCTGCTGTATGACTGTGTTAAGCCTGTGTTCTGCACCTCACTTCCCTGCTGTATGACTGTGTTTAGCCTGTGTTATGCACCTCACTTCCCTGCTGTATGACTGTGTTTAGCCTGTGTTATGCACCTCACTTCCCTGCTGTATGACTGTGTTTAGCCTGTGTTCTGCACCTCACTTCCCTGCTTATGACTGTGTTTAGCTTGTGTTATGCACCTCACTTCCCTGCTGTATGACTGTGTTTAGCCTGTGTTCTGCACCTCACTTCCCTGCTTATGACTGTGTTTAGCCTGTGTTATGCACCTCACTTCCCTGCTGTATGACTGTGTTTAGCCTGTGTTCTGCACCTCACTTCCCTGCTGTATGACTGTGTTTAGCCTGTGTTATGCACCTCACTTCCCTGCTGTATGACTGTGTTTAGCCTGTGTTATGCACCTCACTTCCCTGCTGTATGACTGTGTTTAGCCTGTGTTATGCACCTCACTTCCCTGCTGTATGACTGTGTTTAGCCTGTGTTATGCACCTCACTTCCCTGCTGTATGACTGTGTTTAGCCTGTGTTATGCACCTCACTTCCCTGCTGTATGACTGTGTTTAGCCTGTGTTCTGCACCTCACTTCCCTGCTGTATTACTATGTTTAGCCTGTGTTCTGCACCTCACTTCCCTGCTTATGACTGTGTTTAGCTTGTGTTATGCACCTCACTTCCCTGCTGTATGACTGTGTTTAGCCTTTGTTCTGCACCTCACTTCCCTGCTGTATGACTGTGTTTAGCCTGTGTTATGCACCTCACTTCCCTGCTGTATGACTGTGTTTAGCCTGTGTTCTGCACCTCACTTCCCTGCTGTATGACTGTGTTTAGCCTGTGTTATGCACCTCACTTCCCTGCTGTATGACTGTGTTTAGCCTGTGTTCTGCACCTCACTTCCCTGCTGTATGACTGTGTTTAGCCTGTGTTCTGCACCTCTCTTTCACCAAACGTCTCTGGAGGAGGGGTTCCCTCACTGAATAGCTCCTCCCAAGGTTTCTTCCATTTTGTCTCCTCTAGTGAGTTTTTCCTGTGAGTATATTCCTTGTCTTCCTAGAGGGTTGAGGTTGGCTGAAGGGCAGTTCTATGGGCGTATGTGAAGCCCTCTGTGACATTGCTTGTAAAAAGGGCTATACAAATACATTTTGATATATTTTTTTTGAACATGGATGTTGACTCGCATGAATTTCCCTGACTTGGCTGCCTCGAGGTTCAACACAGCAGGAGTCACCATTACTCTTCGATTTTGCTCTCGCTCTCCCTCTTTCTCTGCCTAACACGCACACACTACACACACACACTTTCAAAGTCTTTGTGAAGCAATATACAGTACATTCTACCTTCAAACACACACACACACAGCTCCTCTATCGCACCCTCCCCTGGGAACTGTTTCCTGTTCCCATTCCAGCTGCTGGCGGTTAAAAGAGAAGCTCTCTCTCTCTCCCTCTCTCTCTCTCTCTCTCTCACCTGCTCTTCCTCTCTCTCTCACCTGCTATCCCTCTCCCTCTCCCTCTCTCTCTCTCGATCACCTGCTCTCCCTCTCCCTCTCTCTCACGGATCTACCTGCTCTCCCTCTCCCTCTCCCTCTCCCTCTCACTCTCCCTCTCCCTCTCACCCTCTCCCGCTCCCTCTCCCTCTCCCTCTCCCTCTCCCTCTCCCCTCTCCCTCTCCCTCTCCCTCTCCCTCTCCCTCTCCCTCTCCCTCTCCCTCTCCCTCTCCCTCTCCCTCTCCCTCTCCCTCTCCCCCTCCCCCTCCCTCTCCCTCTCCCTCTGACTGTCTCTGTTGAGCTATTTCTATTCCGGCAACATTCACTGCAAAGAAAACCCGACCCAATTGAATCACCCCCAAACCCTGAATCAAAAAAACGTCAAGAGACCATGCAGGGCTGAACACCGGGGCGGAGCAGGCGTGCGTGTGCTTGGGTTATGTTGACAAAACCCTGCTTTCTATGGCTTCGCGTAGGCAGAGCGTCAGCGACGTTTCTCTGCGCCGTTCCCAGCCTTGTTCGCACGTCCAAGGAGAGGTTACTGAGGGCATGTGAATGATTCGCTTTGTCAACTATCAGGGTTCCCATTTTCAGCATATTAGCGAAAGGAGCTAACAGCCTTGAAATGTGATCCGAGATGGCTACTGTAGATGGCGACCGTTGCTAGCGTCCACAGCGCAACGATTCGGAACTAGCTTGAACATGCAAATGCTGAGTCACGTATAGGCAAGCTCACACGTTCACAATGACACACATATTCTCAGACCCAAGCACTAGATTTGCTTAAACGCAGACACATACACACACACAGTCTGTATCTCGCACTAATATTCTCTCCCTTTCTCTCTCTCTCACACACACACACACACACACACACACACCACACAGCCTCTCTCCTCTCCTCTCATTCGCTCCCTCTCACTCGTTCGCAGACACACACACACACACTGCACAGTCTGTGCTTTTCTCTGTCCAATCTCCTAATTACGGGTGATAAACAGCTTTAGACAGCCGCAGCAAAGTCTAAAAAACAGTCAACATCTGCTGTGCGAGATAGAGAAGAGAAGGAATCCGTTCGGTGTCCTACTCAGACGGTGCATCCATCATGTGTGAGGGAGGCCTTAAATCTGGGGCTGTTTAACCGACTTTGTCGGAGAGAGACGGGCTGAGAGGAGCAAATATGTAGAGGTGGGATTACCAGGATTGACTTTCTTATTCGAAGCGAAGGCCAAAAGCAAGGCGGCAGATTGTGGATCGTTTAACCTCTCTCTTCTCCCTCCGTTTCTCCCCCTCTCGCGTACGGGTGGGGCGCGCGACCTAATCGCCGTTCTCTTCCTCAATCCTTTCTGTTCCTCCCTCACTCACTCACTCACTCAGCCCTCTCTCTCCTAAAACTCAGTCCACCCTTCTCTCTCTCGACACCCCCATCCTTCTCTCCCACCCCCCGCCTCTATCCCCCCCTCCTCCCCCCCCCCTCACCTTCTTCTGCTCCCTCCAGCGCTGGCGCAGCTTGGCGTCCAGGCGCTGGGCGGCCGTGGCCCACTGGCCCGCCAGGCGGCGGATGCGTCTCTTCATGAAGCTGAGCGACTCCTTGCCGGCGCCCACCTGGTCGAGCAGGGAGGAGAGGTCCGTGCGGAACGCGGCCTGGGGGAACGGGGTGATTGGGGGGGGTTAGCGAGTGACTACACCTGTGGCACCGGTCGATAATGTATTAGGGTGACGTCGTCTGCGATGCGCGACAAAGGCCGATAAAGAGGGGGGCGAGAGAGACTGAACGAGGGAGAGAGAGAGTTTTGTTCCTTAACAAGACGTGATATGAAACTCAATCTTGCCATAGCCTGCACGTGTACATGAAGTCATGCCAGTTGGTTGAGTTGAACTTGAAGTTGAAGGGAGAGATGAGAGAGTGAGAGACATTAATTTGGGAGGCAGAGAGTGGGTGGAGGGAGGGACTGGGTGGAGGGAGAGAGGCTGGAGGGAGAGTGGCTGGGAGGGAGAGAGGCTGGAGGGAGAGAGGCTGGAGGGAGAGAGGCTGGAGGGAGAGAGTGGGTGGAGGGAGAGAGGCTGGAGGGAGAGGGCTGGAGGGAGAGAGGGGCTGGAGGGAGAGAGGCTGAGGGAGGAGAGGAGAGAGTGGGTGGAGGGAGAGAGGGTGGAGGGAGAGAGTGGGGTGGAGGGAGAGAGGGTGGAGGGAGAGAGTGGGTGGAGGGAAAGAGTGGGTGGAGGGAGAGAGGCTGGAGGGAGAGAGTGGCGGGAGGGAGAGAGGCTGGAGGGAGAGGAGAGTGGGTGGAGGGAGAGAGTGGGTGGAGGGAGAGAGTGGGTGGAGGGAGAGAGTGTCTGGAGGGAGAGAGGCTGGAGGGAGAGAGTGGGTGGAGGGAGAGAGTGGGTGGAGGGAGAGAGTGGGTGGAGGGAGAGAGTGGGGTGGAGGGAGAGAGTGTCTGGAGGGAGAGAGTGGGTGGAGGGAGAGAGTGGGTGGAGGGGATGAGGGAGAGAGTGTCTGGAGGGAGAGAGTGGGTGAAGGGAGAGAGTGGGTGGAGGGAGAGAGTGGGTGGAAGGAGAGAGAGTGTCTGGAGGGAGAGAGTGGGTGGAGGGAGAGAGTGGGTGGAGGGAGAGAGTGGGTGGAGGGAGAGAGTGGGTGGAGGGAGAGAGAGTGTCTTGAGGGAGAGAGTGTCTGGAGGGAGAGAGTGGGTGGAGGGAGAGAGTGTCTGGAGGGAGAGAGTGGGTGGAGGGAGAGAGTGGGTGGAGGGAGAGAGTGGGTGGAGGGAGAGAGTGTCTGGAGGGAGAGAGTGGGTGGAGGGAGAGAGTGGGGGGGGGGAGGGGAGGGAGAGAGGGGGTGGAGGGAGAGAGTGGGTGGAGGGAGAGAGTGGGTGGAGGGAGAGAGTGGGTGGAGGGAGGAGAGAGTGGGTGGAGGGAGAGAGTGGGTGGAGGGAGAGAGTGGGTGGAGGGAGAGAGTGTCTGGAGGGAGAGAGGCTGGAGGGAGAGAGTGGGTGGAGGGAGAGAGTGTCTGGAGGGAGAGAGTGGGTGGAGGGAGAGAGTGGGGGAGGGAGGAGTGGGTGGAGGGAGAGAGTGGGTGGAGGGAGAGAGTGTCTGGAGGGAGAGAGGGTGGAGGGAGAGAGAGTGGGTGGAGGGAGAGAGTGGGTGGAGGGAGAGAGTGTCTGGAGGGAGAGAGTGGGTGAAGGGAGAGAGAGTGGGTGGAGGGAGAGAGTGTCTGGAGGGAGAGAGGCTGGAGGGAGAGAGTGGGTGGAGGGAGAGAGTGGGTGGAGGGAGAGAGTGGGTGGAGGGAGAGAGTGTCTGGAGGGAGAGAGTGGGTGGAGGGAGAGAGGGTGTCTGGAGGGAGAGAGTGTTGGAGGGAGAGAGTGGGTGGAGGGAGAGAGGCTGGAGGGAGAGAGGGCTGGAGGGAGGAGAGAGTGGGTGAAGGGAGAGAGGCTGGAGGGAAGAGAGGTCGGCGTTGTGAGTACAAGATTATATCGGACACGTGACATGACGACCTACCCACACGCACACAACCACACACACACATGGGGGGAGGGAAACAGAAACACACAGCAGAGTCAACATGGCTCAGACACGTGTGTGTGTGTGTGTGTGTGTGTGTGTGTGTGTGTGTGTGCACTGGGATCCAAGCAAAGCTTCGTTTCCAATAGGCCTACACTGTGGATATTGCATATGGTAAAATACCCAAAGAGCTCGCTATGAGTCCCGAATCAATAAACACACAGACACACGGCTGACAGACTCTTCGATAACAAATCCAACCTTAAAGAGCTGACCCAGCTATATGAAATCTGCCTCTAGTATGGAGTACGTGAGCCTCGTGTCAGCCTCTAATAAGCGGTTCAATCAGGAACCGGACGGAACAAGGACGTGTGGTCTTGCTGTGATGTAGAAGCCGGTGCCTTTGTGTGTGAACTACACTTGTTTCTCGTTCATGGCTGTGTTGGTGTGGGGGGCTGTTTTCAGAATCAGAGCACACACTGACTCAGCCCTGAGCACGGTTCTACAAATAGCATCGCAGACTTCCAGGGAGAGCGTATGTGCCCGTGTGTGTGTGTGTGTGTGTGCGCGCGGTTTGAGAACACAACTTTTGGTTGCGTTTGATGAAGTCAGTGGATTCTGTTGAAGTGTGTGTCTTGCTTTTTGCCTGTCTTGTTCCTGTGTGTGTGTGTGCGTGTGTGTGTGTCGCCCTCACTTGTCTATTGGCTGTCTTGCTCCTATGTGTGTGTGTGTGTGTGTGTGTGTGTGTGTGTGTCGCCCTCACCTGTCTTTTGGTTGCCTTGCTCCTTTGTGTGTCTGTATGAGGTGTAGGGGGGCTGCTGTTGTTCCTCCAGGCCTGCGGGGGGCAGAACCACTCCACCTCGCTCAGGTAGACCAGGAAGGAGCAGTCGGAGCCGTCCACGCCATAGAAGGCATAACAGGGGTCGGATGTCCAGCGGGCGCGCATCCACTGGATGAAGAAGAACACACACACACACACAGAGAGGGAACACGAGTACACAGGAGATGAGGATCGCAGGAGGGTTAGACGGGAGGAAGGAAGGGTAGCATGCGGATCATAGACATGTTCACGTGGAACGAGACGCCACCAAAGACGAACACGAAGCAGGCAAACGCGTAGATGTGGGTGTAGAGAGAGAGTCCGGGGACGAAAGCGTCCAAACTCACGTCTACTTTGCCCGGGCAGTCTGGGGTAGCGGGGGTCCCTGGGCACCTCGCACTGGCCCGCCGTCCCGTCTCGCACCGCTAGACGGACAAACACACGCGCACGGACACATTTTCAAAAGGTCAAAGATGATTTGGTTTGTGATTGACACCGTTGATCCATGCTCCGGTATTTGAGTCACAGTGACCTACAGCTGGAGTCACCAGTCTCTGAAGCACCATGTTTACAGGGCGTGCAGGCAGTAATAACAAACACACACACACACACACCCGTCACTGCATCACTGTCCCCGAGGCAACGGAGGGAAAAGTGCCCAGTCGCCGTTTGTTCAGCCTCCACTCACAGCATTAATTGCTCCATTGAGTTGGCGGAGTGCCTCCCTCAAGCTTTGAATCCGTCAGAGTGAATCGAGTTCAACTTCCGCCCTTATATGGAGGGGAAAGTTAGACGGACGAGGCCTCTCTCTTTCGCTCTCCGTTTCTCTCTCTCTCTCTCTCTCTCTTCGTCTGGCAGCCTCAGTCGTTCGCCCTCGCTCTTGCTTGATCAACAAATGACACGTCTCTACCCGGTTATTTCCATTTGCTTAGTGGGAGACAATTGCCTCTGGTTGTCTTCGTCCACCCTGGGGTTACTTCCTGCTCGCACACTCTTCATCCGACACCCCAGAAAATGACCCCGTCCGCAATATGATTAGCCTCCAATAATACTGCCGCAGACTCAGAGACAATTAAAAGTGCGGAGGGGCTAAACTAGATAAAACCTCAAATTCCCCCGGCGGGACCAGAGTGCATCAAAAATCCCTCCGTGACGGAAGGTCGGGATATTCCGCTCACGTTCTCGCCAGTCTCTCCGAGAGATTAATCATCATCTGCTCGAGCCCCGACAATGGGCCTCATAAAGTCCACCAGCGGCTCTTTCATTCACTTCATCTGTGATTAAAAAAAATAATTAATAAATAAAAGCAGCGAATTCGAAGCTTGGTGTGTTGTTGCCCTCGAGTCCCAACAAGAAAACAAAGAGAGATAACAACACTAATTTCTTTTCATAACAGTAATTACTTGGGAGAGAGGGGGTGGGATGAAGAAGAGAAAGGGAAAGAGGGAGCGAGAGGTTGATAAAGGAGAATGTTCCCTTGGTATTCGCATGGGCCTATATGCGTGGCTGCAGGCAGGCGCTAGTGAAATTATTTATGATTTGATTAAAAAAGGCAACGACGGACCACTATAGAAATCAACAACACTGGTGGGAAGCAATAAAAGGAGAAAGGAGGCATGAAAAGGAACGACTCTAAATCCCAGGGTGTGCGGCCCGCGTGACGACGCCGCGCTTCATTTGTTTAGCGCGATAGATCTCCCATTCATAATTCATATAGCAGTCCCCCACAAAGCTCTGGTCATACTTTTATCAAATGGACTCAATTTCTACATCCATCAGCGCTGTGAAAGTGGCATCCAGGCCTATTTAGCATGCTATGCAGTTTTCCCTTTTAGAGTTTCCCGTCTTTGCGGCTATGGCAACCACTGGATGGACAATTTGGCTAGGCGACAGCCCTCTGCACCTAGCCTAGGTTGGCCTGTTCTTTAGTTTTGTCTTTCTGGCGGGTTCTCGAAGACTAATGAGGCTGGTGTTGAGTACCTCTGTTGACAGCCATGCTGTTCTGAAGGATCTGCTCCACTCTCACAGCCATGTTGGACACGTTCTGAGCGATGGCTTGGATCCTCTCCACCAGGCCTGCCGGCTGGAACCGACACACACACACACACACACACAACACACACACACACACACACACACACACACACACACACACACACACAACACACACACACACACACACACACACACACACACACACACACACACACACACACACACACACACACACCACACACACACACACACACACCACACACACACACACACACACACACACACAACACACACACACACACACACACACACACACACACACACACACACACACACACACACACACAACACACACACACAACACACACACACACACACACACACACACACACACACACACACACACACACACAGGCACACACACACACACAGGCAAACACACACAGGTACACACACACAGGTACACACACACACACAAACAGAAGGAACAGTGAGACAACCTATGATTTTGCACTTTGATCAGCTTTCTGTAAGCTGACATGAAAGGAAGCGAGTTGGAGAGGGAGAATCGCTGTATCACCCCAGCTAACCTTCCCAGTTACAATCTGTCAAAAGCTCCGCGGCTTCATCTGCTCTCACGGAATTCAAAGTGAATAACAAACCTGCACTTATTAAACTCTCTCCTTTCTTGTTCCTTCCTCTCAAGTCCTGTCTCCGTTTCCACTCTTCAACTCTTTTTTAGATTTCCTCCTCTGTCTCACTCCGTCCTCCCACCCTCACCTTCCCTCCAGACAATTATATACCCTCTCTCTCTCTTTCTCCCTCTCTCTCTCCCTCTCTCTGAACAGATGTAAAGCAATGCTAACTGGCTGCAGAGATGCTAATTGTGCAGCACTTGGTTGGAGCGTGAAATGGAAAGAGGCCGACATTGCCAGCACAATTTCCTCAGCGGGATAAGAGAGTTGCCCGAGTACAATACCAGACAGAACGAGGCTTCTACCGAGCGCTCCGAGGGTAGTTCTCTTTTACAGGATAACGGGAGAGAGAAATAAAAGAGAGAGCGACAGAGTGAGAAAGAAGATAAAGAGAGAGTGCCGTGTAATTGACAAGAGTAGATACTGCAGACAATACAATACGAGCAATTGTTTCAGTAAGTGGACTGGCTGTGCTGTTAGGGTGTGGTGTGTGTGTGTGTGTGTGTGTTTATTTGCATGCACAAGCAAGCGGGCATCTACATGTGTGTGTTTGCACATCTGGCGGTTTTGCCTAATCGGCAAACAGCAGTTAACCCCTGCTCATGTGAAAGATTAGCCACAGAAGGCTCCCAGCGTCTTCTTCGCTCTAAGAACATGTTAGGGGCCGCTGGCACGTTGGCCTGAATGAGGAACAAATGGATCGCAAAGCTGCTTCATTGACTATCTGTCCAGTCTTGATGAGAACTACAGGCTCTACCAGTCTCCAGAGGAGGGTGTGTGTGTGTGTGTGGGTTATTTAAACAAAGTCTAATGAAGAATAATGAGCTTTTCATTAGCATCTGTCAAACATTAACTACAAGTGCAAACTAATCAATGACTTGGATGTTTTATTGTGAAAAAGCTGAAAAGCATTTTTTTGTTACATTTCCAGCATGGCAGATTACATTCACAGTCGGTACCAAGAATTACACTCACCAAACCAAGGTAAGGACCGTGACTTTCTTAAAACGGGCAAATGATCAATTCCAGGAAGATACTCAAGAAGACATATCACTTCCACACAAAGAGACACAAGTCTGTGGTAAACTGATCCAGTTGGTGACCTCATAAAAAGCTGAACTGTCATTGGTCGGGCCATGACCCCTCTTAGGCAGGCCCCTGGGAACTGGCCTGTGTATCCCCTAGTTAGACCCTGAGCATGGTGCCTGTGGGACTGTGGGACCGGCTGACATGTACATGGAAGAGATGTGACCTGCTTAGCCAAAAATCCATCTTGCATCACAACGAGAACCTCCAGAGAAAGACTGCGAGAAGGAGCGAAAGAGAAGGGAGGAGGAGAGAGCGGGAGGAGAGAGTAGGAGGAGAGAGCAGGAGGAGAGAGCAGGAGGGAATAACAAAGGGAAGCCAAGGAGCACTGCGCGCGGGGAAAGGGAGAGAAGAAAAGAGGACGGGGAGAAACGCCCACGGTGAAGGAGAGGGAGAGACCAAGACACGCCGAGAGGAGAGAAAAAGAGATGAGAAGAAACGGGGAGCCCGCGGAGCCACGCAGCCGAACCGCGCAGGCTTCTGAGGAGGGGGGAACAAAACTGTAGAACTGTAGCATTAAATGATAATCGCGATCAAAGACGACTACAACGGTATACATATTTGATGCACCACCACCCCCGCCCGCCGCCGCCGTAGCCTCTCCAGGAAGAGTCTTTCTCCACGCGACAAACAGAGACAGATGCCTCCTCTGCTAATGAGCGAAATCAGACAGGGTCGCGAGCGAGGAGGAGAGGGAGAGCACGGGAGAAATAATGACAGAAGAAATCAATGGAGAGAAAAGAAAACAAGGGGGAGGTGGGTGGGAGAGTAGGAGAAAGGAAAGAGAGAGAGGGGGAGTTGCTAAGGAGACAGACACAGATAGACGAGTCGGTGCACTCTCTTTCGTTCTCTTCCTCGCAATCCGTCTCCATCTCTTTCTCTTTTTCCATCTCTCTCTTTCCTTAATGAGCGCGTTCTATCATGAGGTTTGCTGGCGATCACCGTGGCGATCATCAGCCCTTGCTCTCAGGGCCAAGAACAGACATGTGACACTGCCACCAGCATGTGGGAACACGTCTGCACTCTGGGAGAGAGAGAGAAAGAAAAAAAAATCCCTCACACTTCACTTCACAGCGCTTGCTCCTGTCACTCTCCATTTCATATCACTCCCCAGTGGGTAACGCCACACCACAAGCTTCTAGAATCATCCCCGGGTGGAAGTCCCACCTCTGGTGTCTCTTGTTCCGCCACCGTTCGTCGTGTACCTGCCATTTAGGGCTGCCAGCTGTCTTCTCTATGTTGAGAAAGATAATGAACCGGAAAGATCCTGTTCTAGTTTGTTAGGGGTCAACTGGAGTGGGGGTGTTATGAAACAACATGTCCCCCCCCCTAGTTTCTCCTGGGTAATGTGGGTTGATGCATGCTTTGGGAGACAGTCGTAGGAAGAGGCTGAAGAAAAGTGGGCTGTGGGAGTTCAAAAACACCGGAGGGCCGATCTGACTGAGACACTGAATAAGCGTGCAAGTCTCCTTTTCTCTCCCGTTCCCCTCTCTCTCTCTCTCTCTCTCCCTCCCTCCTTCCCTCTCTCTCTCTCTCCTTCCCCGCTGCCTCTCTTGTTATTCCTTTCTGCCCCTTCACTAACGAGTGCCTGCCCTGTGGGCGAGTAGCGGGCTGGGGCCTCAGACACGACGCTCTCTCCGCTCCTACACGCTGGTGTGTCAGACGAAATGAAGCTCACGCGACGATGAGCGCCCGTCCGTGTGTGTGTGTGTGTGTGTGTGTGTGAAACACTGCAACTGTTGCCAGGGCCGTCTATCTGTCATCCCCCTCCCCCTCACTAACCTCTAGGGAAAATCCCATTGAGTTCCCCGCCACATTGCTCTCGCACCTCTAGTGTGAAAGCGAGGGGAAGGACGAAGGGGAGGAGGGGGGGAAAGGGGAGGAGAGGAAGGGGAGGAGAGGAAGGGAGGTCAGAAGGAGTGATGGAGTGATGATGGAAGGAAAATTATAATCACTGGAGCAGAGAGAGACATGGCGTATACTGCAGCGGTCACACACTGGGTGTGTATGTGTGGTTTAGTGTGTGTGTGGCTGTGTGTGTATGTGTGGCTGTGTGTGTATGTGTGGTTTAGTATGTGTGTGTGGCTGTGTGTGTATGTGTGGTTTAGTGTGTGTGTATGTGTGGCTGTGTGTGTGTATGTGTGGTTTAGTGTGTGTGTGGTTTTGTGTGTGTGGCTGTGTGTGTATGTGTGGTTTAGTGTGTGTGTGGCTGTGTGTAGCGGGGACAATAATGGTTGAGGGAGGGTGCTTGGTCAGGGTGCTATGACTTGGTCCTGTTCCCAGGCCCCAAGTCAGGTCACTTTAGGGGACCCAATAACTCTACTCTGAAGCACACATACACACACCTCTCAAGACGAGAGTATACGTGTGTGTGTGTGTGTGTGTGTGTGTGTGTGCGTGTGACATAATCTACAGAATGCCACTTTTCCCCAAATCCCTGTACCATCACTGTACCATTTACAGCACAAAGAACCCTCACACAATACACGATTCAACTCATACAGCTCTCTATACGATCCGTTTATGTGAATGTGGAGCTTCCGGAAGTCTCTATTCGACTGACCGGACTACTGGCAGTGTTACGGAACTGAAACCAGGTACCAGATAATATTACCACTGTGGGGCCGAATGGTTAGAAGAGACACTGATTCTACTTAACACCCGTGCCAGACCCTATTAATCACACCCTGAGCTCACAGTTCCACATGCAGAGGGGAACCTGAGAACAGCTCTCATCGTTTAACGAGGTCTGATTCTAGAGATTCTGAGTTGGAGAGGAAAAAGAATTGGGAAGAGTGGGAAGGCAGAAAGGAGAGAAGTTCGTCCTGGAGCGCTTCACTTATCCTGACAGTACTAACTCCTTGTTCACCCTATAGAAACCCACCAAAAGTGTAGGTTTCGTTTGAACATTGGAGGGGGTACAAAAAGTTGAGATCATCCTATGTGCTGACACTTTCTCTGCCCTTTGGCTACAGTATTTACTGGTGGAGACGTCTCAATGGTCTCTCGGCATCGGTAGGGACATATCCACACCCCTAAAACCCCCTGCCCCCCTCCCCCTCCAACCTTCCAGACGTGAGCAGCAGCAGGGATCTATCCAGACCGTACCTGTTGATGGCAGAGCTGAGCTCATCCAGGCGGCGGGTGTCACTGCTGGTGCTGTTGTCCAGCTTGGACAGACTGTCCATCCTCTTGAGGATCACCTCCAGCATGTCGCTGATCTTCCTCAGGACACCCCTGGACTCCACACCACCCAGAACTGGAGAGAGCGAGAGAGAGGGGTGAATAAATACATAGGTAGATTACTATAAATAAGTAGGTAGGTATAGGTAGATGGATGGATGGATGGATGGATAGATAGATAAATAGATGTACAAAGTGTTTTTCTGTGTGTGACTAGAGTGAGTAACATTCAAATACACAGCTACTCATCATAAGGTTGCCAGTTCGACTCCCGGCTGTGCCAAAATGAAGTTGTGTACTTGGGCAAGGCACCTCACCCTACTTGCCTCGGGGGGGGAATGTCCCTGTACTTACTGTAAGTCGCTCTGGATAAGAGCGTCTGCTAAATGACTACATGTAAATGTATTTGGTCAAGCCCTGTCTTGAGAGACATACTGCCAACACCCTCCCTGAACGCCTCACAGCACAGTGTGACGTGCTCCTGTCTCCTGGTATGATACGTGCGGGACAATGTCACCACGGCCCGAGTCATAAAAAGGAGACAGAAAGGGGAACTAATGATGTTGACATTCCCACGCTCTCTTGCTTTGCTCTCGGGGGGAAGCAATTACACGCGACCATCGCTTTCCTTCCATCACTTAGTGAATTAGAGAGTTTATGTGTGCGCAGATAGAAAGGGAGCGAGAGAGATGCGTGTGGGTTTTCTGTGCCGCGTGCAGGGATTATGCCAGGGTTGTTGACTTGGCATCTCAAGGTCACACGCAGACGAAGTCCTATTATTTTATCCCTGTGCGTTCGTTCACCCAAATGAAGCTGTTGTGAAGAGACCACTGCGAAGTGGAAAAAGGATAGAGGACGTCGCAAAAAAGACACTTCCTTTGAGCTCCTGGCTTTCAAGGTCAAAGGTCGTCCTTCTCTCCCTCCTTTTCCCATCATGCCCCTCAGTAGGCCACTCTGACTGTCATGGTAATCACCAGCGCTGAGCCTGCCACTCAGTCACACGGCACGTCGGATCAACTGACAGGCAATTACGTCAGATGAAGTCCTCCTCAAAACTGCCAGCCGAAGGTCATTGGCTTCTTATCCGAAGAGCAGCCAATGGGAACTCACTTTCACCTAGTTGGGGAGTTATCTGCCCGGTGACAGATAAGGGCATTGTTGAGTGACAATTTTTGCAACCTTGGGTCGTGATGGATCACTGTGTCGGCGTTGATGGCATGGACAACGTTAGCATGATTGGCTCCCGAAGAGCCCTAATGAGCATGATGTCATCTTGTAAAATGGAGAATCGAATCACCCTGGGATCTCATTGGCTGGTTCACTGACAGAGTCGTTAAAACGTCGGTCTCTTTAATGACATCTTAAGGGAGTTGCAGGGAGATACGAGGGAGCTGCATTCGATAAACAAATGGCAGTTTGAAAGGTGAGCCATTGGTTTGTGTTCAAGAGAGAAATCAAAAGAAAGATGGATAAGTGCGGGTGAAAAGTCAGTCCTCCGAGCAGTAGCTTTATCGAGCTAGCGTTAGCATCTGTCGTCATGGCGACTCTCATTAGCCTCTCACTGATCACAGCTTAGCATCCGCATTAGCATTAGCACTCCCAAGGGAGCAACGCTGTCTGATAAGGAAGCTCATTGTTTTAAAAGGCTATCGACAGGTCTCTGCCCGCTCAATACCTGCACACCTTCAAAAACAAAGTCGCAGACCCAATTGAGAAGCACTTTAACAATGACTAGGATGTCGGATTGTTTTCAAACTAACTTATGCGAATGTAAATGAGGAAATGTTTAGGAGGCGAATGTAATGTCGAGACTGTAGCAAGGCAAATCTAGCATCCTGTGGAAGCCATTGTGTGGGAACCTGGTGGTAGCTAGACCCCCGAAGAGCAATTCATAACACAAGGTTGCCATTTCCGCAGTGAAATTCCTGTTCCATTTCTCTTCAAGGGAAGATATATTATCAACAGGTCTACAGTTAATGCCACCAAACTGCCATCTGCTTACTCTCCATTTCACCGCGAGGGCACCAAGCGTTATCTCACACCCCATGACTTTCAATTGTACTTTAAGAATCGCACTTGAAAATCTCATCAATTCCAGTAAGGTACATGTGTTGGCTTGGGCTTATAGGTGACAAACCGCCCCTCTCTACCTGCCTGGTGCGTTATCTAGAAATAAATCCTTATTTAGGATTCAGGAAGTGTGAAGACACACACACACAGCCAACAGGGCTGGGGAGCTCTCTCTCTCGGCTGGCACCATTTCACGGTATGTTTGGGCTCTCCTCCTGACGTGGAGAGGAATAAACCGCAGACACGCACGCGCACAGAGCGAGGCGCCATATTGGCCTGAATATTTAGCGTCACGCTCCGCCACATGGATTCCTCGAGGTCTGAAACGCGTGAGGCGTGAACGCAGTCCGTGTCAGTGATAGCCTCTAAACGAGCCGCAGAAGTGTGTCACATCAGTGTCATCTGTGTGTGTGTGTGTGTGTGTATGTGTGTGTGTGTGTGTGTGCGTGCGCTCGGCAGCCTGCCTAACTCCCGAGGGAGATACTTTAGTCACACTTAAAATATCTTCGCTAAGTATTCCACAACAACATCAATGGAACTACCAAGTCCAGGTACCCGCACACACAAACACACACACACACACACAATCAGCGGTCCACCACCACAGAGAGCCTATAAACGGCCAAGCAGAACAGTAAAACGGCCCAATGAGTGGATACCGAAGGGCCCTTTAGCGTAGCGCTCGCTAGCAACATAGTGAAAAAGAAGGAAGAAAACGAGAGCTTTTTAGCATCCCAGTGGAGGAGGAGGAGGCGGAGGAGGAGGAGTAGGAGGAGGGTGAAGGAGGAGAGCAGTGAGTGCTGGTATTAAGTACTGGTGTGAAGGGAACATTGGGCCCTCCATTAAGGGTTCATGGATAGAACTGAGAGAAAGGTTATCGTGCCAGGGTCCCTTCCATTAGGGCTGTGACATTGTGCCCTGAGGGGAGAATGTGTTTGTGTGTCTGTGTGTGTGTGTGTGAGTGAGTGGGTGTGAGTGAGTGGGTGTGTGAGTGGGTGTGTGTGTGTGAGTGTGTGTGTGTGTGTGGGTGTGAGTGTGTGTCTGTGTGTGTGGGGGATGTGTGTGTGTGTGAGTGAGTGGGTGTGTGTGTGTGTGTGTGTGTGTGTGTGAGTGAGTGTGTGTGTGTGTGAGTGAGTGTGTGTGTGTGCGCATGCGTGTCTAAAATGTAGACGAAAGGTCAGTGTGAGGGTAAGCCTCAGATTCCTTTTTGATGTGGGTTGTGCTTTCATCAATACCTAGCTGGAGAGCCCACGTAAGGAGTATTTGTCCTAAAAAGCCATATGCTGTGTGTGTGTGTGTTTGTGTGCGTGCGCCTGTTCTCTAGTGCTGAGTCACTCACTGTTAGGTGTGCCGACGTGCGTTGCGATTGGCCAGGGGGCTGTTTGCATATTCATGAGGTGAAGCACATTCGGAGCTTGAGGATAGGCTGACCTGATGGCAACACTCGCAGAGAAACGAAAATGCAACGTGATGTCACTGCCCACACAAACAAACAAACACTCACACACAACCCATAATGTATGTAACCCAATATGTACAACATATTTCTGGATGATAGCGTGTGTATTAACACTCACACCTTTCGTTCCTCAATATCAATACGCATTTTTACGATGGTTTTCGGTGTGTCCGGTGTGTGCGCATGCATGGGCGCATGTGGGCGCATGTGGGCGCATGTGGGCGGCAGAGTGAATGCAATCATCTGAATGCAGTTTCATACCCTCCTTGGGCTGCACGAAGGCTACGCCACACTAACCCCCGCAATCTCCATATCCCATCAACCACTTCCTTCTCCCGATTCAATTACACTAAATTAGATGCAGTTTAATTATTACAGCATGGGAGTTGTAGTCATTAGCCAAATACTGGCGGGGAGAGGATGGATTAGAAAATCAAGAATGGAAGGATGGATCTCTCCGAGGTGTGAAAGCTGTTTGGATACACCTTCTGATTGGCACGCTGTATTGATGGTGGGCGGGGCCTAGCGGGTGGCTTGAGCATCAGCATGCTGGGAAAAGGATCCGTACAGGATGTCGATATGACTATCCAGGAAGTCAATGTAGCAGGAGGACCGCTATTATTAACGACTGTGGTAAAGCTATTTCCGCTTGTTTGTTTTAGCTCTTGTAGATTCAACACAGTGCAAAGGCGCCGGCATAGCAGTAATACTGTACAAAAAAAGAAGATGGAAATGTTACTGTTTCTACCTGGTCCTCACCCTCTCTCAGACTTTTTCCCATTGAACTCTGTCTGAAATCTCCAAATAAATTAGTTTCCTAGTTTTCATTTTTAGAGACAGACTTCAGTGTGGTGAACTCAAAGCTAGTGAGAGAGAAAGAGAGAGAGGGGGGGGGGAGAGAGAGGGGGGGGAGAGAGAAAAAAATGTATTGGCGCTGACAACTTCTGTCACTTTTCCTTCATGTCTGTCTCTCGTTCAAAGCGCACGGTGAAAGGGGGGGGGGATGAAAACGAGTGAGAGACTGTCGTTCCTGTAATCTATCTCTTTTGTGCCACTGCTGAGCGGCTTCAATTAAAACCTCTCCCCTCTTCCTCCTCTACTCTTCTTTCCCCTCCTTTGTTCACTAGCACATCCTCTCACACTCGTGCTTTGATTCCATCCATCTGCGGAACAGTAATCGTCTTGGATCAAACTCTTTCTTCCATTATCCCTCTCCCTCTCCCTCTCCCTCTCCCTCTCCCTCTCCCTCTCCCTCTCCCTCTCCCTCTCCCTCTCCCTCTCCCTCTCCCTCTCCCTCTCCCTCTCCCTCTCCCTCTCCCTCTCCCTCTCCCTCTCCCTCTCCCTCTCCCTCTCCCTCTCCCTCTCCCTCTCCCTCTCCCTCTGTTCTCTCTCCCCTCACACTCTCTTTCTTATCAACGTCCTCAATCTCTAACTATCTCCATCTCTCTCCCTCTCTCTCCCTCTCTCTCCCCTCTCTCTCCCTCTCTCTCCCTCTCTCTCCCTCTCTCTCCCTCCCTCTCTCTCCCTCTCCCTTTCGCTCTGTCTCATTCGCGGCCGTGGTAAAATTAGCACAGCCGCCACAACGATGCGTAGCATGATGTCAGACCCTGTAACAGCGCCAGCCTTGAAGCCCCCTCTCCCACACCGCGGCGTCCCCCCTCGCAAACCAGAAAACAGGAGCACGTAACGAAAACATCATCTGAGTAAAGAGGGAGGCTCAAAAACAAACGCGCCGCACCAAAAGGCTAATGTGTTTACTCGCACTGTCTGGATGCACTGCCGATTCCATTTGGAGACAACGGTAGTCATTTACACAAGCGGAGGCTCGGGAACGTTCCCGCGTTTCATATGAGAAACCCCGAGGCCCAATCAGCTTTATTGCCGACCTCGATGCGTTTGTCCTAATGAATCTGTGTCCCTGTCTGATGGATGTAGAGGACTGTGTGTGCCGCCATGCATTTGGTGTTGTCCATGAGAATCCTCATTGGAGAGAATGGGTGTATTCGACGCAACCGCCACGCATAAACACAATCATACATGTGTACATCATGCACATGTCAGGGAGCTGTGAGTCACAGACTGCATGAAAGGGAATCTAGAACCAGCCTGGACATCCATAGTTCTCTTGCACGCACGCACGTTCCCCTTTTTCTCTCTTGGCCTCTCTCGCTTCCACACACCCTCTCCCTCTCTGTCCCGTCCTCTGTCTCTCACACACACACACACACACACACACACACAAACACACACATATACACTTAGTATCTCTATCCCAAACTCTTTTTTCCCCCTCCCCCCATCCACCCATCTCCTCATGTCCTCTGCTGCCCTCATGGTCCATGGCTGCTGCAGGAGAGTATCGTGTGCTCTTCTGACCCACCCTGAGCCGGCCTTTGGTCCTGACCCAGAAACATGCCAAATCTGCCTAGCCACGTGACATTTTCGACGTACTATAATGTCTGGATGCTGGCCCTGTCCTGCTTCGAATACATTGCAGCACCTTCCCGCTGTGTCACTGGGATCCCCAGCACCAGTGCAGGCCTGGGTTACTGGGATCCCCTGCACCAGTGCAGGCCTGGGTTACTGGGATCCCCAGCACCAGTGCAGGTCTGGGTTACTGGGAGTGTGTTAGGGTGGGTGTTGACTTTCATTCCGTCTCTTTGGTTTTTCATGACCTGCAGGGTACGAGCCCAGCTTCGGGCGGGGAGCAGTCCCAAGCCGCAGACGTCAGTGTGTGTTAGTGTGACAGTGAAACTGGGTGAGGTGTGTGTGTGTGTGTGTGTGTGTGTGCGTAAGTAAACCACAGTCCACTGGGAGGTAGATGAAGAGTAGATATGACATGGCCTTTTCTGTGTGTGTGTGTGTTTGTGTACGTGTGTTTGTGTGCATGTGCCTCTGATCTATAATCAAAAGTTCTTGGAAAAGCGGCGAGTGAGGAAGAGAAAGAGAGAGAGGGAGGCTGTTTCTTTTCATTTTCCCTTCTAAAGACCACTACTAAACCGTACACAAATAGCATATTGTGGTTGTTGTTTGCCGAAAACCACTCGACCATGGAAAAGCAAGAAAGAGAGAGGTAAAGGAGAGAAAGGTGATGTTTTTCTCGATCGGAGAAAAGCTACTCAAGCAGACATCTGGGCACTCAATCCTATCTATCTATCCATCTCTCTTCCCAGCCTCTCCCTCTCTTTCTCTCTCGCTCCCACTTGCTTCTTCGCTGCACTCCTTCTCCCTCTACCTCGCTCTCTCACACTCTCTCTCTCTCCTCTCGTTCCTGTTTAATAGCCGTTCTGTCTTCTTTCCCCCCCCCCTCTGTCTCTCCCCCTCTGTATGTGTGCGTTCTTTGCAATAATTCACCTCACAGCAGATATATTAGCATCTGTTAAGGCTGGGCTTGAGCTAAAAGCCTTGGCAGAAGCCGTCGTATTCTGCTTGATGGCACACTTCATTGCCCTGGCACCCGCATCCATCCTGTTATTTACTCACATTTACAGGTAATGAAGCGGATGGACTGGTGAAGCTGCAGGGAGGCGGCGAGCCCAGGCCGAGCCAAAATGGACGCCAAGTTCCGTGGAACCGCATGGGGGATTAAGGAGGTCATATAATGCATGGAGCCAAAATGGCCGTCCAAGCTGCTGCATAATGAATGGAGAAACTGCGACCAGCTGAGCAGGTTCCAATGCAGGGGATTGGTCATCGGGTTCGGATGTGACACATCCCGAGCCAAAAAGGAGGATTTAGGGAGACGGGACATATTTTGGGCGTCTGTTGAATACCAATGACTGGATCAAGTTCACATGGATGTACACAGTGTCGGTTTTGCAGGATCAATTTGACAACCTGCTACAGTACTGAGAGGAGTGTGCCCAACCAGACAGAAAATCCTACTGTGTCACATAGTTAGCACACTTTACAACCGTCTCCCTCCCTTTCAGAATGGTAAAGTGGTTGCTGTCATGCTGGCTGAAGGAACAATGCTTCACTGAGCACAGAAGTAGTTGTGGCAGTAGACCACTTCTAGTCTTGAGGTAAACAAAATCCTTCTGGGAGACTCTGAAACAATGTTTCTGTCATCAGCGAAACTTCCACGCTCAGGTTTTAGTGCACAGATAATGCAACACGAGCGCTGATGTTGACTGTCAAAGATTCCCTGTAAAACCGTAAAGCAAGGGTATATTCTTTATCTGCGTACATTACTCACTGACACGTTTTGAGATTGCAAGAAGAATAACTTGTGTGCGGACTTTGTGAAAGGTCAAGAAAACCAAAGCGAAATATCAGTAGAGAGAAACTTCTAGTTAAAGAGAAAATAAGAGTTTTTGTTTTCTAAAACATAGTTGACCTCTATTCCACTCTTACACACACTGGCGTCACCTCTCTTCCATTATCTCTCTCTCTCTCTCTCTCTCTCTCTATCTCTCCCTCAATCTCCCCCGCCCCCCTCCTCCCGCTCCCTTTCTCTCTGAGGAGCTCTGATCTGGCTCCCTCCCAGTCTAATCTGACAGCCATGTCGGCTCCAATGAGTTTCCGCGCGGGGCAGAGCCACCGCAGTCGCACCCTAATCGCATTACATCTCCCATACCTGAGATGCGACTGGGTGATGATGCGTTTTCATCCCTGTGATGTAGCGTTGATGGGTTGTTAGTTTCCGTATCAGGGACCTCAAATCAACCCAACGCTGGCGTTGACAGAAGATAACTGAGAGATATCATTTTGTTCTCACGAAAGAGAAGGCCCTGGATTTCAAGATGAAAATGTAAAATCCTGATGTATGTACCCGGCTGCAGACGGGACCTTAGCTGACTTGCTGCTTCATCGCTTCACTATCTAGACTGGTTCTCAGGGATTGGTGGGCATTTTCTGACCAGTAAAAAGCACTAATCGTTGTGGTAGTGTCGCCAACGACCTTCAAATGCACATTTGAAAAGTTTCCCTCCTCATGTTTTGTTGAACAGTTGAGAATAAGCAGTGAAATGACCCCTGAAGTACATGTACGGTCCCCACTGCCATTCCAGGCCTCTAAAAGAACAAAGCCAGTCTAAGTGTAGAGACACAGAAGGAAAGCCTTGGATGATGAAGTGACCAACAACACTATCGTCACATATTTCTGTACAGTTGTCTACCGCTGATCTGTCGGACTCTTGAGATAAGTACAATATTGTACTGCGTCCCTGGAGATCTAGGAGGTCTATGGTGTGAGTGTGTCTGTGTGTGCATGTGGCATTGTTCACACGCACTAAAGCTCGAGCAAACAGAAATATGAGATTGGTCTTTTTTCCAGATACCATGCGCAGGCTTTGAATCACAGCCAAGAGAGTCACAACAAAACGCACACATGAGGAGCAATACCGCTAATCCATTGCTATATGAACTCTGGAGAATAAACACGTCTCTGTAGAGCACTGCCTATTGGCAGCTGCAGGGACGCGTCCCTCAGACCTGTAACAATGCGTATCCTGTACGCAGCTCAGTAAAACCTGGTACATAAAGTTTGATGGGAATCAATTCCAAAAACCTATATATTTTAATCACAGGAGAGTAGCTCGGATATAATAATAAATAACGCAATAATGAATTCATTTCGTAGACAATTTTATCCAGAGGAAATTTGAATGTGGGACCTCTTGGGATGCAGCCAAATGCTCTAAGAATGAGCCTAGACTCAAGCCCTGATGCTACGAGGTAAATTATCTGTGTGGAAGCCACTTTACTGTTGCAAGAGAATTTGTTCCTGAAGGACTCAGATAAGGTTTCTTCTTCAATACCGGCGCAGATAACTAGAGCGGTATTGTTGTTTGTGACAGCTCAACAGCCGTGTTGTGTAAACGCTGGTGGCGACGTGACGCAGCGCCGTGGCACGTACCGTGGAAGGAGCTAGAACACGACAGCTAATATCGCCAGCGTGCTGACGAGCCCCGCCCACTCATCTGCAGAGGGCACCTGAGGGAGTCGTGTGTGTGTCAGTGTGTCTGTCAGTGTGTGTGTCTCTATGAATGGGCGTCTGTGTGTGTCTGCCTGTGTGTGTGTGTGTGTGTGTGTGTGTCCACGTGTGTGTGTGTGTGTGTGTGTGTGTGTGTGTGTGTGCGCAATCCCCTCCCTCGCAGCCCCTCCCTACAGAAGAGGCCTCAATTCCGCACAATCTTCCTCTCTCCACCTTCGAGAGCTGCTTCCTGCAGAGGTGATGTGACAGCGTGCCTCCACAGACACACACACAGTGACCAGAGCACTGACAGACACACACACACACACACACACACACACAGTGACCAGAGCACTGACAGACACACACACACACACAGTCGCACAGGCATTTCAACGAAAAGGCTTTCAAACAATCACACTCAAGCTGTCTCCAACTCAGCGCGAGCTGGTTCAGAGCTCTCTCTCTCTCCGCTCGTCCTCTCCAGGGTGTGTTCCTGTTGTTTCCGCCCGCTCCTCTTAACGGCCCGGGCTCACCTGTCACTCGGAGCTGCTTTGCGGCGCCCGGTACTGCACACGCTCCTGGGGCATTACGTAAAAGACTCTGAGCCAATACAGTGGGGTGGTGAGAGAGATGGAGATGGAGAGAGAAAGTCGCAGAGAGGACAGAGAGAGAGAGATCGAGATTGACGCAGAGAGTCAAAGAGAGAGAGAGAGAGAGAGAGAGAGAGAGATAGAGTGGCAGAAAGACAGAGAGAGACAGAGAGACACACACAGAGAGAGAGACACAGAGAGACAGAGAGAGAGAGACACAGAGAGAGATGAGTCATCTCAACCCTATTGCTTGAGGGTCATACAGATGTGGCGTGCATCTTTTTAGAATTGTAATTTCGGATGTTTCAATCAAACATGCACACTGGTTCGGTCAGTGATGTGAGAGATAAAAAACAAGAGAGAGAGAGAGAGGAAATGAGCAAGAGACAGCTGCAGCAGCTGAGTGGCGGTGTCACAAAGGGGACGGTGAAGGGGAGGAAGGTTAAAGATAAACAGCGATGGAGAAAGACAGACATGGAGTGAGAGTGAAAGAAGGAGAGACAGAGAGGGAAAGACAGAGAGGGAGAGAGATGGTGGTGTCAGACGAATATTCCCCCAGTGTGCCTGCGGAGCGCTGAATCAAAGATGAGTCTGTGGTCTGTGTGTGTGTAGAGGCAGAGAGGAATCACCTCCCGATGATCGCTGGTTCTTGGCCTTCCCCCCTCTTCTCTCTCCCCCTCTCCCTCTCTCTCTCACCATCTCTCTCCTCCTCTCACCTCCTCTCTTCCTCTCTTCTCTCTCTCTCACCTCCTTTCTCCGTCTTGTCTGTATTTCTCTCTTTCCCTCTCTTCTTTCTCTGTGTCTCCTTTTTCGCTCACATCCTCTCTCTTCTCTCTCTCTCTCTCTCCATCCCTCTTCTCTTTCTCTCTCTCTCACCTCCTCTCTCCCCTCTCGCCTCTATCCCGCCCCCTCCCTCTCTTTCCCTCTCTTTCCCTACCTCCCACCCTCTCCCTCCTCTCGCTCTCTCCTTTTCTTTTCCTCTCTTTGGTTCTCTCTCTCTCTCTCTCTCCCCCGGCGCTGGCCCTCGGGGAGAGACTTGTCATTTCCTGTCTTCCTTACAGCGGTTCCTGAAATAGCACCGCAGTGTGCCAAGTGTTCCTCCGCGAGCTGGGATGAGCCGGCGAGGAAGCTACACGCTGGGTCCACAGAACCTGACGCTAACACACTCGCTTTAGCATCCTCCCCGTTCGTTTTAATTGGTTGTTAAGGCTCAGAGCCACAGTGGGGTGGCGCGGAAAGAGGCTAAATGAGAGGGGGGTTTGCTGCTAACGCGCTAGCTAGCTGAGCGGGATACGTTTCACCCTGGAAACAAGCCTTTGTTTGGAGGGTCTCTGTCGGGGTTGGAGAGAGAGGTTCAAAGCCTCTGACATTGTTTTGGGGCGTCAGAACTAATGGATTCATCTACCTGGCGGCGATCATTACCGCCGGTTTCTGACAGAGGTGGGTTGAGGCTTGGGGCGACGAGGGGCCCCTCGGTGAACGTATTCAGAAGCGCTTACGGTTAAAGAGGGGTAGGGAATGGGAAGAGAAAGAGAGTGAGAAAGAAAGACATGAGCCATGCTAGTAGCTGTAGCGGTGCAATTATTCACTCTCACTTCAGGCACTTGATAAATGTATTCATCTCTGAGGGGGAATAGGGAGAGAGTGGGAGGAAGGGGAGGACGAGGAGAAGCATAGGAGAGGGGAGAAGGAGGGAGGGCCAAGAAGCAATCTGGAGCTGCGTTTCGCTAAGCTCCGCTAGTGCTATCAGCCGGTGCCAGTGAGGAAGGCGGAGAAAAGAAATGAAAATTTCAAAACGTCTTTACAAATGAAGTCTAGATTCAGTTTTTTTTTATTCCTACCTCAAGCTGTCAAGTTACAGACGACTGGAGTCGGTAAACACCATTACCTTATCTGGGTAAAAAAAAATCATAATAATAACGCCAATGCAACGATATCACGACTCTGGAGAAATAAGCAGCTTAGCTGAGAAGCGATGAGCTTGCGACTCCTGGACAAAGCCCGGTGCTGACAAGGTAATCGAGACGGTATTTGCGTTGCCCCAGTCACACGAGTCCGGGACGCATCCACACAGTAATGGCTGACAGGAAGCAACAACATTGTGGCCGACCAGCCGGGAGCGGAGGGGGGGGAGGGGCGGGGTTTCCTTCTTACTCAAGGGGAGCTAGACCGTGGACAATTGTGTTTTGAGGTGAGATAGTTCTCTCATGAACATGTGCCGGGGTTGTGAATGGGCCACACGGGCTTCAGAAGCACAGATAACGGGGTAGCGTTCGCCAACCGAGAACAGGAAGCACATGGGAGGTGTTTGGTAAAGAGCAGCTCATCCTGGTACCTCGATGCAGCTATCTTCAGAGGGAGCTTCGAGGTGCATCACTCTCAATAGCCCAGGCGGAACTGGCACGAGTCGCTAACGCAAGGAGACTGAAGACATCCATATTGAAGCTCGACTGCGAGTGAATTAGTGCAATGCAGACACACTATGAATATTTACCCAGTGTCGCGTTGCATCACATACCTTCCTCTTCCGTCTCCCCTTCAACATATATTTAAAAGTCCCTTTCAGAAGCCTCTCAGAATCCAATACATTATGTAAATGTCTCGTAGGAGACGGGAACGGCTTGATCTGCGGTGCCTTGATGGAGACGCGTCCTCCGTTCAAATTGAACCCGACAATAGAGGGAGACCCCCGGGCTATCCGCAGCAGCGGAGAGATCCGCCCCATAACTCGCAATCCAAAGGAGGTTTCCGTTCACCTGCTGCCGCCGCCGCCGCCGAGCCGGCACACGCGCGCTCCCGCTCCCGGTACGCTCCGCTACCCAGAGAAGCCCCCAGGCTACGGCGCGCCCCCCCCGCCGAGGAACGCGACGTGACGTACTGCGGTTGGGTACGACCCAGCCACCTGCCACCGCAGGCAGGCGGGGGAAGAATGTCGCGGAGGATTCGTTTCGACACCCGTCTGACGGCAGTGCAGGGAGGCCTCTGTTGGGGGGTGGGGGTAGTGGGGGGGGGGTTCCGCAATGGCGCGCCGCATCGTACGATATGTTGGGAGTCTGTGATGGAGTGGAGAGCTGCTATCTCGGTCATGAATGGGTTTGGAGGGAAGGTGGTGGTGGTGGGGGTGGTGGTGGTGGTGGGGGGGGGTCCTCGAGGGGTAAGCCTCCTCTTAGCGGGCTAAGCCAGAACGACAGTCGGTGATAACGGACCGTGTGTTTCATCCACCGCTGAGGGAGAAACATCGTACTGAACCCATAACAGGCCCTGCCTGCTTCTCCACAGCACCTTAAGTGAAGCAGCCACTGTCTCACAGGCCTCTGATTGGATAAAACGACCCTTACAGCAGTCGCATAGGGAGTCATTACATTCTTCCTCCACCTCCCCCCCACCTCTGGGAGATGCATTACCAGTGCACACTGAGGGAGCTCAGAGCTAGAACAAATAGAGCAGCGAGCGCAGCGGTTACGGGCACGCGGAGGAGGAGTGTCACCAGAGCCCTTGTTGTAAGTACAGACTGCGGGGCAGCGGGTAAACGGGCTCTTCGGGGAGACGCTTTGATGGAGACGTCTCGGGCGGGCGCTGGAACGGCGGCGAGGCGTCCACCGATTTTAAAGTAAGAGAACACGTGACCCTGTGGAGGAATCCGGCGTGGGTGTTCTAAACTTATTTTCTCCTCTCCTGGTTCTTTTCTCCTCTCCTGGCCTGTCACATTTCAATTCGGCGGCGAGAGAGGAAAATTCCTTCCTTCCCCCCCCCTCCTCCCTCCTCCCTCCTCCCTCCTCCCTCCTCCTTCCCTCCCCTCCTCCACTTCATCTCCCCCAACCCTCTCATTTTCTCCCCGCTCTTCTTTTTACCCCCTGCCTTTCTTTCTTTCTTTCTTTAAACATCCCATATGTCTTCCCCTCGGCCTCCCTCTACCTTCCTCCCCCGCTCGCCCTCTCGTTCACCCGTTCCACCTCCTCATCTCGTACAGACGCAGGCGGGCGAGAGAGGCGGCGAGGGGGATTTGAACAGCGCCCGGTTCCCGGCCCCTCGGCGGAGCCAGATAATCCAGGAGAGGCGGCGCGGTGACAACGGTAGACGAGCACAATGCCACCACGAACACCCAGACAATCGCTACGACGACAGACAGCGCCGGCAGTGCGGTGACAAGGTCATATACCGTATAAGTAAATAAAGCTGCTTGCGTGAGGCATGCAGATTTGTGTGAACGAAGCCTTGCTATTTTGACGACTCATTGTAGCCAATTTTGGTTTTGCCTGCACGATGTGAAAAAAGAAAAGAAAAAGTATTTTGTTTGTTTAGTTTGAGATATTTTTTTCTTTTAGCTTGCGGTGTCAACATATCAGATAGGAGCCTTTTGTTATCTCTGGCTTCTCCTGTGTGGGCTTCAAGGTGACTGACAAGCCGCATTCAGAAGCACGGAAGTTTCTCAGCTGTAATTATTTCCCACAATGCAGCATCCGACAGTAAGTACATACTTTTCTCATTGATTCCGGAATCTCACAATGACAAGGGATTAAGCAGTGTTGGGTGTTTGAGTATGTGTGTGTTTTTGTGTGTGTGTGTCTGTGTGTGTGTGTTGAGGGGGGCGAAGGGGGGGAGGGGTATGAAAGTGTAAAAAGAGAGTAAATGAAAATGTGTGTGCGTGTGTGTGTGACTGTGAGAGTCTGGCACAGTGTGTGTGTGTAAGCGAGGGAGAAAGTGCACGCGCGTGCGTGCGTGTGTGTGCCCAGGGTACTGCAGGTGGTGCACAGAGAATTAATAAAAGGGCCACTTGTTTTCCCAGCTGATTTGGAGCTGAGCAGATGGAAGGTCCTCTCCATCTCCCTGGTCCCAGTCTTGTCCCACATTTCAGCAATCGCTCCATTAAACACACGCTTTATGCTAATACCTCACGGGCACGCGCACGTGCACACGCACGAGCACACCTACACACATTACTGCTGCAGTTGCGCGATGCAAACGCCGTGACACATGCACATCTGTGCACATGCACACACACACCCGCCCACACGCACGCGCACACACACACACACCCCTGCGAGGTCGGTCAGTGAGCAGATCTTAATGAGCTAGTTCCAGATGTCTACCCTGACATCAGGGCAAGAGTGATTAATGAATCATGCGTACACACTGAGACACACACACACACACACACACACAACCAACACACACTGACCTGCCCAATCTCTCTCCCAACACTAGGATTATGTCCTGTTAGAAACTGCTCATCCTCCTCTGGAAGAAGCCAAGCTTATTCTTTGGACTCGGCCAGCATGAGAGACAGCTGTGAAGCCGTGAGGACGACTGACTTCACACTTCACACCTTGCCGAGCCAGAAGGATTAGACGACACCACCCTCCGCCCGCCACCCGCCATTGGCCCAGCAAGCACCGGGATAAGGTCACGTGACAATCACCGGGCTGCCCGATGTGATAATGACATTTCTCCAGCGAGATATTGGGACGGCTGGAGGCAGGCTTCAGCGACCACATTACTCATGAGAACCACGACTCAGCGCAATTTCCTCCTCGGCACCCAGGAAGTGTTGATAGAGTCTGAGGGCCGAGATTGATCCGGAAGGGAGCGAGACACTGCCGGGTTGGAATGCAGACTAACGCTCATTTAAGCAGTGGCTGTGTGTGAGTGTGTGTGTGTGTGTGTGTGTGGGGTAGCATCGTACACTGAACAGAACACATGAACAGAAAGCCTCTCGGCTGTATGGGCTTGTCAGGCTATTCCCTGATGTGTGGGCTGCGACTGTTACTGCATTTATGAAAGTACAGCGTAGCTATATTGGGAGTGTTGTAATGAAAAACGGGGTTGGGTGTACGATGCTGCGGCTTACGAGGTCTGGAGATGACATGAGATCCCTTTTATCATGCAAAACCTGCTAGGGAAGACCTTCCCCTGTGTGTGGGGGGAAAAACTCACACAACACACACACACACACATATGCTTGCCCACAAACGAGCATACGCAGATATGCTTGGACAGACCACACACACACACACACACAGAGTGTGTTCGTACCTTCTGTCCGGATGGTGAATGGGGAGTCTCCCAGTCTCTTGGCTGAGAACTGGCCCCCTAGGGAGGTCATTAGAAAACACAGGCTGAAGAAGCCAATGCCAACCACGAATATCCTGAAACGGAGGAGAAGGAGAAAGAAGGAGGGAGGGAGGGAGGAAGGAGGGGGGGGAGGAAGTATGACAGTGAGAGGAAGGAACGGCCGACAGAGAGTACAGGGTGGAATCCCCAAAACATGAACGGGATCAGAAAATCATGAAAGAGGAGAGAAGGACGGAGGGAGGAGGATGGAGAGAGGCAAGGAAGGAGGGGGAAGGGGGGGGAGGAGAGAAGCAGAAAAAACAGTCAAGATATTGCACAGCAGGAGGAAACACAGCACAGTGCCAGAGGGCATGCTAGAGCTCTAAAGGAGAACATGCTACAGAACATGCTTCTCACACAGAGGCCTGGACATTCCCTCCCCCTTACCCCAACCCCCTTACCCCGACCCCGACCCCCATACCCCAGCCAGTGGCGGATCTAAGGGGTGGTAAGGGGTGGCAGCTGCCCCACCCCAATAAAGAATACTGCCAGCCCAATCTTCCCATGAAAATATATTATATATTATTACAGAACATTTCAATAAATAATATTAATGTTACTGTTTAATTTAAACTACAATGTTATAGCCTAATCATTTACCATAGGGAGTACTGTACCCCCCCCCCTACTTTGGGTTTTGATTTGCCTCCAGGAGGCCACCCACCAACTTCCTTCTGCCACCCCATTGCCACCCCGAATGACAATCTCTGGATCCGCCCCTGACACCAACGCCCCCCAGCCCACCTCTCAGTGTCTGGGGCCATGCCAGGTCCCTTCCCCGCTGCGGGGCCCCTGGAGGGGTGGTTGGTTACCTGGCTCGCATTCCACTCCAACCAGGCTCGTCCAATTAGAGACAAGCTGCTTGTCCTACTGGCCCCGGCAGCGCATGGGTTTTAATTAATGTAGCTTGTCAGGTGCACACACGGGAGCGCACGGCGCTCATGGGCAAATGAGTTCTTTTAGCGGAGGTGGGTAGGGAGAGGAGGAGAGGTGGTGAGGCGGGGTGAGGGTTAAGGGGCGAGTGAGAGAAGAGGGGAAGAGAATAGAACGCAATCGGCTCTGCCTCTGCTTGACTGCAAAGGAGAGGGATGGGAAGAGAAGAGAACAGGGAGAGAAGAGGAGGGGGGAGGACAGGAAAGGGAGAGGAGAAACGAGAAGGGAGGAGAAGAGAAAAGGGAAGAGAAAAAAAATAGAACCCAATAAACCTTGGATGTATTCTCGAGTTCAACACAGCCATGATGTTCCCCCCCCCCTGGACCGAGTCCTGCATGGTGTCCGTATGGGCTCCCCCATACAGAGTTCTCAACTTCACAGTTTGCATATTTCAACAGACAGCACAGTTCGCTTTCTATTCCCTGGGTCTCCAACCATAAGTGTGTGTGCAGCTTGTGTGTGTGGCTTCTGTGTGTAGCGTATACGTGTAGCCCGCTAGCATCCCCCGCCTAGGCAGCACCTTCTGCGTTAGTGTCTGCGCAAGCAGCTGTGCGACGCAAGGCCTCACAATAACGGAGAAAAAGCACAAGTGAATTATTCATGGGTTTACTCAGGGAAGAGAAACAAGGAGTGTGGTTTTCTAGAATGCCGGATTGTGTGCCAGCGATCACATGTCCGGATTACCCATCCATACGTAGGGTAAACAACTTCGAGTTGTTGTCGGAATGGCGTGACTCCTCAAATATTTCAGTCAAACGCACACACGCCGACTTAAAAATGTACATAGATTTAACGAAGGATTCTCTTGATAGCATCCCATCATCTGTGGATGCCTGCAAGGTAGCGAAGGTGTGGACCGTAAACGATTACAGAATCATAGAGCAGAAGTGGTTTGGCAGCCTTGCAAAGTGACTCTGCATTTCTGCACTGAGAGACAATTATGGTCCTTAGTCATTGGATGTGTCATTATTGCCATTTCAGCATTCCTCAAATACCTGGACACGAATTGGCAGGGGCAGGTCTGTTGGACCGCGACGCACAAACAGATTCATTTTTTGAAGTCCATATTAGGCTAAAATGGGTTTTGAAGATCCTGCACTGAAACCTTTACATGTCATTAAGCATCGGGATGAAATCCCACTCCTGGTTTCAGTCGTGCGTCGCTCGATTTAAGAACTGGCTCCTCCCACACTGGGCCTCTTGGCCTTTGAAATGAGCCTTTATTAAAGGATCCTAGATCCAGAACCAGGTTTGGATCGTCTTGGGTTCGCTCTGGGTAATATCGCTGAACTCCCGGGGGGGCCCCATTTCCACCATTAAGAAGCACCAGGGCCTCCTCACTCATGGAGACAGATCACCCAATAGAGAGGAGGATGGAGGGCTGGTGACTGAGACCGTAATGATATCTCACATGTCCAGTCCTCACAGCAGGCAGATACTCATCCTGCCATCTCTCTTTATTCCCTGTGAACTGGAACGTTCTCAGATATTAAATTATCGCACCCCATCTGTTCCGGCATATTGCGCAACGTGTCGGAGATAATTCCATCACTGTCGATCTGGAGCGCTGGTGCTATTCTGACGGATTACAATCTGGGGAGAGGGAGGAGGCTTTATTGTGAGGCCGCGTCTGGGATTACGAACGGATACCTCAGATTATTCACCTTCAAGCCATCAGGCTGTGAGGCCAAACCGGGGTTCGGCAGATTGAGGTTTCATTGACCTGAGTCATTGTTGACATAACCCGTGGTTAAAAGATTGACTCGAGTCCAATTCTATTGGGCTACTGATCTAAAAAGAGGGATTTTAGTCCATCTCACTGGGATTAAGCAAGCTCTCTGGATGAGGAGAGTCTCCATTTGCAGGCCTACAGCGTCAGGCTGAGAGAGAGAGATAGAGAGAAAGAGAGAGAGAGAGAGAGAGAGAGAGAGAGAGAAAGGGAGAGTGGAATGGAGGGATGCAAATCACACAAAGCGGGAGGGGGCCAAGTGTCTCGAACCTCTGCCCTTTGCCTGACTGATCCGTCTTGATCAACACTCCTCTTTGACCTGCGGCTTGGGTGTGACTGAGCAAGGCCGGTGTGTGAGAGAGAGAGTGCGAGAGAGAGAGAGATAGCGAGAGAGAGCGAGAGGGAGCGAGGTTAAGGGTGTAGCGGATTGACAGTGATTGCTTGCCTGTGTGCGTGTGTGTGCGTGTGCAGGCCGCGCGTGTGTGTGTGTGTACAGGCGGCCCCCGGTCTCTGGGCGATCACTTCCTCCTTATCGTTAGGCTGCTTTTCAAAGCTCCTCTGTGGGTGATAGGGGAGGATTAGACAGGGCCAGCCTGACGCGTCGCTAATTAAAAGGCTTAAAGTAAACGCTTTGGTCTTCTAATTGGATAAGAAGGCGAGATTCGCTATCTCCTAATTGGCTTTCGCACACGTTCCCACTTATCTGATCTCACCCCCCCCCCAGGTAGATTGAAAGTGAACGGAGTTAGAGGACGTGCGCAGACGCAGGTTCTCCAAGGATTCCACAACTTTTTGGTTCAGAGAGTCCGGGTCAGCCCTCCGGCGTGTGGGATTAGGTTATCGTTAGGTTAACGTTCCCGTACGTTCCATTGCCCTCGCCGAAGATAATGTTTGGATTTGGAGGATTACCAAACCTCAGCTACCTCGGTTGATTAAGTTAGTTGATGATTAACGGAAAATATGGGGTCTGCTGTGGGGGGGGAGGGGGGGAGGCGGAGGGGGGTTCACAGATATATTTAATGGGTTATTATACACACTCCTTTTAGCAGGAAATACACTGGAATGTGCTTATGTTAAGGAGGTACGCACACATGGTAACAAACAAGCTGCAAGGTTTTAGTGATAACCTAATCTTCACGGTGAAAAAAACAAAACGCAGTATAATCGTCTAGCAGCCTTGTCTCTTTTCACATCTGTTTGCATGTTAACTAATGACGTAATGGATGGAACTGTTGTGGGACTTGTGTGCGATAATAAGGCAAGCCAAGAGCTAAGCATCTTACTCGACCAAGGCTCGCTTGATTGATAATCTGCCTCACTTTTAGTTGTCATGGGATCCCTCAGCGTGCCATCCGTACGGATCCAGCTGTGAACATGCAAGGTAATCATTCATCCCGATTTAAATTGCATTGCTTCGTTCGTGAAAACATCTGGCGAACGTCAAACCACAGTTTAATAAACACAACAGCGTTCACGGGCACACGCACGGGCAGCCACAGGCCTGCGGAACCCTTAGATGTATGTGCGAATCAACATTAAAAGGCGTTGAGGTTTCTGGCTCAAAGAAGAAAAATGATAGTCTTGTCTGACAAAGTAACTTTGTTTTTGAGAGGGTAATTGCGCAGCTTTCCAGCAGCATAACGTTTCAGGTAGGCAGTGTGCTTTACATATGATCGTAAATTGCACAGAGCCTTTGAAGCTTGTACAGTATTCACAGAATACGCTCTCCACAACTCCCATGCCATATCGGACTGTAAACAAGTATTTACTGATATAAAAAGCACGTTCATGTACTAGGTTAGCCGGCCTATGCAATGTATTAATGAGGTAGCGTCTATACTCTAAATGTTATGCAGTTTCGGTTCGTTGCTTCTCACCTGAACGGCTTGAACGTCACAAGGCATCTTCTAACCATTATTGTACCGTCGGTGTTCCCAGCAATCATTCTCCAAAACGAGCATCCAAACTATCCGTTCCCGACATCGTTAACCCCGTAACCTGGAACATGACGAGGTTGTGCTGAAGCAGTTGCATGTCAGCAGCGCTGTAAACAGGTTCAACGGTCCACGGCGCGTGTACACGTCTCCAGAGTAAGAAAACAAGTCATATGTGAAATCAAATCCATGAATTTTTTGGGGTTGTGTTTTTTTTTAACTTAGAGGCGAAAATACCACGGGTGAAATTGCGGACAATTGAAGGCTATGCATGCAATCGTAGACTGAGATTTCACTTAGAGTGAAAACTCAACAATCTCGTTTCAAGTCGATGTCGGTTGCGTGGACACGGTCCGTTGGTCATGTGTTCGAATCGGAATTCCCCACGAAAAGAATCCCTGTAGAAATAATGGTCAGTGGTTCAAACTTATCTCCTCAAAAATGTAGACCGCTCGGAATGAATCAGACGTCTTCTCTCACTGGCGGAGGCAGCGAAGTGAGGTGAGAAAGCTGTTTGTCCTCCGCTGTCCATGTGTGGCTCCGTACCTCCTTCTCCCCACGAGGGCTTTGGTGTCTGGCGGGAGGGTTGAGATGTTGCAGTGCGTTTGTTCGTCAGGCCACCACGAGAACTTCCGTCATAGCGCCACCTATGGATTTCTCGCAAGCCATTATACCCCGAGGGACATCCATATCAATTGGATTCAAAGCTAATTTAGCTCTCACGATGCAATATTGCCTATAGTGGCTGCCTCCAAAGGTAATGGATAATGTAGTTACGTAAATATGAAATCGGTTTCTAAGTTATTGAATTGGATTCCAGCGTGTAGGCCTATAAATAAAACAGCGTCCATCATCTATTTTCTTTTTTAAATTAAATGTCATAAAGGAATTACATGGAAGGGATTTTCGACTTGGTTCTTTCAGCACCATGGTCAGCGACGTTTCTCAGCGGTTCCGCGAGTGCAACAGCGTCCCTCGGCGGCCAATACTCAGTAATTCGGATTGAAAAGTGTTCTTACTGAGACATTACTGTATAGAGATGTTTACGATTGCTATGTCTTCCCTATCAAACGCTTTTAAACTGGACTATGTGTTATAGATTTGAACATGCATTTCAATGGGAACAACCAAGTCACAGTGAAACTAAAGCCTTTATGTTGAAACTACAAGTCTCGAAATCCCTTCATAAGGTTACGAAAATCCATAAATACCTGCAGAAATTCAGTCTCTACCCATCAGTTATGAGTATAAGTGAGAAAGTAGAATATGGAAAATAGTCAGGCACATCGCTGGTCCCATTACCCTCACCAGCAGCTTGGAACCACTGAAGCATTGGAGCAAAGAGGGAGAGGAGAGAGAGAAGAGAGAGAGAGAGAGAGAGAGAGAGTGAGGGAAAAGAGAGAAGACGAGAGAGGAAGAGAGAGAGAGAGACAGAGGGAAGAGAGAGAGAGAGAGGAGAGAGAGAGAGGGAGAGATGAGGGAAGGGAGGAAGAGAGAGAGAGAGGGAAAGAGAGATAGAGAGAGTGTGAGAGGGAGAGAGAGAGAGAGAGTGAGAGGAAGAGAGATAGAGAGAGGAGAGAGAGAGAGAGAGAGAGAGAGAGAGGGAAAGAGAAAGAGAGTAAGGGAAAGAGAGAGAGAGTGAAAGGAAAGAGAGAGAGAGTGAGGGAAAGAGAGTGAAGGAAAGAGAGAGAGAGAGAGTGAGGGAAAGAGAGAGACAGAGGGAAAGAGAGAGACAGAGGGAAAGAGAGAGAGAGAGAGAGAGAGAGAGAGAGAGAGAGAGGGAAAGAGAAAGAGTGAGGGAAAGAGAGAGAGAGTAAAAGAGAGAGAGAGAGAGTGGTACATCTGACAGGCCCCGAAACGCAGACACTGTCATGCCTGAGTACTTGATGTGTCATTTCCTGTGACAGTGGCTGCCTGTTAGCCGCCCTTCCTAGTTTGGGAGTCAGCGAGGGGAGTGAGTCGGCTGTGGAGTTTGAAACTTCCTGAACTCAAACACTGGACTGAGAAATACCTGCGGTGTGTATGTGTGTGTGTATGTGTGTGTGTGTGTCTCTTGAAATAGCCAGAGTTTCACACAAACACAGTTCACATAAACAAACAGTTTCACACAAACAAACAGTCGCATACACATACAAACACTCTCACACACACACAAACGATCACACACACACACACACAAGCAAGGAACAGAGATCAATGCAGCCTAAAGAGCATTCTGTCACAAACAGGCACGCGTGGCATACGGGCTCACCCTCTGGAGACATGAGCTCCCACTGTGCACCAACCCACACGCTAACAACGTAGCCTGCTTAGTGGACACACACACTCTCCCCGAGAAACCTGGTTGGCGTGTGGCTCTGTGGCCAGTGATTCCCACCGGGCATGCGAAAAAGGATTATAACCTACCCTGGGAGTGACCCGAGTCACTTCCTGCTTTGTATTCCAGACACTACAGGCATGCTGGGAGTTGTAGTGTAGTCCATGGTGCAGTCTGGGATTCCACTACACGGTCATGAAGGTCACAATACCTTTACCACAATACGTGCAGCTGGTGCGTCCCGTGCGGGAGGAGGTACCGCGCCTGCCCATCAGCAGGTCTACGTCGGTGGTCTGGGTGGGCAGTTATCTGGGGAGGGGAGAGGGAGGACCAGGGGAGCCGGTGTGTGGGTGTTGGTGGAGATAGCACTGCAACCATATCCATGGTAGCAGAGTCAAACCGCCAACAAAACCATTTCTGATCCACTCAGTAAGACACAGTACTGACGACATCAGAGGGGAGAGACAGTCAGCACCGCAGTCAAGGTCCAAAAATATCATCATGGTAAAGGTTGTGTTGTGTGTGTGTGTTTTTGTTGTTGTTGTTGTTGATGTGTGTGCGTGCACGATCCCATTCACCACAACGGTGGATCGTTGCCGTGGAGAAGCCAGAACCTGAAAGACTGTCGAGACGCAGCCTCTGTTGTTGTGGAGCGCCACTTCTCTAGCTCCTCCCACCTCCTTCCTGCTCCCACAACAAAGACAGGCTAATTGGGCGTCTGGAGGAGTCGAGCGAAAACAAACAAAACCAATTCATTACTTCTGAACTGTAATTGGAAATAAGACCTTTCGGTTAATTGCTAATCGTTAATCATTCCATGGCTTCCCTCCTCCGGCTACCTGGGCCCCCGCTATCGTTTCTCATCCCGACGGCTCTTTTATTCCAATTAAAGAAAATGCTGCCTGGTTCGTTTTTTTTTGAACAAGGGGGATCTAACGAAGGAATAAAGCGGGTGGAATGTTGCAGATGAATGGAAGGGAATGGAGGGAATCGATGGAAGGAGTGCAGAGTGGTCCGAGAGGACATAACAATAACGTGCATTGATGTGTCCGTGTGATGAATGAGGGAGGTGGGATGTGGGATGCGGGGGAGAGAGTGATGTGTCTTGGGGGTGGGGGGGGTGGTGGGGGGGTTGACATCAGAGGAGGTCGGGAGAAGGGGTTATCTGTAGACAGACAGCGGAGATCAAGGGAGAAGAGCGTATTTGCATTTTCATTACTTCTGAGAGCAACCTGTGCACACGCACACACACCGACACACACACACACACACACCGACACACACAAACACACACACATAGGGATCCCAGGGTAAGAGATCCTTCCCTGCTGTCTAGGAGGAGCATGTGTGAGTGACAGCTACATGGCGGCTCTGACATATCTGTGTGTGTGTGTGTGTGTGTGTGTGTGTGTGTGTGTGTGTGTGCGTGTGTGTGTGCGTGTGTATGTATTCGCCACCCCCAGATGTCTGGGGAAGGAAGCAGCCCATCTCCTCTGAAAACCAACCAACCACAACCAATCTGCACTGTAATTCAGATTTACTTTGCAGGTACAGCCAGGAATAAGAAGAAGCCCAGCATATTGAAACATGGTTCGGTGTAGCACAAAGTGCTTTTCAGTCGCATGTCTGAATGAATGATGTCTACATCTTCGTCTCGGAGCTGGGCTTGTATTCAGACCTTGTATTCAAGGGCCCACGCACACGCACATTCACTCGCACGGACTCTTATTCGAGCGTACAACACAATAGCCCGGACACGCACGGACACACACACACACACAAACAGCTCGAGTGACGTGCCTCTGTGGAACATCAGGCAGATACTGTAGGTTGACAGCGCCCTCGGGGCTCTGTGCTGGACCTTACTGAGAGCACTGGGGCTAGAGGGGACCGAGGTGGGCTCCCCAGAGGGACGTTTGATGTGACAGATCTAACCGTCTCACAGTATGACAGGGCAGGAGAGGGCAGGCAGAGAGGGTGACAAGGTTCCGGAGGGACTCCACTATGGAAGTGGAACTGGATATGACGCCTTGGGCCTTGACACGTGAACACACACGCACACACACACACACACACCTACTCAGATGGGCAGGAAGAGCGACACACGCACCTACTCAGATGGGCAGGAAGAGCGAGCATTTTCAAACCACGGCTGTCCCTGCCTCCTCTCTCTCTCTCCATCCCTTTCAAATGCACTTACGGCTTTCATGTCTGTCAAGTTACGTCCAAGTGTCCACAGACACAACATTGCACACAAGCGGAAGGGCGCGTGCGCACACGCACGCTCACAAACACACTCTACCGCAATCCGCTGTGATGTCGAAAACACTCAATTATAGCGAGGGTCTAGAGACACCGCCTCAGGCATCCTGGGGGGGGGGAGAGGTGGAGAGGAGAGGTGAAGGAGAGGAGAGGTGGAGAGGAGAGGTGAAGGAGAGGTGGAGTGAAGAACGAAGGGATAATGAAAGGAAAAGACAAAACTGAGAGAAAATGCCAGGTGAACAGGAGACGGATGGAGAGAGAGCGGAAGAGAAGAAGGAAAGACCAGACAGTGTCTCTCATCGCCTGTCTCTCATTCTGGCCGCTCTCCTAATTCAATCTCTCCCCCTCCGTCAAATGTAAATTACCAGTGTAATGAGATTACCGTCAGGGAAACTCAGACTGCAGGCCAGTTCAGCCCGGCTGGGGGGGGCACGGGGGGAATTAACTACACGCCAATCAAAGAGCTTGTAATGTCTACGCATGATGCATGTGGATGTTCTCCTCTCCTAGCGGGAGTGTGGGACGAAGGCGGGGCTTTGTGGGAGTCTGGAGTTTTCTTTCACCTCTCAGGAAATCATAAGAGTGCGCAACAGAATGTGGAAGGTGGAAAATTGCCCGTCTGCGGTGGGGGGGGGTTCGTGGCGGCATTTCGTCTTTCGCGTTTAACGTCTGTCACAAAACCGGTCGTCCCCGCCTCGTTCGCGGCGCCGCCCGAGCTATCCAAGGTCTAGAGGACATCTCAGTCTGGGGGGAGTGTCTTTGAGGCATGGGCACAGCCAACGGGGAGACTTCCACCACAGAGTATTGAGACGCGGCCTGATCCTCGCCCTCCACACCGCATTAGCAAGAGGGGGGCATGTCGAGGGGCTCGTTTGGCCCGGTGATGCATGGCCGTGGCCCCCCAGGGACGAGGCCCCTCTGACGGGGAGGTGTGGACGGGAACACGGGGACAACCCCATCGATCCTCTCTCCTCTTCACCTTATGTAGCAATAAAAGATGCGCGGAGGATCAATAGAGGTTTGTCATCACGGCCACTCGTGTACTTAAAGCCGCGGACAGGATTGCTTGTAATGGGAGCGCTGGGTAATGGCCGCTGTCCAAAAGATAGGGACGCTTTAGCCAGGGCCGTTAAAAAACACAAGTCCAGCATTGGTGTTTATCAATGAAATACTGGATAGGACAGAGTAGGGCACGATATGGGCCGGTCTCCAGAACACAGATAAAGCATAACAAACAACAACCCTTCGCTAATATGCGTTGTGAACGGCGATCGACCAATAGAAGTCCTGAGGGCCTAGAAGTGTCCAATCAGAGGCGCGGCAAGGGAACGGCAGCACCGACCAATCACAGGTCAGCGGGGAGCTCGAGGACAGTAATTGAACCTGTCTCCGGGCTCCACCTCCCGGTGGGCGTTGTTCCAGACGCGAGGCAGGCTGCCAGGGGTCGGGACTCACGCCGCATCCTCGGGCATCATTGTCACACGGTGTAACTACGGTGTCCTAAATAGGACAAATGGCGCCAGGGCCCCCGCTGAGGCGGTCGTGTGTCAAACTGGAAGCCTTGTGGGAGGGGGTTGCCCGGGCCCGGCGTGATTAAACCCATGAATCACTGTTGGGAACCCACGACCGGGTCAGTGTTGCCGCTGTGTGGCCGGCGTTCTCACTGCCGGGAGGCCGGGTGGATGGACGACACCCTCATCCTCAGTGAACACCAGCAAGTCTGTGTAACGCCTCGTCCGAGTGCGTGTGTCGCGGAGCGTGTGTCTCCTGGTGTGTGTGTGTGTGACAGCAGCAGTGTATAGATGAGGGCAATTTCATCCCTATTCCAAAGCCGTGGTCGAAGAGAGGTCATCTATCTCCATGCGAGGCGCGGAGTTGTATCTTCCACAGCCAGAGTGAACGAGTTAAGGTGCCTTATTAGAGAGAGAGACACCACACATAAGGCAGGGAGGTACATGTGTATTTCAGAGACAAATGGGCCGGTGTTTGGGGGGTCATTAGAAACAGAGAGAGATAGAACGAGAGAGAGGCGGGGAGAGAGTGAGAGAGAGAGAGAGAGGAAAGGGAAGACATGAAAACGAAGAGAGCGAGGAGAGGAGGGAGAGAGAGGCGAGCGCTTAACGTCCATAAAAATGATAGACCCGGCCCATCCATCCATCCCTCTTTTCGCGGAGGCGTCCGCCCCCCTTTTCTTCACCTAACTCTACCACCCTCTCCCTCCCATCATTTATTCAGTCACTGTGGGCAATCACCATCACTTTGTCACTTTGAATATGATTGGCTGTGACTCGCGCAGGCTGGCATCACGCTGGCGAGGCGCGACGCCCCAGGAATACTCATGTCCCTCCTAATTGGCCGTAACAACGGGGCGACCACCGGGGGGGGGAAGCGACTGCGGTCAAACACGCCATCGCTAAGACAACCGCTCCAGCTGCTTCTGACATCTGGGCGAGAGTCGACCCATGGCGGTGTTCCCAAACTCGCTCCCCGGCCCGCCTGAAGGTTGGAGGGGCGTGAAGAACCGAAGTTTGGTCGTTCCGGGAGGAACTTGTCAGAACTTGTCCAAATGATGATACCGGGAGTCAAACTGAGTCTGTGTTGAATCAAAGCTGTTAGATATTCATTTAGGAGGTCTGTGGCTGGCGCGTTTAATTGCCTTTTAATTGACCGAGCAGATGAGGATGGTATTTTACCCCGTATGTGTGTGTGTCTGTCTGTGTGTATGTCTGTGTGTATGTCTGTGTGTATGGGGGCGTGCGTGCGGGTGACCTTCTCTGAAGGGCGTTACTCTCGTCACTCTCTTAGTGTGCAGGCAGACTTGGCTGTCAGTCAACCGCCAGCTATTGGTTTAACCTCCTAGTGGGAGGAGCCTCAGGGCTGGGGGATCCAGGAAAACAAGCATACGGTGATGTCATCGTGGCTCCATGTCTCTCATTCAAAAATGTTGTGTGTCATTTTTGGGGGGGATATATTTTGGGCATGTTATGGCTTAATTGATTGGCCGGGAGAGACAGTTAAACAGGAAATGTGGCAGAGAGAGAGGGGAAGACATGAATCTAACCCTGTCGAGGGGTGTGCAGCAGGAGCAAATGTGAAATGTAAGAGTGAGTCCAAAAGGATTGGCTTCTCAATACCATTAATTAATCAGAAGAATCTTCTTTGGAATTCTTTTTCAGAATTTTCCATCCAGCTGTTTCCCACATGAGAACATTCCAGAGACCGGCAAAGAGAAACCATGCGGATAAAACCCTGGGCAGAGGAGGAAGGAGCCATCCTTGAGAGAGGAGGAAGAGGAGATGAAGGGAGGGGGGGGGGTGGGGGTGAGCTCCACGATTAAAATTGCAAACTTCATCCAATCAACTCCCTTCAGCTGCTGACTGGAGTGGAGTGTTAATGACTTCACCTTGCAGGGGAGAGAGGGCTGGGGAAGGAGGGACAGAGGGAGGGAGGGCTAGGGAAGGAAGGAGAGGAAAGGAGAGAGGGAAGGAGGGCTAGGGAAGGAAGGAGAGGAAAGGAGAGAGGGAAGGAGGGCTAGGGAAGGAAGGAGAGGAAAGGAGAGAGGGCGGAAGGAAAGGAAGGAAGGAGAGGAAGCGTTGTGAGGTGGGCACAGACGGACAAAAGACAGCTCAGAGAAGGGTGGCACCGAGCGCTGTGGCAGCTGGAGTTGGCATGAGGTGGACGTGCCAGTCAGGCCCTCCACGCTGTGCCAATGTGCCTTTCACGGCCCGGCGCCAACAGGGTCTATTAACAGATGTCAGGGGAAGTCGGTCGTCAAGGGAACGGACGTCAAAGCAAAAATGACGAGGGGGGGGGATGATTGGGTTTTGCTTCCTGTCAGGAAACCTCGTTTCTAATTCGAAAGACACCGTGCACTTTGTCTGTTCGCTAGTTTCATCGTTTAAGATGTCCTTGTGGAAATGTCACGAGAGTTTTGTTTGTTGTTTGTATTATTTGTTTTTGTCAGTTTCAGACGCGACAGACAGGGGGGGGGGACAGGTTTAGAGAGAGAAAGAAGCAGAGATGGATGAGTTTCTATTTTGAAACGGGCCAGTCTAGACAGTTTGTTCATGTCAATGGCCGACTTCATGCACCGCATCTGCTGCGCGTGTCAATAAGCAGACAGCTTCGGACACAATGCGAGTTGATGTGTCGACGTCCGTCTCCAGAACCAGAACTTATCTGTCTGCTCGTGTGTGTGGGAAGACCTCCGAAGACACCGATCGTGTCCTCTGTGAACCCAGCCGACGCATACCAAGGTTTCACAGCACAAACCTTTCTCCCCACTGCCTTCTATAAACGTGAATCGAAAGTCTAAAATTCCAGCTCCAGCACTCCAAACAGGCCTACTTTTCCCTCCATTACATCTGATGTGATCTAACGTGATGGGATGGGTCAAAGCACACTTCTACACATGACTTACCTCAGTCAATTCAAATCAGATCAGTCATCATCACACCCCTTGGAAAAAAAAAGGGCGAAAAAGAAAAGCGTGTTTTTCCAGAAATAAATCGAAGCTTTGGAACCCCCCAAAAAAGAACCCTTGCTTTGCTGCCCTGCTCCTCGGACGAACAGGGGGGGGTTTAAACAGCCATTAAACATTCACATTTAATGGCCTCGGTATTTTCAGGCAATTTAAGGCCCGGTCTCTGTGAAAGGACAGAGCAGCCAAGCGTGGCAGAGAGCTAATTGAAGTCTGCTGACACCATTAGCAAACTGCCGCCCGGGTGATAGGCAGTCATATAACAAGCGCGCCGCGCCACGCCGCCCAGCTGAATACAGATGAAGAAGCTTCCAGTCTTCTATTTGCAGGTCAGGCCACGCTTCCCTAAACACGGTGAAAAGACGGGGACTTCATCTACGCCTGGCACACGCAGGTATGCAGGCACACACGCACGCACACACTGTCGCACGCGCACGCGCACACGCACACACACACACACACTGTCGCACGCGCACACGCACACACACACACACAACAAAAAAACACAAACACACACCAAAGTACCAAATCACGCTCGAGTTCTCTTAAGCTAGGAAGCCAACGACGTACAACAGTACATGAAAGTCCCATAGCATCCATCTCCCGGGCAGGCATGATCACTGCAGCTCAATACTCTCCTTCCAACAGTGATCAAAGCCCACGCGACAACAGACACCATCACAAGACCCCGTGAAGCACGATGATTGCTCAGCTCAAAAGGTCACTGACACAGCGACTGACACGGGGCGCTACACTGCTTCTCACCTAGCTCCATGCTAATGGGTCCACTGCAGAGGTTCTTAACAGTACAGAACATGGCCACATAGGGAACATATATATATATACAGTACATATCTCAGTATATATTTATACAGGGCTGGACTGGGACAAAAAAAAATCCCTGGCATTTTTGCTCAGACCGACCCACCACAATCGGTCAGACGTCACTAGAGCCTGTAAAGAGATGTGATTGGGCTAGCCCAGTGTCAGTATGGAAAATGAACCAATGGGCCGGTCATTGGACAATTTTAAGTTTATAAATTCAATTATAGATATATATAGATATATATCATATCGGCCCCAAGTGTGTCGGCCCACCAGTCCAGGTCTGTAAGTATATATATATATAAAATACATGGTGTATATGTACACGTACAGTGTCCTCCTCAGGGGGGAGTTGGTTGGGAGGATGTTGAGGAGTTGATCCCGGTGCGATGTGAGGCATGTCACTGTTCCCCTCAGGGAGGCTCTGACACTGTGAGGGGGAAGAGATGACCCATCCTGAATGGAGCCACATGGTCAGGGAGAGGAGGACGTTCTTTGAGAGTGCTCGTCTGCGGCTTTGTCTATTTATATGCCTGAGGGTGTGTACGGTGTGTGTGAAGGGGTGTGTGTGTCTGTGCATTTGTGGCCTTTGTGTACGTCTCAGTCTTAGCGCAGGCCAAGCGTACAAGGCTAATGAAAGCTGTTTACAGTATAATGAGAGATGTGGTCGGATAACGGTGGCGGTAATTACTCTTGCTCACAGCACTTCACTAGTTAAGAACGACATTATTGATTTCCGGGCACAGCAGGACAGGCCCCCGGGCGTGGGATGCAAAAAGTGAGAGGGGAAAGAAAATAAACTAGAAGTGTAAACAGCTCATCTGTCTGGCACCGAGTGAGGCCAAGTCACGTACACCCCACACACACACACACACACACACACACACACAAAGACACTCTGATGGAGAGCTGGGCCAGATAAAACAAATCCAGGGAGATTCACACTCCCACGTACCGTACCCTGTACCGTACCGCACGCACGCGCACTTTCTCCTTCGTTCTCTCATGCGCACAGGAACCAACGCGCTTGCGCGCCGCGCACACACACACACTAACACACAGTCTCTCATCACTTCTACACACAGTCAGTTTCGCTCATGTGCACACATGCTCACACAGACAGATTCTCCAGCTGAGCACCGGTGTACTGAAAGCCCAGTTCATTATGCTCTAATATGCTTGTCTGCAGATGGCTGGGGTAATGTTGGCTGGGGTAGTGAACCGGACATGGCCACTGAGGGACTTCAGAGAATGCGTTTCACTCACAACACCAAGGTCATCGTGGAACAAAGGCCACTGGCTTCATCCAGCAAAAGCAGAGAGCCCAGGACAGTGTTTACAACGTACGCTACCAAATGTCCCCACACGCACTATAAATCTGGCCTCAATAAACTTGTGGGAAGAAACGTGTTCATGTTTAAGCCAAGGTTTCCTGGAGGATGTTTTGATGGCGGACAATTGGGAGCCTGTTGGGCGGTGACACCGTCTGCTTTACCCGTGGTGTCCGAGCGCGGTGTTGTGTGGTTGGAGAGAACACACGGACAGGCTGTCTCTCTGCACATCCGTCACATTCCAGAGTTCCACTACCGGGAAGGCTGTCTCTGTCTGTCAGGATATGGACACACACACAAACACGGTTCCAAGTGCAAACGCACGCACAGACTTGATCCTACATGCGTGCAACCGACACACCCACGCACTCACAGGTGCGGACGCATGCGGGCGAGGCTCACACACACTCACACGCGAGACCAAACATCCCCCCCCTGCCCCCCCCCTGCCCCCCCTGCAAGCAGAGATCAGTGGCCCGAATCGATCTGTTCTCAAATGTCGTCTTGTAAGACATTAGCCCCCCCTCTGTGTTTCTCCCATTGCTCTCTCCCTCTTGTCAACCTGTTGACTCACTTTGCCGTCTCTCTCACACCTATTCTACTGCCACACACACACACAAGCGCACACACGCACAACATTTTAGGACATAGCTACAATTTATGTGTTGTATAAGCAGTGATTCATAAGTTCCTTTGTTATAGACAGTGAATGTAGGAAACTGAGGCTTGTCGGGAAAGAAGTCAGATCGTCTTATCCCTTGTGCTGCCTTATGAGGTCACAATGACCCGAAGGTTCACAACGACCCATCATTCTGCGGCGACAATTTTACCCAATACAAAAACAAATAAAAAGCATTTTCTTTTGAACATTTGCGCTGTTAGACAGCCCGACGGTTAAAAGAAAATGCTTCACTTTATATTTGTATGAGGTGAAGTTGTCACAACACGTGGGGGGGTCGCAATGACTGAAGGGTCACGATGACCCATTAAGGTATGTATGATACCCTAACTAAGAGCCAGGGGCATGGAGGAGGAGGTTGGGGGGGATTGTTGTGTTCTTGTGACCTCAGTTGACCCAGCTGCCCTGACCTTTTGGCCAAGGAGATTGGGTCACGGGTCAGGAATCCCGTTTAACCATCTCCTCATGTGGAGAGAGAGCTGCTACATCAAAGGACTTTGGTCACTGGGTCTGGGGGGGTTATATTGCCTTACTGTCATTTAGTACTAGCCAATCACAGAGGCCGCTGCATTAATGGATTGACCATCTAGTAGAACATACTAGATGGTTATTCTCTATCACTCTACCGAACAACCTGTAGTACGTCCTTCGGTCATGACTGATCACAGAGTACTCTGTTAACCTTAAGTTTCTACAAACGAAATCAATTGTATTGAAACGGCCATCGCAACTATTCAAATCCACACATTGCCGCTAACATTTTCCTTCACAACACACGCACACACGCGCAAACACACATGCACGCACACGTCCCAGAGGTTCAAAGCTTTAAGCAGCCTTGATGTTTACGCAGAGATCACTCATTCAGCATTGAGACATAGCTCTTCTTCTCCGTGCTAAAAGTCACCGGAATTCCTGCACGGCACCATTAATAACAGTGTGTACCCGTGTCTACCCTACCGACTGTGTGTTTTTGCGTGTGTATGTTTGACACTTTAATGATAGGGCTTCAGCCTTTCACGACGACAGAAGGCCTAGCGATCCAGAGTTATGCTGGGTTCCCGAGGGCCCATGTTTCTGAGGCAGACTAACCCAGCGTCGTGCGCTCCCTGGAGGGGAAGGAGCAGAGGGAAGGAGAGAGGGAGCCAAGCCGTGTATGACAGGAAGGAGGGACGGGAGGAATGGAGGCAGGGAGGGACGGAGATATAGCCCAGCAGGCAATGCGGGGAGCGAGGGATGAAGGAAGGGGAACGGAGAGAAAGACGGAATGAGGTATGAAGGGAGGGAGCAGACGAGTGCGAGAGACGGGGACAGACGATAGCGGCACGGCTAACAGGATTGATGGCGGTTAAAGGTCCACCAGAGAGAGAAATCCTGTTATTTCTGCCAGCAGGGGCCCTCGGGTGCAGGGTGAGGTGAGGGGTAGAACGAAGGGAGAGCGAGGTGAGGAGAGGAGGAGAGGAGAATACAGAGTGGGAAGAGGGCTGGAAGGAACATCATCTTTCTCTCCCTCCCTCTGTCCCCCGGGACCTGTCACTCTCTCTCTTCAGCACACAGGCTGAAGGCTAATTGCACCAGATTATTATCGATAGACATTTCATCCTGAAACCCAGTCATGATGGGAGTTGAATTTAGTGTCGTGTGGGTTTGTGCTAGATGTACACACCCCCCCCGATACTCGGAAGCAGTTGAAACTGTGCCGAAACATCGCTGCACAGTGTCCATGTGTGGGCTGTCGTAGGCCGTACAAAATCGTTTGTACTTTGTAGTTCCCGACAACCACCCTCTTTATTTGTGTGTGTGTGTGCATGCAGTATATGTGTTATTCTGACATCAAAAACACTCCCGATGTGCCACACAGGTTCACGTCAAAGCCAATTTACTCTGAAAGAAATCTGTAATGCCTGAGAAAATCGATTGGACTGTGAATGCGCGCTTCGCGTCCCGTGGCGAGGCAACACAAGTCAGAAGATGTTGCTCACTTGGTTCGGGCCTCCGTAACCCGTCGGTCACGCGGGTTACTTCAGCGCAGGGCGGTGTAAACACGGTTAAGATTAGCAATACTTAATTTATAATAAAGTATATTGTTTGCGGGACACCACCTCTTATTTGTTTAAAGGGACAGAGGAAACCTTATTTATTCATATTGAATAATAGCCCTCGTAATAAGTGTAATCTTAAGTAATGAATTCGTTCTAAGTGTAGAGCCAATCGTAACATCAGTGAGCACGCACAAGTTAAAATATCTTTACAATGAATTTATTCAAGTAAGGTTTTTGTATTTAGAACAAGTTAGATTATGGATTTGATATGAGATATTGGTTCCAATGAACAGAATGAAATGGTCTAACTTAAAGAAAGACAGAAATTGTACAGTCAATGATTACATCCTTACAAATCATAAACAGCCTACACAATATAATTGAATGATTGTTTTATTATGTAAGCTTTGTGTAGATACCAAGAATGACTTGGTTATCTTTCAAGAAGAAGGAGTAGTTATTAGAATGAAGATTTCAGTGAACACAACATTAAAACAAAGTAACAAACATGACACAAATATCCCTGTCATACTCCTTCACCTTCTACTCTTGTGGTAAAGGTGAAGTCTCAAGAACTTTCCTCAAAAGTTCTGATCAAGGTGTATTCTTGATTCAAATCGCACGGAGAGCACAAATGGTTGCTGGAGACGTGTTGTTTCAAGCAGACCCTTTGAAGCCTGCAAGCTAGCAGGGGGGCTTATTAGGTAGATTGGGGAGGTCCCCCCCAATTCTATGGTTCCTTTACATCAGCGTTTGGTGGGTAATCAGCATACTGAGGGTGTCACAAGAGCTGATTAGGTTTGTCTGGAGTGATTGAATAACTCTTCAGGTGTGACGAGATGTTGGTCTGCTGACCTCACTACAGCGGAGACACGTAAACTCACGCTGCACAACGAAGGAACGAGGGGGAACCCCCGTACGGTATGCAACACGCGGGTCGATACCGTTTTCAAAATGTTCAGGTGCCGTTCGTCGGAGGGCCGTTATGTACCACGTGCTCTGAAGTCTCTCCCTGAGTTTCCATTAGAATCAGAATCAGAATGCACTAGAATGCATTAAAGTGCACTTTGGCTTCTGTGAAGATACAGGGAAATCATTAAGTGAAGCATGTGTACTGGAGGTCTGTATGCAGTGGTTTGAAACTGGACAAGGAAGTCTCATAGATCAATTGCAGATGTGCCGGCCCCGGCCAGAGAAAGCTTCTGAAAGATGTTGGGGAGGAGGGAGGATGTATGGGGGTTTTTTTCCCTACAGACTGATTTCATGGTCTAAATAAGGAAGTTAGGGGAACTATTGCTCCACAGTGCTGAGTGATCAGCGAGACACTGAATAGAAAAGGAGGGGAGGAGATTCCACCAAAGCAGAGGAGCAGCAAACAGTGTGTGTGTTTCAGGGAACGGAGAAGCAGTCGTGTACTTAACCAGAGAGGACAGAGACACACACGGTAAGATCATTCCAGCCTTTCACTGTACCTTTGTAAAGATATGGTGATGGTGCTAACAATGCTAATGAAGCTAATGCCAGGGCCCAGTTGTTCAAATAGTTTAATCTAGATCAGAATGATTGGGATTTTGAAATCCCATGTTTTGCTATTCAGGATCAGGTAATCAGTCTTACTTTTGTGCTGGTTTTTCAAAGCAACATTGGATTGGATCACCCTGACCCATATACAAACTTTTCAAGAAGACCACTTTTTTTTTAACAACCCATTAATCCAATCCAATAGCTACAATTCAGATCACGTCTGAACAACTGGCACCTCCTGAAGATCCTAATAAGAACAGAATGTATAGTAGCATGAACGCTAACGCTAGATGCTAACAATGATCAAACTGCTAGATACCGATGGTGGCGCTGATGAGGAAGGAGAGCGAGTGAAGCTAAACTGAATAGTATAGATGCAGGAGGAGTAGTCAACACAGGCTGCCTGCTGGAGTGCTTAGAGATAAGACTACAGGCTGGATGTCTAAATACAGCACATACCTTCAAGAGTCTGTGGTGCATAACAAGGCTGGAGGCTTTTTGACAAGTAGGACAAACCGAACAGGAAGGGAGCAGCACTGATTAAGGTGCTGATGTAATGACATCATGATTACAACTCTGCAATATTTTCCTGTGATCGCTTCGTTTTTTGCTCAGGTTTGAAACCTCGCGTAGCTCCAGGCGGCCGAACCTCGGAAATTGTCAAAGACGGAAGGTGTTATTTTCTCGCCTTCATCTTCTGAGGTAAACTTTTCCCATAACCCCAGTTGTCAAACTGAGATTGAGCCCTGGGGCCTGGTGGGGGTAACTGAGAACAGGATTAACATGATACCTAATCTCATAACATGTTTTGACCCCACCACCATGTCTGGGGCTCTGCTATCTCGACACCCCAAATAAATCTGGCTTATTCCAAAAGTCTGCCTCAGCCAAATGCCTTGTTTGACACGATTTCCAATTTGATAAAGAATATTTGGGAACTGATATGGAACTCAGACCAAGTGGAGGAAAGGAAGTATAAATGTAATGAGAGGTTGCAGCCTCGCTGGCAAAGTGTGTGAATAGTGCTGAATCCTGGAAGTGACACTAGGTTAATGGCCCAAATCTGCACAGCAGTGAGCCAAAGGAAGTGAAGTTTACTTTTGCATTGTTAGCAAATGGCCCCTTTCACCTTTACTCTTTCCTCCCTTCACTAACGCTGACGGATTCCCGTTATAATGTTGTTCCTGGCACCTTTCTGGAAACTACAAAGCTGCCCTACTTATATTAACTGCGCAGGAATGTTTTTGCCAGAAAACTATTCAAGAACATATAATAGCTTTACCAGAAGGGAAGACGCCTAACATCCTCTTTGTGTACATAAGGCAGGACACTCTGTCTTTCTATCCGTCTGTCTTCGCCAGAGAAAGTCCTTGTTGTGTGTAGCAGAGATTCAATGTTTTTATTGGGGATTACCCTTCCGTGCAGGAGCTCTGAGTGGCGATAGAGTGTTTGTGTCACCTCAGCAGTGAGAGTTTTTCGACCAAGCCCTGGCGGTCACCCAGCACAAACCTCTGTTGATGAGTGTTAGCCCAGCTGTCACCTACAGCGGCGTGCAGCACAAACATGCGTCTGACAAGGGAGGCGACAAGCCCTTCTGGCTGCTGTGGAGGTTGTTTTTTAATGTTCAAGTTGCAAAGAATGTTGTGAAAGTCGATGAAAAAGAACACTCGATTACTTTTTCTCCCCCCGACAGGCAGACTTTGAAGTTAAAAGTGTTAAAAAAAGAGTGTGTCATTTAGAGTTTATTCATTTGCCGAGTGGAAATGGAACGGTGAAAGTTTTGGAGGTTGAAATTGGATGTGACTCACTCCCAGTTGATAAGAATTCTAAATTCCTTGAATAGGACACTTCAAAACATACAAGCATTTCCATCCCTTCCTAAAATACTCTCAACATTGGCATTGGCATTTTGAAATACATTATGGCGTCAGTGATTGCACCGACCTTTCCAGTACACCACGTCCTGCCTAAACCAACCAGGAATTTATCGTCCATGTTTGCTCGTCTGTGTCTTCGTGTCGGGGACCTACAGTACGTCGAAGATAACGGAAAACACTTTAGAGGAGCTCGAAGAAAATGGCTTCAGCCACGATGGAATCACCAACGTAGGAACAGTGATGGAAACTGCGTCCATTTTGTTATCAAAGTCACCCCCAGCTCGTTATAAAGGAAGAGCAGTGAGGTACCAGAAGCATCAGATGTGAAGAGTAAAGCTTTTATGGGTCGCCATCGTAGGAGGCTAACGATCTAAAGAAGCCCTTGGTTCAGTTCAACCCCCTCATAGGCGACAATGTGTCTGTCGACGCTTGCAAGCTACATTCAGCTGCGATCGGAGGATCAGGGACGAGGAAAGCAGAGGGGGAACGGCGTGAGACCTGGCGTTGGTAAGGAAGAGCCACACCTGGGAAGGGTTCAATCAAACGCCGTGATTGGATTTCTCCGAATGTCCCTGAGAGGAATCCAATTTTGAGAGATGCACCAAGCCGAGGTAGATAAGGAGACATGTGAAAACAAGCGCACACCAACAACAACAAAAAACGTGGATTGAGGCCAACAAATCCATAGCTCAAACAACACTTTTGCAGCTCGTTTGTTCGAAATAACTTTTGTTTACACTGGAAATTCTTCACGGTGGCCGAACCTTGCCGTTTTGTTTAAAATGAATACATGTTTAAACAACCTGTCGAAATATTGTCGAGAGGAGGGGTCGACATTCCGGACATTCAGACTCAGCGGATAAGAACAGAGGCCCCTTATCTGCCTCCGTTTGCCTGCTGAGACACCACAGTGGCAGTCTCCCTCTCCCACCACAGTCTCCGGGGGGAGAACGCTCCAGAGGGTAATCAACACCGCTCAAAAATGTGTTGGCTGCCCTCTCCCCGCATTGGAAGACCTACACAGATCCCGTTGTCTCAAAAGGGCCCAGAACATCATAAAAGACACTTCACACCCTGGGCACTCTGTTTGAAATGTTTCCTTCAGGCAGTCAGTACAGATCAATCAAGGCAAGGACAAACAGACTCAAACACAGTTTCTATCCAACTGCAATAACCACTGTCAATGCTGCCCAAAAATTACGTGCACAATGTTATTTTATGTATAATGTGATGACTGTGGATGTATGACTGTGTGTGTTTGTTTATGGTATCGTCTCATGTATATTTATTCTTATTTATTTTAGTAATTTTTGCACTTTAGTAATTTTATCCTTTTTATAGATTTTTTAAGTCAATGAATGATGCACTGACCGGAAGCACTTTAATTTCGTTGTACCTGTGACAATGACAATAAAGATCTATTCTATTCTGAGGAACGGCTTTCCTCAGCTTTCACTCTGTTCTCTGTCGTAAAATCGAAAACTGCTCCCATCCTTTCCCCTCTCCCTTCACCCTTCTCCTCTGAGCGTAGACATGTTGCCAGTAAACTGGAAATGCACGCACACACACACACACACAAGTATTCTCAAAGATATCCACACACACACACTCCCCCTTGGCATGCTCTACCGCGCTCTCATCACGGCAGGATTAAGACACTTGGTCCCTCCGGCAAACCCCGGTAAACAAAAGCATGAATCAAACAAGCCCCAACGAAACTCATTGTTCTCAGCTGCTACTGAATCAGGAAGCGAGGAAAATAGAGGATCTTAACTGCCCATGAGCCGTACCTGAGGTTTACGTTGATGGTACGTTGATACAAGGTTTGGCAAGTGGGTTGACACACTGAGCCAGTCTGTCAGGTCTGAAGACTGGCCAGACTGGACGCTGGATTTAGGTGACTACACACTATGAGGACCAGATAGATATGGCTCAAGCACTGTAGATGCATCAGAAAAAAAGGGGTGATGGATAGGGGTGGAGATAGAAGTTTGTCTTTTACATATTTGCGTACTATGAGTGTTACTCGGCAACAAAATACGGTCCCTATAATTCGTGAGGGCCGTTTTTTAAAAAATTTCATTGGACGGTCTTTAGTAGCGTTGGGAGCGTGGAGAGCTGTGGAGGGGGACATTTTGTCGTCTCACACCGTTTCATTATAAATCTTCACCTTCTCATATTCGAGGAGAAATATTTGAGATCCCTGCCAGGAAACCCCATTCATACTTATTAGCTCTTCAACCGGTGAAGAGGACATGGCGTGTGGTTAATCGCTCTGGGCTCATCTCAACCCAGGGGAGTCCGAAGCACATCAAACCACCCGATCGTAAATCACCACCATCGGGTGAGCAGAGTAACCTTCCTATCCGGGAGTGAAGCCAGAATGAGAGCTATGTTTGGAATGGAAATCCAAATCTATCAAATAGACTGACAAAGTGCAAGCAAACACCAAACGCTAATCCCCTCCCCACCCACCGGGCAAACATCACCCAGTGTGTGAGCATGGTTGTGCATCTATTTATCTGGTAGGTGGCTAGCTAGCTAGCTAGCACGTTTAAACCCAAACCAGATTAGCATCCCTGATTCTGCCGGGATGCATCCCTGATCTCCTCAGAGCTCATTGCTGAGGGATAACCTCACCACCCCCCCCCACCCCCCCCACCACCACCTTCAAACAGGAGTTTACCTCCCTTCCCCACATCAAAGCTTGCCAGCTTCTGCTCACCATGGGGGATTACAGAGGGGGGGATATATGGGCAAACAAGGCAAACATGGCAACCGTTTACAAGCGAGACAAAAGAAAACAAGGATCTCTGAGATGTCCTTTCCTTCACAGATTAGAGGCGGGGGGATTACCAGAGGGGCCTAATTGTGATTACACAGTGAGGGGTGGTTTTCAGTGAGATGAGAGGAGTCCAGAGTCAATGAGCGGTCACGTCATACCTGCAGTGTAGCTGGAGAGCTGGAGATGTCACACCCAACGACTGACTCTACTCTTACAGTGGTAGATGACGGTCATCGGCCCGCATAGTGAGATATCACGCTGCGTTGTGGTTCAGAGACACGGTTGCTTGAGGCAAACAGCAGCTGATGATGAAAGCCAAGGCATTACCGATATTTAAAGGGCTACAGGCACAATAGCTCAGCCAGTGGGTCTGCTGGCCATCCTGATCTTGAGCCATTGTCAACAAATCGATATGGTGGCATTTAAAAGCCCACGTCTTGAATCAGCATGTAGTCAGCTGATGGAGATGATTAAATCCAGGCTTGTGGTTGCAAACAACATCAAATATTGTTATCTAGACATATAACAATAAAACTCAATGGCTACAGTATCTGAAACCGAGGACAGGATTGGCTGTTGACATTTTGTATAGTCTCTGTAGGGACACGCTAACAACCAGTAATGACATAGTTATTGGAAGGGTCAGTGGTAGCTTGATGTTAATGGTTTGATGAATCCATAGTGTGAGAGCAGATGGTGAAGCTAAGCTAATCAAGTGTCCCTTGGTCTCTGTATGGTCGTACAGCATCTGCACTAGCATCGCTAACGGCGCGAAACTAACCACTTTGACCCTGCTTCTTTTCTTTCTGTCAATATTTCGCCACCCCTTTTTTGAAGGGGTTTATTCGATGCACTGAGAAACCTGTTCTCCTAAGTGGGACAATATGGCCGCCTTCATGTAGCCTATGTGGCGGCTGAGTGGATCAATCTCGTAGCATAGACAAGAATCAATAGGTATTTGATTTTATGAAGCCTGTGAATTCACATGTCGAGACGTGATATTACATTGATGGAGTGTGTGTAAAACTGATTGTGACCAGGGTAGACCGTTACCCTTAGTTTACAAGATGACCTCATCTATCAGTGTCTCCTCTCTGTCTAGCCTTTAGGGTTGGATTTCCATTTGAATTCCATTCATTCAAAAACATCACTGGAATAACAATTCTGTCATCTGATTATTTTCTTATACAACCTTGTGAAGTTGATCCTCAATAGTCATTTAAAAGTTTAAGTTCTGTCAGACTTCACTGGGAATAATCTTGGGACTTAATCTGTTTATACTACTTGGTTTCCTCAGGGGCAATAGTGGTGATAAACCTGCTCGTAAAAATAAATAAAGGGCTTCTTCTCATCGACCTCTTAATGTGTGTATTTGAAATAAAAATAAACTTCTTTCTACTGAACCTGACCCTTCACTCAGGAATGTTAAAGCAAATATATCCTTTGAACCAGTTCCTCCGACTCCGTGATGGGAGTCTGAGTTCCGGGACTTCAACTCCCTGCCGTCTCCACGGGAACCCTTCGTTATGGACAGGGAACTGGCATGAGGCCGGAATCACGACGAGTGTGCTGAGGCGTCAGAGCGCCTCGTAAAAAGAGCCTCGTAACCATCGGAGAGCGAGATGCCCTCAAAGTGTGCAGAGAGGAGGGAGTGAGTGCGATCGAAGGAGGCAAGACGTCTATCGATATGCCTGTTCACCACACGACCATTAGCAGTTAAGGGAAAAGCGCTGTGCATTAGGGCCTCGTGGCTAACGAGCCGCACAGATCGCAGAGTACACAAACGGCATTGCAGTCCCACTGCGCTAGGTTTGTGTAAACGAGCGCATCTAAAATACCAAGAAAAGCACACCTAAAATACTCATGCTAATTGATAGTGCATGTCCAACCCAGCCAGTTTGAGTTGATGTCAACACCTCCATACAGTATCAGACTTGACTTTCCTGTTGGAGTCTAAGACTCCTGTCTATCATGGGGGATGATGTCTGTTCTATAGACATGGCCGCAGGCAGGAAGTGAAACAGAGAAGTCGTTCAAGCGCTCATTCTTTGTGTCTTTCGGGAAAGGCCGCAGGAAAGCACCCAGCACTCCGAGAACTCCTCACTCTGCTTCTCTGTTGATTGTGAACACATGTTGGGTTGCTAAGCTACATTACAGGATATGATTCATTCAAGATTGACATCTGCTAATGCTGGGAAGAAGTGTTATTATTGCTCACTGGGGGGGGTCACAACAATGTGTTGTCAAGGAGACATGTCAAAGCATAGATGTGCAGTCTGTACCAATTCATGGTCCAACCAAGCAGCTATAGTTTGGGTTTTGCCACATCTGAACAATTGGTTTGCATGCATGTTGACGGAAGGGTGTTTGGAATCGTAGGTGATACCAAGACGTTAGAGACGTAGAGAGATTGTTCTCAGCCGTGAGTTTGGTTACTGACGTACACTGAAGTGCTTTTGCTGACGTGTAATTCTGACTATACACACACTGTGGTTGTTAAACAGAAGTTCTGGGATCGTACCGACTGCTGGCAAGCAAAGATTGCCACATTCCATGAAAAATGAAAAATGTGTTAATCTTCGTGGTAAAAGGATGACTAAACTATGGCAATAACTGACGGACAACTAGGCGCTCGTGAAATGTCCTTTGTGTGAAAGTCCCCAAGGCCATTCTGGTATTTCATAAGATGACGAGTAACGTGACTAACCTGTGGATGCAACCTTCCATCAACGAACATACTACTGTAATGAATAAGTATTCATTTATATTATTGTTATATTACATGATGTATTTCAGGCGGGGTGCTGGTAAAAATGTCAGGGGCCGCGGGTAGGGACGCAAATATTGTAACACACTCTGCCTTTTGTTAATGGACCCAGCCTAAAAGCACCCTCGTTTCCTACCTCTCGGTTGCTTAGGAGCGTCGATAGAAAAACGTATTCCCTCAGCTCCCTCAGGTCTGCAGGAACTGCCGTTTCTGTGTCTGTGTGTCTGTATGTGTGTCTCTGTGTGTGAGAGAATCAGAGAGATAGTAAGAGAGCGAGAGCAGTTGCCTGGTATTTATATCATTTAGTGTTTGAGTTAGCTTTCCCTTGATACAAGATAGATAGTGTCTGTTAATGCCTGCAACGCAGTGAAGAACTAAATGACAATAATGTTTAGTGTCTGGCCCCTCTAACAGTACAACTGCCCAGTTGACATTTTCGAGAAACTTCCTCTGTTGTCCATCCAGGAGAGGCTGAGGCCTGTGAACAGAATCACTTGCATATTCCACCCAGCTGTGGATTGGTAGACTGTAAATTAGTCTGACAGTTGATTTGTCTTAGTCTGCGATTACGAAACTGGAATAATATTCGGTTCTTATATTGTACTATTAACACTTTGTACTGGCCACTTTAAGATTGCAAACTTGTAGATACTGTATAACTCATGTGTTAACTAGTGTGGTCTCTGGATTATAACTTTACGCTTGAGCTCATTTCCAACCTGCCCAAAGGGTTTAGACTATAAACTTCAGAGTGACAGTGTTTGGTACATACAAAATCAGACCTGTCCCCTCTGGCCTCGGATTACCAGGGGCGCACAGGCATAAATCCACCTGACTCATCGTTATGACAACTCGGGCCAGCATCATGAACATGAATTCAACAGCCGCCTAAATCCCAAATAAACGTCAAAAGAGTTTTCATGAGGAGTGTTAAGGCCTTCCTCAACTATCTTTGCAGAACTTGCATGAGTCATCGCATTACAGCTGGATCATGTTGAACACTGTTACGCAGAAGATTTGGCACTCTGGGTAATCTAGCTCCAACAGCAATTAAGTACGGGATGAATTTCGACAAGCTTTAGAGCAACTACCGACAGCTCCGGCACTTGTGTGTTTTGAGGGGATTCTGTCATTGGGAGCGAAACGGTTGGCTAAAAGCGTGAAATGCTATGTGGCGTAGTCGGCGAAAAAAGGTTTCGCGGCGAAGCGGTTATTATTGGACTTCATGTTTAATTAAAAAGTTGCTTCTAGCGGACGAAGCTTGTGCCACATCAGGCTAGGGTGTTTTACCAAGCTGTGGCCATTGAGAGAGGACATGCTGATTGCTTAGACACACATTATTGCAAACTCACCCGAGAAGTTGCTCTCTGGTGGAGTGTTGGCAATACACCCCACACACACACACACACACACACACACTCATGAGACCGTGAACACACTGTTCAAACACCAGGCTCAGGTTACAACATGCATACACATCATCCGTCAGTGTTACCATAGTCATTAGAGAGACCCTGTCCGGGCTTGAAGAGACTGGAGATGCAGGTTTCAGAAGGTGGTGTTGGAGAGACCTGTTCCACAGGACTGGGGTTACCCAAAAGGGTTAGAAAACGTTTAAAGAATCCTAAAGGAACATCTGGGCACAGTTATACACGCAAATTGCAATGAGCGGCACTAATTCCGTTAACGGTTACTGTAGTATCAAACAGTCATGTGTCTGCCAGAGGTGTGACTACAGAACTCAACATCTTTGTATGGGGGGGGGGTTCTGAACTCTGAACAAACTTGAAACTCCTCCCCACGGCGTGTGTGTTTGTGTGTCGCCGGCTGTGAGATGGATAAAGGATTCTTCCCCTTTCTTCCATCCCTCTCTCCCTTTCTCTCCCCCCCTCTCTCTCTCTCCGTCTCACTCTCCCTCTTATCTCGTCTCATCTCACTTTCATTTCCTCCCTCTCTCACAGAACCGTCGGCTGCAATTGGTCAAATCATGGCCCACCCTTCTCAGCGTCGAGTAATGATACAGTTGAGTGCTTGACGATTCGTTGGCGAGGAAGAGAGGAGAACGCCAAGCACTGAGGTAAAACAACACTGGAGAGGCGACGAGGAGCACGTTTACAGGATCTCACCGAGGTAAATGACCACCCCGTCCACAACAACACTGCATACATGCATATCACGGTTCTGCAGTCAAGTCAAGAGACGTCATTTCTTTTTCTGTGTGGGTAGCGGTGCCTTGGGGGTGTAAAACGAAGCAACCGTGATTATGGAGCAGTGTTTTGTACGGACGGGCCTGCTTCTGCTCATAGTCCACACTGCACCCCGGCGGAAGGTGAGGCTCCGTCGAGTTGCAACACGACTTTTACGACTTGCAGCGTTGGAAAATCGTCTCGAGCTAACGTATGAATTGTGGTTTTGTTTTCACTCAGGGATCAGCATTAGCCCCCCACTTAAGGCCCAGTGTGGCCAAAACCTGACCCTGTTTTGCAACATCACCGACCCATCACTTCTGGGGACCCATGTCACAATGAGCTGGGCCCACGTAAACAGCAGAAAGGCCATATGTGAAGTAAACACCTCTCACCCCACCAAAGAAACAGATGACTACATATGTTCCCTGAGAGAAGGAGTTCACCTGGAGCTCACCCTGCTTGGGATTAAGCCTGACAATCAGGGGGCATACAACTGCAAGACAAACTCAGCAAAAGGATCAGACCAGCGGTCGACCAATGTGACTCTGGATGGTGAGTGCCCTGCACACTGGCCACATGACTGCAGTAAAATGACTACTAACGCCCATAAGTGTAGTCTACCAAACGGTCCAAAGTAGTAACTTGTAACCCGCTAACACAATCAGACAAGCAGGAGGAGGAGGAGGCGGCACGTTCCCATAGCGATGTTCATTGGGTCTCCCCCTTTTGTCCCTTCTTTCTGCAGAGTGCTACACGGGCCAGAGTGGGGCTCCGACAGCCGAGGTGCTCTCCTGCACCTTCACAGGGGTGTTCCCTGGGGGAGAGGTGCACTGGTTCAGAGGCTCCGACAGACTGGAGGAGGGGAACACCACGATGCGCGTGGAGCCACGAGGAGGCTTGACCATCTGCAGTACCCTGGAAAGAAGCTCAACGTCTGGGCACCTACCCTACAACTGCTCCCTGTGGAGCCCCAGAGCCAAACGTTACTTGACCAGCCAACTGTTGACTGTTCCCGGCAAGGTTACAGGGTCCAGCAATGGAAAAGAGGCCCACAGTTTTTGGGAACTGTGGGCGATACTTCTGGCAAGCCTTTTCCTGATGAAGCTGTGGACATGACTGCTACCTGCTTTGTGTCTGAATGATCCCGAGGGAATGATTAACTCCATAATAAGGAAGTTTCTGGGCCAGTGAGATAAGGTAGAGCATGCAGTATCGTCTGAGGTGCTTAAAAAGGTTCAAAGGTGTGTTTTCGTTCAACAGTTTCCTGAACCGCTGAACAAATTTAAAAAAAAGAATAGATGTAAGATGTCAGATGAATGGGGTGATTACCTGTGAGAGGTTCACTTACTCTTGTGCTTGTTTTCAGGGCCCATCAGGAATGTGCGTTTGTACATATACAGATAGACTTCTGTGGAAAAAATATATATTATATAAATTTAGTTGGCATCTGAAAACTCTTGTTTGCAGTTTGATACTGCCCTCTGCTGTACAGGGTATATTATTGAAAAAGATGGTTTTGTCATTGTAAGAACAACTTACTGAGGACATCGCATTCCAAATGACACCACAGTGATGAATAGTTGTGTCCGATAGACAGCAGAGCTTTGATAAACCCTGCACCTGGATGTTTACTCACATGTAGGTCGTCACTCCAACCTTGCTTCTGGAAAGCTAAACTTTCCAACCCCAGTTGGAACAAACATGATTCAGCTTGTCAGTCAGTTTAATCAAAGAATCAGGTGTGTTGAATTAGGGTTGGCATGAAAGCCGACAGGGCTGGTATTGTGGATTTCTGTCGGGTTGGGCATCCAGTGATTGGGCTTGTGAGGCTCAGCTATGAAACACGGTACCTTTCTGTGAGGACAACCACCCTTTTTAAACCTCACACAAATCTTCCTTATCCATAGACACACACTGTCAAGGCCACTGCCCTGTGTTTCCCTGTGTCTGTCATTGTCTTCACCTGTGTCTCGTTGAGCGGTTTCAGTTCTCGTTAGTGTTTCTGGTTGTCACCTGCGTCTCGTTTGGTTCTGTGCATTTAGGTTCCTGTTTTGTGTTCAGTCTTTGTCTTGCCCATGTTACTGTATCCTGCCTGTTTCCCCAGTTTGCAAATGAACCCTTGTTTCCGGAACCCGGCCCATCTCTCCTGTGTTTGGGTCCTAGCCCTGCTCTCATCTGTAACACACACACACACACACAGAGAAAACCCAACGCATACACATTTATTATTTGGAAGGCCAAATAGTATTGGGAAGGTTTTCTTTGGAAGTAAGGCAGAATGTGAGGTACTAGAGAGAGTAACTACTGTCAGAGCCTCCAGCAGTACTTTTATGAGGTTTAACGTCACATAAACTGTTATCATGTAAATGTTGTCAATACATTGTTCAATCCATTATTGGGTACATTTGTATTTAGTTTGCCATGATTGTCTGCTCTGATGTATTATTTTGCTTAAACTTGGCTAACATTAACTGTATTAACTGTATTCTACAGCTGGAGCGTCATCTCTAAGCAAAAGTAACTAAGTCACACATGACATCAACTGGATAGATGAAAGATAAAGTGATTAGATGATTTAATTTATTTTAACAGTGTGGTGTGGCAATCATTTTTTCACAGTGATGTTATAAAATGTTCCGCCACAAAGTGGCAGCAGAGATGCATTTCCAGGAACAGGAGAAAAAAGGTGGCCTCGATGCCTACCCTGTCACAATGTTGAACAGCTCACTTAATCCTGACAGTGAGCGGGAAGTCTAAGTGCTTCATTTCAGACGTTCCCGGGGGGGAAGCTTCTAAATGAATTGTCTGTCGTTGTTGTTGGTGACGTTAAACTTCAAATGTCGTCTCTCTCTCCTGATGGCAGAGTGACCATGCATCAGAGTGAGGGAGCCGGTGGCCTGGTGACATAACAGAAGAGCGTTTGAAGTCCCTCCTCTTTGGACACACTGCAGGCACACACAGAGTAGGGAGCATACAATGAGTTAGCCTAGTTTTGAGTGGTTACACACACACACACACACACATACACACATACTCAAGCTTATTAACTCTCTATCGCTGACAAACACACACACTTTCCGCCACACACACACACAGTCTAGAAACCAAGGAGAATGCTCACCAGGGAAAGGAAAGCTGCCCCCGTTGCCATAGTGACCTAATGCAACCCCCCACTCCAGCATGTCGAGACAGAAGACTGAGTGTGTATGCGTGTGTGTTTATATGTGTGTTTGTGTCTGTGTGTGTGTGTGTACACTTTCCTCACAGGCCAATTAGCCCGGCCTGTGTTATCTGTACTCAGAGAGGTGCACATTAAAGCCCTTTAGCAGCCTGGTCCACAGTCAGGTGAGTCTCCAACAGCTGCTCATATCAACCACAGAACTGAGGGGAGGGGAGGGGAGGGGAGGAGAGGGAGGGGAGGGGAGGGGAGGGGAGGGGAGGGAGAGGGGAGGGGAGGGGAGGGGAGGGGAGGGGAGGGGAGGGGAGGGGAGGGGAGGGGAGGGGAGGGGAGGAGAGGAGAGGGGAGGAGGAGAGGAGAGGAGAGGAGAGGAGAGGAGAGGAGAGGAGAGGAGAGGAGAGGAGAGGAGAGGAGAGGAGAGGAGAGGAGAGGAGAGGAGAGGAGAGGAGAGGAGAGGAGAGGAGAGGAGAGGAGAGGAGAGGAGAGGAGAGGAGAGGAGAGGAGAGGAGAGGAGAGGAGAGGAGAGGAGAGGAGAGGAGAGGAGAGGAGAGGAGAGGAGAGGAGAGGAGAGGAGAGGAGAGGAGAGGAACCGTCAACAGGACAAGGATTTATATAAAGAATAGATCATTATCTAACTATTTGGTAAACACTAGCAGTGGGTGGGGAGGTTTTCTAAGGGCTAGGGGGATAGAACTGTGGAGGTGTTCTCTGCAAAACCCTAATAATACACCAGTCTTACAGGTAAACACAGAGCAAAGTAGAATCACTGTCTTAATATGTTCTGCTTGGTGTGCCTTTCAGTTATTGTACACTGAACACATCGGAATACAACAGAAATTGGGGTACAGATGAAACACCGATCTACTCGAATACACTCCAGAACGTTCCCACATGAACCTGCTTACAACACCGGCAGTACCGTCTCCAGTTGTACTCCTGCGGAAGGTGCACTTATCTAAACGCTTCACACCACGCCCCACGAGCGCTGTGTGTGTGTACATTGTGTTCGGTCTCTGAAGCCGGACTTACATAATGCAGGGAGAGCGGGAACAGATACCTGCAGTAACGCAGTGTTGTATTGAGGTGCGTGCTCAAGGCTGCTTTGAAATGGTTTTCTATTGTCCGTCGTGACACCTAACAGGTTGCGATACGGGGATAGCATCGAGAAGAATGTTTCGCAGCACGACGATGCCGCCTGCTGCGTCGAACTGGAGGACTGTGGGGTCATAATGGCACGGGTCATCGCCAAATGAAATACGAAACAAGGGGATAGGTGTTGGACGGTGTTAGATACTGTGTTGCTGGTTATGTCATGTGAGAGATGAGAAACATTTGGTCCAGGGGGGGACACTGCCACCCAAGATGTGGGCTCTGTAACAACATGTTTTCCTCATGTCTTTGCTCGACAAGCCATCTCTATCGAAACAGAAGCTGTTTTCTTAGCTCTCCAGCATTCGTTCTCCCCATTCAACTGATACAGGAAACATCAAAGAATGGTAATAGCACAGCACTACACTAAGTCCAGTTACTCACACAAACTGCACTTAGACCAACCAAGATATTGTATTTTGACCAAAACTTGTCCTCGTTTGTGTCTGCGAAACTATTCCTGGACAACCCCGTCCCCTGTTGCTACGTGACAGTAGTTCAGACGGAGAAACGGGTGACCAGGAGGAGAGGTCAAAGGCCACGGCTCGCAACCTCCGGCTGCACAAACTGTCCACGACCTTCAGCGCAACCCTGCTCGTTATAGAACCCAATGTTCTGCCTGGACGCGTCTGGTCCGCTCTAACTGAGGGGGACACGGATTGTTGTTTCACACCCGGCCGTTCCAACCGTTCTCCTTCCCTCTGTGCTGATTGGCTCCAGCTGTTTGTCAAAGCCAGTTGCCATGACTGTTCACACTGCCTCCCGTCAGACAGCGTGTGTCTGCATGTGTGTGTGTGCGTGTGTGCGTGTGGTGTGCGTGTGTGCGTGCGTGCTCACGCCTGCATGTGCCATAGAATTCAATTTCTATAGTCGTGAGCTTTTAGGACTGCGTTCACATGGCGCTTTGGTTTTGGTTGCCATGGGAGACTAAACCCAGTCCGGTCATGCTTTGATAAGACGATGGACTCCAAGAACATAGCGTATCTGATATCACAGAGACATGGAGCTCATAGCACAGTTGGCACATGTTTCAAAATAAATAAGATAAGATCAAATACACAAAATATGTGGATTCATCAAATTGTAGAAGAAGGATATCTCTCTATATATATATATGAACAGGATATGATTTGGATGAGATCTCACAGTGGGTTCTCATCCACAGCGAGTGACTAACATGTCCACACCACAGCATGCCCAGGCTCTCTGAAGGACTCACGCCATAATGTAGGGTGAGTGCCAGTGCGGAAGGTGCCAGAACGAGTGCTAATCTACAAAGCAGAAACTCCTTCAAATCTGGAATGTCTTACATCAGCTATCTGGGACAGCTGTTTGTACTGTAGGTCCACTCGTGGATCACAATCATATGTGATTTAGCAATCCAAACAGCCTTTTTTTAAAGGATTTAAGACTCTGAATCGAAAAATGATTCTACAGCCTGCTATGACAATGTGATTTCGGATGGCCACAGCCTATTTCACCGAATAATTCAATACAGCGAGCCATTTTGACCCATGTGAAATTGATCAGTTCACTGAATTTATTACATAGGAATTGACCAAGTCTATCTATTTTACATTACATCAATGCTACATCGATCCCAAGAGAGCAGAATAAAAAATTATGGATTGTGCAAAGCAGAAAACCAGACTATAAACCGTAGGATGTATTGATCCCCTCTATGAATCAATACAATACAACTACTACCCAGTACATTATGCAGTCAGACCCTGCATCTCTTAGAAACTGACTTCTGACAAGCTCATGTGACCGGCACTACGGTAAGACTGTTTCTGACTGCCGTTTCATTGTAGCTTCATGCCTCTTGGCACTTTCATCAGTGGATAATAGTTGAGAGAAAGAAAAAATTCACAGATTGAGAGGTCCTGCAGAAAGCACAATCTGCAGTTAACCCGACCCCCCGGAACCTTCCATTCAGAGAGACTCGCCGCTGCTTTAATGACCGGGAAGACCACGGATCGATACCCTGAGAAGCGCAGGCACCGCTTGATCAGCGCCGACTCGGGGTCGATCTGCCTTCGCAGAGAGCGAGGGGCCAGATGGTGCTCATTAACAGAGAGACCCCTCACACCTTTCACCGGACACACCTCGCTCCGGACCACTTCCTCCTCATCGAAGGGGGGAAGGTGGGGTTATTATGGTTACACAACCGGGGGAGTTATGCAACACACGGTCTCCCAGCCTCCCGTTTAGCCTGTCATAATACTGTCTGTCGCCCAATAGAAAGTCACGGGTCTGCTCGTCTCGTATTGATACGGTCCAGTCATCCATTAGGGCACTGAGTGCTGTAGGGGAGCACAATAGTACTTTGAAGCTAGGAGTGTGTGTGTGTGTGTATTGTGTGAGTGCTGAAAGGCAGATAGGGAGAGGGGGGGGGAGGAGGGCAGCGTCTCTGGAGGAGTGGGGACCCTGAAATGGAGAAAGATAGCTCACTGGGGGGTGAAGGAGGAGGAGTTTTGATTGCTTTTGCACACACATTCAGACCTTTTTTGGGGGGGGCCATCTTGGTCTTGTTCAGAAAGATGGTGAGAATACTAGAGGACTCTTCTGTTTCAAAATGGCCGCATCTCTGAGTCGTTGTTACTCGAGTGTGAATAGTTACAGTTCTTTTTCACATACGAGTGTCCTACATTGTTTTGAAATATTTCATCTGAAGACATCATGGTACGTCCCAAAGTCATTTCCATGTTGCTGCACAATTACAACTCCAGACGAACTCCTCTTCGAACTTCGCAAAAGTTAATTGTTCTGGACAGGTAAACAGAGAAGTCGAAAGATAATGATTGAGGCTTGTGACACGTGTGACACGAAGACCACACATAAACTAATTCCCCAATCTCACGCCTCTGCCCGACGCAACGCCATTGTTGACTGGCGGAAGGAAGGAAACACAACCCTGGAAAAGCCCTCCAACACCATCACAAACACGGACAAAACCCATGCTGGGTGTTTGGCAAAGGGAAAAGGCACGGGCCAGAAGGACCAATACAACCAAATATCAGCCAATATTCACACAGTGCACCTCGTTAACTGGAGATGAGGCTAAATATTGATTCATTTACATATAGTCGACGCTCTTATCCAGAGCAACTTACAGTAAGTACAGGGACATTCTCCCAGAGGCAAGTGCCTTGCCCAAGGACACGTCATTTTGCACAGAGGGGAATCGAACCGGCAACCTTCTGATTACTAGCCCACCTGACTCCACCTGACTCATTCACGATGGGGTTGCCTGTCAAAGAGCTGCTTCTGTTCTTCCCTCACTCAGGAAGTCAAACGTCACATGACATTTCTGTTTTTAATACAAGCAAACAACAGGTAACTGAATTTGTAATGTGCGAGTTATATAGAAGAATAAACCATAACAAGGATCTGGGGATAATATTTACCCAAGCATGGAGTAATATACTTTGACAATCGATAAAGAACAAACACACGGGTCATGAAACGGACATGAGTAACTGCTGGACAATGAGAGCACACACGTGTCTAGGATTGTTAGCCAGTTACTCAGTTACTGTGCTCCTGGTTTTAAATCATTGCATCTGTTAGTATCAGTGTGCCAAACTACTGCATGCTCGAGTTTAGCCTGTTGGTTACTGAGGAAGGTGGAAATGGGCTGGAGCACCACACAGATTGTACGCGCGGGAGAAAGAGGGCGAATCGGTATGTATTAGATGTGCATCTAGCGCTAGCTTGTGAGTCTGCACACGTAATTGGTTTCGAACGGTGTCAACCACATGCATTCACAAGACTGACAAACTCACAGTGTGTACAGAGGAACATTTGCAATGTTTTGAACTCGTACCACTTCTAACCTCTCGCTGTACTGCTGGCATGTGTTGCCCATGTAGGACACAGTTAACTGTACAACATCATCGTACAGGACTAAGCCTTGCCTGCTGAACTTCCTATCGTTATCCCATGTTGGGGGAAATGCTGGTGGTGGTGGAATAGAGGTGATTGACAGACCCATCATATTAATTTCACATTTCATTTCTCCGCCACCAGAGTGGAAAGGGACCGATGAGGAACCGGATCGCGGTCTCTTTGGAGCACAATGTTCTCCTTGTTCAATCTACAGGCAAATGTTGCCAAAGGGCAAAGTCAATAAAGCCTCAATTGATTAGTTCAAATAGAGCCTTCGAAAGCCTTTGGGAAATTCTGGCCATGGACTTGGGCAACAGGAAGATAGCCAAGGCTAAGGCCAAGAGAGGAGATAGAGATTCTGGGTTGGAGTATCCTTTTTCAAAGATTTGAGGCAAAATCCATCAGCACTGCTCTCTTCACTGGAACCCTTAAGAGGTTTTTATAACGGATTCGGAGGAGCCTCGAGGAGGGAGAGGAATCTTAATATGTCCGCACAACTAAGGTGTACTCTCACATCTCACACACAGCGGTGGTCACTGTGTCAGGGCCCCTGCCTCTCTGGCGTGGCGGTGGGCACAGGTGGGGGCCAGGTGGAGGGCCAGGTGGGTGACCCCGCGTGACGGACGGCCACGGTCGGGGGCACGAGAGCAGGGCACGGCGATGCTGCACTCGAGACGCGCTCGGCGCGCGCGTTCGCTACGTGTCTTCGGAAGAAACCCCTCTCGTACCTAAGTAATATAGATACGCCATAGGATGTATTGTTTGTGCAGTTTGTGCTGAATGGAGCCTGAAGACGACGTCAATTACTGGGCTCCAGCTTGTCTCTATGCCTGCTAAGTAACTGCTCCACCGTGGGCAGCCGAGGCTGAGAAAATGCTTGAAAATGCTTGAAAAATTAAGCCTAGTATTCTTTTCTGTCCTTGTATTGAGAACCGGTTAATGATGCCTATCATGGTTTTGTTTACACAATACCAAACAGACCACAGGTCACCAAGTACACAGAAGTGTTTATTATGCGCGCTAGACTCAACCTCCTTTAACGAGCGTAGGGAGGGAACTTGTGAGCTGATTCAGTGTTTCCAGTTAGCACCAGTCTCAGAACCGGGTTTCAGTCGACTGAAACCCGATTGTTGACACAGGCTCTCTCTCTCCCCCTCTCTCTCTCTCTCTCTTTCCTTTTGCTCTTCTCCGACTTTCTCCTTTTCCCTGTTCTTCTCCCTCCCTCTTTCTTTCTTATCTCTAGTTGGCATGCTAAAAAGGTTAGTGCTCCAGGCTGGCACCAGACCGGGCAGACGAGACACTCTGGGCAGATGGGCTGTGTGTGTGTGTGTGTGTGTGTGTGTGTGTGTGTGTGTGTGTGTGTGTGTGTGTGTGTGTGTGTGTGTGTGTGTGTCCCTTTGCCAATACACTCACACATTAAGCCGGCTGGCGCACGTCTCCATAGCGACTGCCCAGAGAGGTGAACTAGGGAGAAAGGAAAGAGGGAAATAGAATAGGACGAGAATAAGGACACAACCTCCATTGAATCATGATGGATGTCTTCTTTGCCGTTTTACACGGAATACAGAGTGCTAGCCGTAGTCAACAGTGAACCACGTCCACGAGTACGAGGATGCTATTGCATCTTGGGAGGTGCAGTTGAATCTGTAATTCAGCTAGCCACCATACAGTTCCAAGGCCCGAGGCACACTCCTATCAACCCACCAATTCAACGAAACCGGGTTGAGACCTGCTGACCAATTAAAAATCAATACACATTTAACCTCATCAGCCCAAGAACAACAACAAAAATCCTCCATTACATTTGAGAGGCGGTGAGCTGTGACTGTGAGCCTGCACTCCTACTGAGGGGGCCACCCTCGATCATTATTTCACCAGGCGCCCTGACAAAATTGCCTCTGCTTTGTCTATTGAAATCGAGGGGTCAACTGTTATGTGCCGAAAAACGCTGGAGGGCGTTTGGAGAGATCCAATCATGGGCTCTCTCTTTCTGGCTGTGTCCTTTTGTTTTCAAATCGTTATTTTCCGACCTGGAAGAGAAATGTGCTTAATGGTAATAGGGAGCATCAGGATTGAAATGCGTTCTCTGTCCCTGACCTCCTTTGCTGTGCGTGCCATTCATCAAATCAGTCCCATTCTACAGACACCTGCTTTTGTCCCCATAATCCAGCTCTCCCAGTGTGTGGGTGTGTGTGTGTGTGTGTGTTTATGTGTGGGTGTGTGTGTGTGTGTGTGTGTGTGTGTGTGTGTGTGTGTGGGTGTGTGTGTGTGTTTGTGCGATACTGCCTCTCTTTCATTTCTCATTTCAAGTTATTTCTCACTTCAGGTTCAATGTGTTCACAGGTCCAACACAGGTTTGATCTACGTGTTGACAGGCTTCGCCTACACTGGCCATTGGATGGGATTGGACCTACAGCATTCAGACCATCGAATCATGGTCTGTGAAAGGGCGGTCGAAGTCTTTCTCTCTCTCTGTCTCTCTCTCTGTCTCTCTGTCCCTCTCTCTGCCTCTCCCTCGATCTCTGTCTCTCTCTGTATCTTTCTCTCGGTCTCTGTCTCTCTGTCTCTCTCTGTCTCTTTCTCTCTCTCTCTCATGATCACTGTCTTTGAATACAGGTAACTCTGTCCATTGACACAGTGGCATCTGCATCCTGCAAGCAGCATAGGACCGTACTGTACTGTAAGCACATGCAAGTCCTAACGACCTTCTTCACTATGGCAACTGCACAGAGCTGAACAATAGACTTGCATTGGAAGATGCACCCATTTCCAGCCATTTAGCCCGATTGTCTCTCTTCCACATCTTTTCTTCTCTCTCATGCCTCATGCATCCATCCATCTCCTGTGCTACAAGTATCACCCAGCAGACCAGAATCCTGTTGATGCATCATTTCATGATACAGTTCTGTACTTCCATACTACAGTTCTAAATCCATGAGCCCTTCTTCCATGTTCTTTTTCAATATCTCAAGCTGGCCCTTGTTGGGTGAGCTCAGCTCTATTTCTCGCCATTTCCAATCATCCAAGATTGCTGGGTACTGGATACGTGAAACTTTTCTCCTATTATGTTTGATTGAAAATGGATGTGGCAGCGGGTTTTTGTTAAAGTCCTGCTGAGATACCATGGAAACTCACCGTGCCAAGTGGAGCTCATTATCTGAATCGACACGAGAGAGAGAGAGAGAGGAGAGAGAGAGAGAGAGAGAGAGAGAGAGAGAGAGAGAGAGAGAGAGATGAGAGAGAGGAAGGAAAGAGAGGAAGAGAGAGAGAGGGAGAGAGAGAGAGAGAGGAGAGAGGGGAAGAGAGAGCAGAAAGAGATGAGAGGAAGAGAGGAGAGCGAGAGGAAGAGAGAGGAGAGAGGACGAGAAGAGCGAGGAAGAGAGAGAGAGCAGGAAGAGAGAGAGCGAGAGGAAGAGCAGAGAAAGAGCGAGAGAGAGAGAGAGAGAGAGACAGATAGAGACAGAGCGAGAGAGAGATGGATTAGGCAAGGAGAATGAAAAGGCGAAATGGAGAGAGGTAACGGGAGGGAAAATTAAAACGACAGGGCGAAGGGCAAAAGAGAAGGATGGGAGGAAAAACTTCAACAATAGATCATGTGAAAGAGAAATGGAGGCGAAGAGAGAGAGAGAGAGACGGGAGAAAAGACAGGACGGCGTACAGACAAGAGATTTAGATCGTGCCTTTCACACTAAGGCAAGATAATATACGGTAATTCTGCCGCTCAGATCCTGAGGATGATTGCTGGGTGCTTTGAGAGTGGATAAATGGCTCCTAATGTGTGATGTGCATACAAAACAGTTGGCTGATGCCAAGTCGGGTATTGTGTCAGTGCACAGAGGCCCCGTGTGATTCAAAAGGAAAGGGGGAGATTGATCTAAATGCTTCAATCATTGTGAATAGTACATCATTAGACATCATTGGAACAAAAAGTTTGTTCATTTCAAGAACTCTGTAGAATCTTTGACGGTGGAAAAATTATTGCTGACATCTCTCAAAACTATAGACGGTATACTCTGCTCCCAGCAAATGTACCTTTATTTATACGTTTGCAAAGTAATATTTATAAAATCCACATCCCTTCCGACTCCATGTCACTCCCGTCACACATAAAGCAACATGAGATATCCGGTAGGTCTCAAGTTAAACATGAGAGCCCTGTGTGTTTTTCTGCAGTTAGGTGGAGCGGGTCGCTCAGCCACAAAGTTCAGCCACAGTTCTCTGTGCTCCAGTCCTGACCCCTGTCCTGCCCTGCCCTCCTCCAGTCCTGACCCCTGTCCTGCCCTGCCCTCCTCCAGTCCTGACCCCTGTCCTGCCCTGCCCTCCTCCAGTCCTGACCCCTGCCCTGCCCTCCTCCAGTCCTGACCCCTGTCCTGTCCTCCTCCAGTCCTGACCCCTGTCCTGCCCTCCTCCAGTCCTGATCCCTGCCCTGCCCTCCTCCAGTCCTGACCCCTGTCCTGTCCTCCTCCAGTCCTGACCCCTGTCCTGTCCTCCTCCAGTCCTGACCCCTGTCCTGCCCTCCTCCAGTCCTGACCCCTGTCCTGTCCTCCTCCAGTCCTGACCCCTGTCCTCCCCTCCTCCAGTCCTGACCCCTGTCCTGCCCTCCTCCAGTCCTGACCCCTGTCCTCCCCTCCTCCAGTCCTGACCCCTGTCCTGTCCTCCTCCAGTCCTGACCCCTGTCCTGCCCTCCTCCAGTCCTGGCCCCTGCCCTGCCCTCCTCCAGTCCTGGCCCCTGCCCTGCCCTCCTCCAGTCCTGCCCTCCTCCAGTCCTGACCCCTGCCCTGCCCTCCTCCAGTCCTGCCCTCCTCCAGTCCTGGCCCCTGCCCTGCCCTGCCCTCCTCCAGTCCTGCCCTCCTCCAGTCCTGGGTCCTGACCTTGTCTGCTACTTCGGTGCCGTGATCGACCCCAGTCAAGTTCGCTCTCTGGCTGATTGAGAAGCAGCACCAGGCATCAAGATTAGAGGACTTATCTGACCTCCATTTCCAACAAAGACCTCCATTTCCAGTCACACGGATGCTAATGAAAACAAGGCAATTTCAGAGAAGTTGCTCACAAGGGCCGGTGAATCCTTTCTTCCTCAGGAGAGCGTTTACACCGTGTGTGTCCTGTGTGTTGTCGAGGGGTTGTGATTGCTTCCATTTACCACCAAGACACGGAGGGGACGGGGCCTTTGGTCTCTAAGGAGATACAGTGGGTTTGGAATCAATTGTTTTAGTGACAAGTCTTTGACTTCCCTCCACGCGAAAACGCCCCACGGCGCGAGGGGGATTTCAACATTCACCGCACGTGGAAGAAAGCACAGGTTTTCCTCGGATTAACGGAGAGAGCCTCGAGAGAGGGAAAAAGAGAGAGAGAGAGAAACAGAAAGAGAGAGATGTCGTGATTCGGAGAGTGACGAACGGAGAACCAAAGTGGATGGTAATAACCTGGAAAACAGGAGGCGGGGAGTGGAGGAGGGACATGGCAAACAGTTGGCTAATTCGACTGCTGGCAGGTGTTGCGAGACACTGAGGCTGTTACCACAAGATGGAGAGAGGCCCACATAAGTTTGATCAGAGACACAGGAGGCTAATTACTCTGGCTGGGCGTAAAAGAGGGAGGGATGAAGAGAGAGGTAAGGAGGTAGAGAAGGAAGAGGGCAAAGCAGGGCCATGCTGAGAGGGAGCGAGAGAAGGGAGGAAAGGATGAGAGAAAAGGAGAGGAGGCGATCCAGGAAGGAGACATTCGAGGACGACGGCAGCTTTTGGAGATAGGGCGAGGGCATGAGAAGGACGGAGAGGGGGAGGCGCAGGGTCCGTCGAGGGACACCGGGGTGAGGGGGGTGTTTCTGGTTTGGTGCGATAGCTTCGGGGCTTTCTGGAGAGACGGGAGGCGGTCGATCAGGCTCTCAGCGTGGAGTCGGTAAACTCTCTCCACCCTGGGCGTGGACACACACTCACTGACCGTCTGCCCTGCAGGGAGGTTTGAAGAAGATCAGTATGGATCTTTAATCTGTTTGTGAAGCTCAGTGTGCGAGGGGCTGTTTAGTACCCTTGTTGTGCAGGAAAGCGATTCTCTTTGGTGAGTACCGTGGTCTTTTTTGTTATCCCGAGGCACACTGGGCTTGGCAGTTTCAAATTGGATATCTTCATTGGTGGATGCAACACCTGGTTCTCTTTGACACGTGAGGTCAAGTGCAGAGTAGATGAATCAGTAGATATATCTAGACCTGTCCTATACACATCCTGTGGCTTTTATTGCTTTGCTTGCATACTTTCTCAGCATACGCACACCGTGTCTGTATATACACAGTCGTTCTTCGACAGATGTGCAGATAACTGTGGATATGCAGATTTTGCAGAAATGCTTGATATCTAAGAAGAAGTCCTTTTCCCTCCCAAACAGGCCCTGGTTTTTCATCCGTGAAACAAATCACTTCACAGAGCCGGAGGCTTGAGATTATAAAAACCGATGTCAGAGTGCAAAGCAGCGAGGTGCAGTTAGTCCGAAGCTATCTCTTTAGCGTCGGCATTAGCATTTGTTATGAAAGACGGATTGGGGTTTTGACGCTCCTTTCTTGGTAAGAGAGAATATTGTCTGCACCACTCGGCTCCCTGTTGGCCCTTCTGTTCACGGTACCGCCTACGCACGAGCAACACACACGCACACACACACACAAACACCGGCCGTGCAAAATGAAGTTGTGTCCTTGGGCAAGGCACTTCACCCTACTTGTCTCGGAGGGAATGTCCCTGTACTCACTGTCAGTCGCTCTGGATAAGAGCGTCTGCTAAATGACTAAATGTAAACACACACATGCACACATAACAGCACAATCTTCTCTGACACCAACGGGTTTCCAGGTTTTCAACAACGCTTGACCTTCTCCTTCTCCTTCAGAATAAGGTAACGTCTTGATGTGTCACGTCCGTGCGTCTCTGAAAAACATCCAACTTGGAAAAACGTCTGAAGACGACCCTTCGTGTGCATGTCGACTGTCTTTACTCTAAATGAAAGATTTCAAGAATAAAGAACGCTTATTTCTGCTTCTCTTAGAGGCTGTATGTAAATGTAAAGGCTGGCATGACCATTTTGTGCGACTGTCGGGCGAACGGCCCCGAGGAGGTGCGAGTCGCTAATAACTTTCCCAAACTTGACATCTCCCATCTCCTGTCCTCAAATCTCCATGATGGAATAATTGCAGACAGGCTATTCTTAGTCAAAAATAATGAGCAGTCTCTTTAGACTACGGGATTTTAGTCACACGTGGCTTCCCCGAGATTAATGATGAAATGGCCTCCGGTGATTTCTCTGTGTTTCTGTGGGACAGCGGGCCACACGTGGGAAGCGATGGGCTCGGAGTCGTTACGGAAACAGAACCCTGAGGAAGGCGGGGCCGTGGGACGCAACGTTCCGCTTACTTCACATGTAAAAAACGGAAGAAAAACAACAGCGAATCGAATGTCGTCGAATAGGCGGCGCAGCAAAGGGTCCGGTTGGCGCAGGATCCACGCATGCACCGCCGTGCGACCTAGGGGAAACTGACACGAAACAAGGACCTCCACACACACACCGCCCACATTTAACGCATCAAAAGGCTGCCCCTTCGTCATCTTCTGCCGTGTCCTGAGGCAGATGTGCGTGTGTGTGAGGGTGTAGGAGTCGGACGGAGAGCGGTCCCAGCCCAGTGGGACCGGTCGGCACGGGGGCTCCCGGAGGCCACGGATTCACCCGACTCGGCACCCAGCTTCTGCCCTCTTGGCCGTCACAGCTCCAGTTCCACAGGGAACAGTGGGGAGGCCTTGAACGCGACGGCTTCGCTCACCTCGACGTAGGATAACATATCGGGGCTGGGCTGTTTTCCGGAACAAAGGCGCGCGCGGTTTTCGTTTGGAAACGGTGAAATGGTGACCCTGAGATAAAGAACCTTTTGGATGAGTCAGTGAGAGAAACGTCTTCTGGGTTATTGAGTGGAAGGGCAGAGGGGAACTGTGACATGTTCTATATATGTCGCCTGTGGTGACCCAGTGGTGACACACACCTGGGCACCTCCTGCAGAAGGAGCACATCCCCTTTAGAGTCGAAAAACCCCCTTAGGAAATTGCGGCTAACAAAGTTTCCACCTAAAAATGGGATAAACTTTCAATTCAACTTTGAAGCTCAAAAACTCGAACTTGTATAGCTGTGGGGTATTCTCACAGAATCATTAGATTTATTTGTGTGTCCGGACCAGGCAAAACATCTTCTATCCGAAATGCTCTTAGTGTACCTTCTACAAAAGCCCAGACTTGGTTTTCTTCCATAGTGTGTAGGGGGTGTCAGAGATATACATTAGCACCTAGCATCGCAACCGACTGAGTGGTTGCTAGAATGATCCATGTCCGGTGACATGGCTTCATGTGGATCTCTTTCTCGCTTTCGCTGAGCCTCCCCTCAACCCCCCATTGTGTCCAACAACGGAACGATGCCAATTAACTTCTCCGGACCCAGCTGGGTGAGTGGCAAATGACAGAGATACAAGGTGTACTTGGGTAATAGTGTTTACCTCTCTCACTTCAGTGCCCACTGAGAGTCATTAGTGACCACGGGGCTCTGGTTTACAACACTGGCCCCCTTAAACTCGGTAACTAGACCACAAGCTTGGGTTCGATTGGATGGAGCCGCAGTATCGAGTCTCCTTATTGGTGGGCGTGAGGTGAGGAGGGGTGGGGTGCAGAGGCAGGCTGTGGCTGTGGGAGGGCTGTTCACGGTTATTGCCTCGGACACCGTGTTCTGATTGCTGTCATTTTGCTCGTGCATTTCTTTCTTTTTCTCTGCAACAGTAATGAGTCAGGAGGCATGGCGCTAAGGATAAGTGGCCTGTGTGAGTGAAGGAGAGGGGGGGGTGGGGGTGGGGGTGGTGAGGGGGGAGACAGACCAGAAGAACGAGAAAGAAGAAAATGAAGATAAAAGATGAGACTCTTAGCCGTGAGACAGCGATGTACTTTCCTAAGAAATGTTGTTTGATCTCGACAGAGCTAATGATCGCACACACACACTTTCAGTCCACACCACACACACACACACACACATACATAACAGATGACTCCACAGGGGGTCCATACTGTACATTCTGTACTACAGAATTATCTATAAAGGACAATGGAAAATGAAAGGATAGCTTTTTTTTCCAGATTTGTGAATGTTTGATCTGCATTCTCACCCTAAAACTACTTCTGATTAATGCATGACATATTCTGAGGACATCCTCTACCAAGCACAGTCCAAACCAGAGCCACACACTGTACTATACACATCCCCAGTCTCAGCTCAATCAGAAAATAGACCCATTCAAAAGGCTTCAGCCTGATTGACTCTATTCAACAGCATGCCCTCGACTGACTCTTGAGCATCACAAAAGGTCAAAAGGTTGACCAATGACCATTGTATATTCTGTCAACCCGACAGAACGGCTCAGGCTGGATAAAGGCCTATTGAACGTGTCAACACTGAAGGTACATGTGGGTTTGGCTGTATTGTTCAGCCGTGGCGAAGGAGAACTGGCCTGGATTAGGTGTGTTTGCCTTGGTGTTTGTTGCACGGCGTAGAAAGTAAACGCCTGTCTTCAAAGGTGTACTGTAGCTCCAAGTCAGTCAAGACGAGGATACAAACTGCAAAGGAAGAAAAGAAGCACAGTATTTCAGGAAAACATTCCTTTATCGGCAGTTTATTGTCAAAGTTGAATTTGAGCACCTCTTGCCCAGGTCTGTTGTTGAGCACCTCTGCCCAAAGTCTATTTCCCAGTGCAGTGAGAATGACTTTAACCGCAAGACACCTCTGTCACTGTTGTTTCCACGTGGTAATGCCAGTCGCCGTGAGCGACTGCAGCACAGCATTTGGATCCGATTGTCGTGTAAGTCTTCGCTCTGTTTCTGACATAACAAATAACCGAGCACGAGCACGGAGCACGACCTGACACCCTGGAAGAGAAGACTGTCACCCCAGCTGCCATGAGAGTCACATCCTGAGGGCCGTGCCACGGAGGAGGACAGTCCCCTGCTGTGGATGAGAACACTCTCTCTCCCTCTCTCTTAATTCTGTTCCTTCTCTCTATCTCTCTCTCTCTATCTCTCTCTCTCTCGCTCCCTCCTTCTCCCTATTTTCTCTTTCTCCGTCCCACTCGCAACCTGCATTTTCTCGCCGTCTGTTCATCTCTCTATCCATCCATCCATCCATCTCTCCACCTCCTCCCACGGCCATCCGGAGAAGTGGGTCCTTGTGACGGAGCCGTAGCTGGAGCAGAAGGATAAGAAGTGTGTCCTTGTGATGGAGCCGTGGCTGGAGCAGAAGGATACGCACCCCCAGGTCCTGGAGGAGGGGCCGTCCCTGTCCCGTCTCTCCCTGGAGAGGTGGAGCAGGACAAGGGAGAGGAAGACAAAAGCAGGGTCGGGGCCACGACGAAGGTGCCAGTCGGGGCGTCGCCGACAAGATGGACGGCGGTGAGGATGAGAGTGGGGCGTGAAGACAATGGAGACGATGCTGGCGAGGGCGACGGCGGTGGTGAGGGGTGCGAACGAGGGTGACGCATCCTCCCTTGCCGCCCCACCCCCCTCCTGCCTTCTGTTTGCCGTGCAGTCCAAGCGGTGAGAAGAACGTTCCGGCATGGTCCGTGATTCCAAGCTTTTTTTTCCCAGCCCTACGTGTTGATTTCACCTTCGACGTTTCCATCAGTCGTTCCACAAGCGGAACACCGAGGACATTCTGCAACACGACGGGTCAATACCCCCATGAACCACAGGTGGAATCGTGCACCTGAAAGTAGGTGACATTCTCGGTCACTCAGGCTTCACTTCCTCCCAGCCAGGCCCCTGGGCAACTGTGCCCTTTGCCCGCAGGCCCTTCGTACCAGGGTCAGATGGCTGAGCGGTTAGGGAGTCGGGCTATTAATCGGTAGGTTGCCGGTTCGGTTTCCGCCCGTGCAAAATGACGTTGTGTCCCTGGGCAAGGCACTTCACCCTACTGGCCTCGGGGGGAATGTCCCTGTACTTACTGTAAGTCGCTCTGGATAAGAGCGTCTGCTAAATGACTAAATGTAAATCTAAAATGTACCTGGGTCACGCATTTGGTCCACACCCTGAAAACAGCAGTGTGCAGGAGAAACGGACACAGTGAAAAGGCAACTGTCCGACTTGGCGATACCGAGAGCACTAGCATGATAAGCAGACTGGAGCGATGACTCAGCTACCAAGCCTCCTTAATGGGGAAAAAAATATGAAATTATTCTTCTGAAGGGAACGGCCTGACCTCGATAAGGGTTGGGTGACACCTCCATGTGGTTTTCTAGGTCAAGTCCTGCAAAGGCTACAAGTGTGCACAGTCATACTTTCACCTCCGCAGGGACCTGAAATCATGTGCATCATTAAGCTAGTGCACAGATTCTGACACCTTAATGATAGCAGGTTAGAAGAAGCATCATATCGTCTGTTGAGGTGAAGTGATTCAAATTCGGACATGTTTATGTATTTTACGGGGTTAATGTGGGAAAGGTTATTTAGTGGGTGGAACAATATGTAGGACAGATATCTAGGCCAATAGTGAAATGGCACCTACACAGAGATTAACACCCTCACTTTACACACAAACACACACACACACACACCTACAACAGGCTCTGTTGATAGTATCAATGTGGGCTTCTGAGAGTGCTTACACGTTTAAGAATTGTTCTTGTTCAAGGGACAAACCATAGTCCCATACATGCTATGTGGCTCTGAAAAAGTGTGTGTCGAGCTAAAAACTACCCATCGATGTCTGTCTTCTGATATTGTCATCGTTGACAGGGTGTATATTCCATGTCCTGTCTGTCCTTCTTGCCCTCTTGGCATGGATGAAGGGAGGATGAGGGGGAGGATGAGGAGGAGGGGGGGGGTTGACCTTGCTAGATGGCTGTTAATGCTGTCACTGCCTGCAAGCATAATAGACTGAACCGACACAGCTCCCAAATTAGGGACCTTAACAGCTTATTCATCAGGCCCTGAAGGATTGCATCATCAACAACAACAACAACAGCAGACTACAGTCATCCTGGCTGCGTGACTGCGAGGCTATAACGACATGCCGCACCTGTGTCTGGTCAGAGGATTGAAGAGGCGCCGAGACTGGAATCTCGCTCCTTCCGGAACGTTCTGCTTGGTTCTAGTTTTTCCCCCGGTGCACAAACGCCACCTTGCCACACATCCCCGGCAGCGTAGCGATGTGACGGGTCCAACGAGATGCTAGGCGTGGCTAATCTCTTTCTGTCTGTCTTTGCTGAGGTTGATGAGAAACGAAAGGCCATCTTACTGCTGCTGAGTAACACGTTTAGGCACACGACCAACTCCAAACATTAGGACAGCAGGCGTGCACGCAGACGCCAAACACACCTACACACACACCAACCTCCTGTCAGGGGTGTGTGTGCGTGTGTGTGTGTGTGTGTGTGTGTGCGGTGAGCTCACGTCCCACAGAGCCTGCACTCTGCCCGCCTCACGTCTGTAAATATCTCGGCTCGGCTCCGTTCCAGACGCAAATCGATTGTAAACAGGACGCATGAATCCTTCCACGTTTGAATTCCCTCCAACAAGTGTGAGTCACTGGGTTCAGCTGTGAGGTCTGTTAGTTTGCCTTGTTTGTTTTTCTTTCTTCGAGCCCACCATGAAAATATTGTGGCTTTCAGATGAGACGTGGGGAAGATAATGTTGCACAGAAGTTTCCACGGTCAGAACTGGGGCATGTTATTTATCTGATAACGCACCATTCTTTCTGAGCTGGAACATTGTTGTCTTTGAGATTCAAGCCATGTCGAAATATTTAGCAAACATGGTCACAGCTTTCGTGAAAGGGTCATGGCTAATCGCCAAAGCGAATTAGCAGGATATGATCAAATCTTCCCTCAATCTCATTTACCCACAGCAGTCTACATTCGTTTAACAGCTGAATGTTTGAGGGAGATTATTATTCTTATCGAGTCTTACCGAATTCCCATATTTACATAAGTGCCAGCAAGTCACATCTAACCAATGGCTGCTATTAAAGTCAACGCTCAAAAGGATTTCTGACATCTCATGAAGTCGTTTCCCCTGAACGGTCGGGGCAGAGCTGTGGGCTGTTTGCACAGCGGAGAGCTGCTGTTTGTTGATTGTGCCCCAGAGACAGAGCTCTCTGTAACCTGGTGAGGCGGAGCACATGTTGTCACCGTGTGGGGGGGTTGGGGGCTTGGGGGGTGTGTTGGTAGTCTCACACACTTTTCCTCACCACTCGCTATCTCACACACACACACTCTCTCTCTCTCTCTCTGTCTTTGACATGCATACATATTCTGGCACCAACACATGATAACATGTTCACATACACACACACACACACACTCTCTCTCTCTCTCTCTGTCTTTGATATGCATACATATTCTGGCACTAACACATGATAACATGTTCACATACACACACACACACACTCTCTCTCTGTCTTTGATATGCATACATATTCTGGCACCAACACATGATAACACACACAGACTCGTCTCTCAACCTGTCGCCCTAGCAGGAGGTGGCAGCTTATTAAGACCGTTGCTCGTGTTCTCACCTGTCTGGTTGGAGGAGGAGACCCAAATGTCTCCCTGCATCACCCGCCGTCAATTAGCGTCAGCTCCCCTCTGACGAGACCCGGCCATGTGCATGTCAGATGCTGGGGTCATGCAACAAGTCTGCCTTTATCCCACACTGGGGTCATGCAACAAGTCTGCCTTTATCCCACACTGGGGTCATGCAACAAGTCTGCCGTTATCCCACACTGGGGTCATGCAACAAGTCTGCCTTTATCCCACACTGGGGTCATGCAACAAGTCTGCCTTTATCCCACACTGGGGTCATGCAACAAGTCTGCCTTTATCCCACACTGGGGTCATGCAACAAGTCTGCCTTTATCCCACACTGGGGTCATGCAACAAGTCAGCCTTTATCCCACACTGGGGTCATGCAACAAGTCTGCCTTCATCCCACAACGTCGAAAATGTTTCCCTGGGGAAGGGACCACAGAGTGCCGTCTCTGTTTTGACGAGCAGGACACATTTTTTTTTAATTTATCCTTTATTTAACCAGGTTAGTCTCATTGAGATTAAAATCTCTTTTACAAGAGAGACCTGGCCAAGATGGACAGCAGAACACAGTTACACATAAAACACAATATAAAATACAAGTTCGATATTACTACAAGTTCGATATTAGATACACAAACTCTTATCTGCGGTACGACGGAAAAAGAAAAGGGGGGCGTTGGTCTCTTCAGGCGCTGAATCACAGACGAGGGAGGAGAGGAGAGGGAAAAGGAGAACGAACTGAGCCGCGAGGAGGAAGGACAGCTCGACTCATAACCCCCCCACCCCTCCCCCCCCCCGCACGGGACAGGAGGCACAAGGGCTCGGTTTAAGCGTCAGATGTCTCTAAATAAGAAGTATGTGTGTGACGGGAAGGGAAGGGAGGTGAGGGGTGAAACAGATACACACGCACAAGAGATGACAGAGACGAAGCGATATGCAAAGCTGTCAGCGTGGTACAAAATCGAAATAGCCGCGAAGCCCAGATAATTGCACCGTTAAATACAGCAGGGAACAGGGGGAACGGCGGTGAACCAGACTGTCTCTGCTTCGCACATCCGTGACCGGCTATGATAAGTGTGCCATGATGTGGATTAAGACCGATACCGGTCTGAATTCTCGCACCAGACAAGGAAGTAGGCTTTGTTTTCTAGCCAATAGCGCTTGTGATGCTGCTCTCCCCCCCCCAGGGAAGGGAAGACCCATAAAGCCATGATCTCGCTGTGTTCCCTCAAGATGTGAGATGAACCTGTGGATCGCCCCCGCAATGCAGATGGCCAAAACATTGAGCCTCGTTAACATATTCACCCTCCAGCTCACCCGTTACCACATTCAGGCCTGGTGAGGCCACGTTGGATATCGTAGGGAACATTTGGATGGTGCCCAAGTACTAACAGTGAGGGCACAGGCGAGAGATTTTCCATGCTAGGGATATATTTCGAGTCAGATGGACGGATGTGTGACCACAGAGATGGGCCGACTCGTTGTGGATTAAGCTAAGAGTTCATGACTGTATCTAATCCATTCCATTGATTCATCTTATGTTTCAGCCAGCAGCTATGTTAGAGGTTCACAAGCGGGGACACCACTAATCCTCACACTGCACTGTGTCTGCTGCTGCCTGATGCCAAATGACTATGATGACACAAAATCCAGATGGGGGGGGAAGCGCCCGTGTTCCTCCCGGGCCATCCGACACAGATAGACAGGGAAGACTTGGAGGTGTGGGGGGGGTGGGGGGGGATGGGACACGAGGTGGCTCCCACTACAGGCTGCCAGTCGGAGCCCCTAAGAGAGCCTTGGCTTCGACGTCGACACAGCTCCGCTATTAATAGGTCCCGTATTCCCTGTATAGCACAGGCCTCGGGAGCCACGGTCGCTTTCCATCAGGGACTCTCCGACTGACGCCAGCTGCCGAGAGACGGGGATCGGGCCTGACCTCGGCGCGGCAAAACACAGACTCGCCGAAGCTCGTCCTGATTTGACGTTCTCGTCTTTTGACTCTTCTTAAAAACAGAAGATAGATTCGGTGTCGGGTTAGGATGACAACGATGATTGGGATATTATGGAGAAACTTTGTATTATACAAGGTCAGGGTTACAAAAGCGCCACCGTGTTTCAAATATACAATCACTAATGTGTCGGGAGGTTTCAGAAAGCGCCGTTTTAGTTGTCGAGGAACATTCAAAGGGCGACTGCTTGGATCGATTGATTGACTAACTGCCATTGTGCATCCCGTGTCGTGTCTGAGGAGCTGTTTAAATCACACCACACACACACACACACACACACACACACGACACACCACACACACACACACACACACACACGCACGACACACACCTGAGGGGAATTACCGTGTCACTCTGCAGAGCCTGTGAGTTCTGAAGGGCCCCAGGAACCAGCACTTTGTGAGGAGCCCTGAAACACAAAAGACACGGAGCTGAAGGGCAATTAGTGAGGAGAAGACACACGCAACAGCGTGACACTTGGTTTCCGAACAGCACACACACACACTCTCTCACAGGAGAGCTCAGCGAGAATGGAAATGAAGATGAGGGAATATGAGGTCTTTGTTAGTGATTCAAGGCTTGCTCTGTGCTCCGTGTCACGTTCTAGACAGAAAACGAGCCGAAGTCTTTGGGTAATGAGGGGTGAACTGACAATGATGTCCCTGTGTCGTTGAGGGGGTTCTGGGCAGGCCAACATCAGGGCGGTGATGCTTACTGCATGTTACAAAACTCTGGGTCTCGGACGACCTAACAAGAGCACAGTGACATGAGGATGGTCATACTGAAGAAAAGAAAAATCAATTACAGGAATGATATACTAGGAAAGAATATTCTGGCAATTTACAAGACTTGACATGGACACGTATGTGTTGCCAATACCCTGGGTCATGGCAGAACGACCTTAGCGATCTTGCCTGCACAAATTCACAATATTCGGAGTATTCCACAGCGGGGAATATTAGCACAACCCTAAAACTGAATTTATTCGTGCCTAGTTTATTCCGATAAGACACAATGTTCCTCGTTGACGTAATGCGCTGCCAGACAAAGACGACTCCTGGGAAGGAGAGGGGAGACGAGGAGGGGGTGTGTGGGGTACGGTACCTTGTCCCAGGAGGCTCGCGGCGAGTTCACGCTGGCGTCGACGGAGCGGGGACAGCCACACTCGGCGAGGCATGCTCCTCCCCGGGGAAATGTAGACGGGATCAGACTCTTTCATAGGCTACAACCCGACTCTGAGGGAGTGGAGCCTGTCCAAAACTGTGGGAGGCAATGCATCACATTTGACTACATGCGGAAAGAAACGGACATTGAAGGTGAAAGGTACACACAGATGTGCCTTTCTGTGATTCGTTTTTGTTTTCTTTTTTTTGCAGCGGCCGACACCGTGCGACGACAAGGTCAACGCAAAAACAAAGTGGCACAGATTGGGGGATGAGTCGGAAGGACCGGCTGGTTTTCGTGCTCGCTTTTCTACCCGTCAATCCCACAACATATCGTAACCGAACCATACACTTGCTTTGGAAGTGCATCTAGCTGGAGCCTGTTGCACACCGGACACGTGACACCCATCACTGTTGCTGCTTAGCCTAATTAATTACATCATGTATCGAGTCGTTTCCCCAATCAAGCCGAATTTCCGTCTGGTGATGGCTAGTATCGGCATCTCCCTCTGCATGCATTATGGGGGTTAGGACCATTTCCATAGGTCACCTGACATGGCTTCCCTTGTGGGGGTACCTGGTAATGGAATGCAAATGAAAAACAGTGGCTATGAACAGAAGTTGCCCCTGTGGAAAGGTCAATCATAATTAGCTTGTGTGGAGGTAGATGTATATAGATTATTCTTTAGGGCAAGCTGTGTAGACAAATATGAGAGTTCTAATTGCCTTCGGTCATTTTATTTGCAAGTCAATTCAAGAGATCCCCTGAGAAATAATCAAAGCTTTGTAAAGGCTACTTTACATTGGATACTTTTGTCGTGTCACTCCTGTGTGATTGTAGGTTGTCAGCAACCTACAATCGTCCGCTAAAACTAGAAAATCACCTGTACGTATGGATGGGTGTTGGTTAAATTGTCAAAATGAAACATTTTCCCTTCTTGTGCAGAATACGAATGCCATGCAGATGAAGAGACGGCTTTTCCATCTAAAGTAGGTGAATCTGCTTGGAATAATCACCACAGCCCTGCTCACACTGCATTTTATCTGCTCCAGTGGCTCTTGTTTATACACTATCACATATCACCTCCTCCCCCCCTCCCTTGAATCGCTCTCCCTGTACTCCAATTTGCATGCAGCCCAGGCATTGGCTGCTCAGACCTTACACTCCAACAAGCTGCTGCGTGCTGATTGGCTAGTGCTAGAGGTGGGCATGGAATCCCAGCCATCAAAAACAGGATAAAAGGGAGAGCGCGTGGAACCTCGGAGTCAGACGAGCAACATTCAACACAAGTTTGAGCCCTGTCTACATCTACACCCCCCAAAAAAACTGAACCTCGATACTCTTCGAAATCTCAGGACTCCTTCTTCAGCCTTCCTACACTCAGAGTGCAGCACACTGGCTCCTTTGACAAGCAAGGGGGAAGTTCAGCAGATACCAGTACGTTTCCAGACCCGTCTTGAGATCGCCAGTATCTGTTTCTGCAGCTGTGACCACAGACGAGCCACAGAGAGTAACCGTCAGAAGCCAGTTTCAGGACTTCCTTCTAGACTTCCTCCAGGTTAACCCGACCCCACAAACTCCCCCCACGGCAAAGCTCCCGCCATGTCTCTGGACGTGAAGGAGAAGACCCACGTGCGCCTGGTGTTCCTGGGGGCGGCCGGCGTGGGCAAGACGGCCCTCATCCGCCGCTTCCTCCAGGACACGTTCGAGCCCAAGCACCGGCGCACCGTCGAGGAGCTCCACAGCAAGGAGTACGACATCGGCGGCGTCAAGGTCACCGTGGAGATCCTGGACACCAGCGGCAGCTACTCCTTCCCGGCCATGAGGAAGCTGAGCATCCAGAACAGCGACGCCTTCGCCCTGGTCTACGCCGTGGACGACCCCGAGTCCCTGGAGGCGGTCAAGAGGCTCCGCGACGAGATCCTGGAGGTCAAGGAGGACAAGTACACGCCCATCGTGGTGGTGGGCAACAAGGCGGACTGCGTGGAGAAGCGTCTGGTGGCCAGCGACGACGTGCTGTCCACGGTGGAGCTGGACTGGAATAACAGCTACCTGGAGGCGTCGGCCAAGGAGAACGACAACGTGGTGGAGGTGTTCCGGGAGCTTCTGCAGCAGGCCAACCTGCCCAGCCGGCTGAGCCCCGCCCTGCGCAGACGCAGGGAAACCTTCCCCAAGGACCTGGGCATCAGGCCCCCCATGAATAAGACCAACAGCTGCGTCATCTCCTAATGGGAGCGGGGCTGGGACTGAGCGGGGGGTCAGTGTCGGTGCTCATGAAACTTTGGAGGGAGGGGGGGGCGGCGAGGGGGGGGTGGGTGAGAGACTTGACAGCGTGGGTCTGCAGGAATGAGATGAACTGATTCGGACCTGAGCTGGCGTGCATTCCTGAAGACCTTTTTGATTCCGTCTGCGTCTCTCGTTGGCAAGTCGTGTGGAAGGAGAAACGTTAGGACTGGCTAGAAGGGTGCTGCAAGTGGACCGGGTCAACCTGAGGAGGATATACAGCAGGTCTACGGAGAGAGAGGAGGCGAGAGGGGAGGACCATTCTTGTTTACTTGATGTCATGTGTTGCTGCTTATTCGGTTAAGATGCTGCTGTTGTTTAGATCAATGTACAATAGCTTTTGTATTCTATGGCTGTTATTTTTGCATTGGATGTTTACTTGCAATAAGACGTTGAACTGTCGCAAACAGACAAGTGTATCGACCAATTTATTGAATCAAAAGTGAGAGGAATTGTATGATATGGGGTATGTGCAAAGTAACTGCTTTAATGTAACACTCTGTATCTTCTCATTTGGACATTGATGTATAGCACTGCATAATGTTTACAAAAACCATGAGTTTTAAGATTAATTTGCTATTATAAGCATGACTCAATTAATGTTTAAAACGTAGTGAAATGCAAATATCTACATGCACTTTTTCTTTTTCAATGTACATGTTCAATGTTTTTTTTATATCGTTTTTTTTTACCATGTTTGATTTTTATGACAATAATACTTTATTGTGTAATTTTCAAAAGTATTCATGAATTGTGGACCAAAATGCAAATTAAAATAAAACATGCAAAAACGAATCGCAAAATCTCCTGCTCTTTCTTGCACTATGTGCTTTGACTAATAGAGTGTACCAAGTCTCACGGTTCCTGTGAAACCTTTACATAAGGTGTAGCGACGTCAGCCCTATGGAACGGGTTTTAAAAGGGGGCAATGTTGTTTCGAACACCCGCTTTGCGACACCCCGGTCCATTTTCTGGCTCTTCATCAAACC
>CAEFZP010005333.1:0-35738 GCA_903064625.1 Mallotus villosus | reverse complement strand
GTGCCACCATCATCCCAGTCCCGAAAAAGCCGAATCCAGCCTGCCTAAATGACTTCCGCCCTGTGGCCCTAACACCCATAGTAATGAAGTGCTTTGAGCGGCTGGTCATGCAGCACATTAAGAGCTGTCTCCCTGCAAACCTGGATCCCTTACAGTTTGCTTACAGAACCAACCGCTCCACAGAGGATGCTATCTCCACCACACTCCACCTCACGTTGTCACACCTAGAAAAGAAAAACACCTACGCCAGAATCCTCTTCATCGATTTCAGCTCAGCGTTTAACACCATCATTCCACAACAGTTGGTGGAAAAGCTGAGACTGCTGGAGGTGGATATTGGCACCTGCAACTGGGTCCTGGACTTCCTGACGCGGCGGCAGCAGACTGTCAGGGTGGGCAACAAAACATCACGGAAAATAGCAGTAAGCACAGGCTCACCCCAAGGCTGTGTTTTAAGCCCCCTGCTATTCAGCCTGCTCACCCATGACTGCACTGCCAGATACAGCACCAACCACGTCATCAAGTTCGCAGACGACACAACAGTGGTGGGTCTCGTCAGTGATAACGATGAGTCTGCATACCGGATGGAGGTGGAGCAGCTCACAACATGGTGCAGGTCCCACAACCTCGTTCTCAACGTGGAGAAAACCAAGGAGATGGTGATCGACTTCAGGAGGGCTGGCAAACAACACCACACACCGCTGAGCGTGGCTGGGGCAGCTGTGGAGAGGGTCAGCAGCGTCAAGTTCCTTGGAGTCCACCTGGCCGACGACCTGACTTCCAACACCAACACCACAGCAGTCATCAAAAAAGCCCAGCAGCGGCTCCACTCCCTCCGGAGACTCAGGAAAGCTGGTCTCCCCCCTCCTCATCTCACCACCTTCTACAGGGGCACCATAGAGAGCATCCTCACCTACAGCTTCACTTCCTGGTTCGGGAGCAGCAAGGCCTATGAACAGCAGCAGCTAAACAGGATAGTGAAGACGGCCAGCAGGATCATTGGTGTCCCTCTCCCTCTGCTGATGGTGGTCTACCAGCAACGCTGCACTCGCAGAGCCACCGCCATCATTAAGGACATTCACCATCCCTCACACAGCCTGTTCTCCCTCCTGCCATCAGGGAGGAGATACAGGAGCATTCCCTGCAGATCCAGCAGGATGCTGAGCAGCTTTTTTCCACAGGCTGTAAGGCTCCTGAATGGACTGTGCCCCCTCCCCCTCCCCCTCACACACACACACAAACACCCCCCCACCACCATTAACTTGGGTACTACAGACTGACAGGAAACTGTCAAGGACACTCCTGAACATTCTTTCAGCACTTTATTCAGACTGATGTCTGTTTTTACTGATATGTCTGTGTTTGCTTGTTGTTTTATGAGAGTCTGATAATTTTTAATTATTTATTTTTTTAAACACTGTATGATGAACTAGCGAGAAACGGCATTTCGTTTCATTTGAAATGACAATAAAAGGAATCTTGAATCTTGAATCTTGAAATATAAACTTCCTGATTGGGAGTCATGCAAATACAGGAAACACTCCAGACTGTGGGATTTTGTTGTTGAGTCCTGCAGAGTGAGACAGCGCCTCTAGGCCAGGGGCCGGTTGCACAAAACACCTTGGGCCTCATGTATAAAGCTTGCTTACGCACAAAAAGCTTGCATACGCTGGTTTCCACGCACACGTGAGATGTATACGTCAAGATTTACTTGACGTGAGAATGTGCGGACCGTCCGCAAAGTCTTGTCTGGCTCTGTAACATGGCAAATTCTAACTGAAAAGTGCAGAAACTCACCAAACATTACAAAAAAAAGTTTCCACTACAGTTACTGTAATACTTCTATGACGTTGACTATTCAAAAAACGTAAAAATTTAAGTTTGATCAATAATGTATGATCCCATAAAAATGCCAAAACGGGAAATGATATATAGGCTGTTTAATCCGCCACCACTTAATAACTTCTGTTAAATTTGAGGGTGTCAAAGTCACTCAGGAAATCCATGTCGCGCTAACCCTATAGCTGCCATGCTGTTACCATGCGCCACCACTCGTTTCTTACTTTCAAATTTTACATTGGACCATTTCTTCTTACTTTCTGCCATGGTCCGGTTCTCGGAACCCACAGCATTTACGGCCCTATAATAATAATAATGATTTTATTTGTAATGCACTTTACATTTAGCTAAATCTAATCTAAAGTGCTACAGGTTAAAAACAAGAAAGGTCGCAAATAGTGAGTTTTCCACTCCGCCGACTTTCTTTTGTCGCTAATACCCGATGACAGGCTGCCAAACAGGAAACATTTTCTCGCTCTCACCTCTGTTGTCAGAACCTTGATCTGACAGTCTGTGAATGTTGTCGTTTTTCCGTGTATATCATCATCATCATCATCATCATCTTTATTGGCAGACTCATGGTCCATATACAACACACACAATAAATACAGTCGTATGCAAAAGTTTGGGCACCCCTGATAATCTCCATTACTTTCATCTATAAAATGTTGGGCGTTTGGATGAGGAACGTCTTTTTCATATATATACACATACGTCATGGACAGTGATATTTTAGCCGTGAAATAAGGTTTATTTGATAAACAGAAAATATGCCATACGCATCATAAGAGAATTAGACACTTGCATAAATTTGGGCACCCCAACAGAAAAATCACATTCATATTTAGTAGAGCCTCCTTTTGCAAAAATAACAGCTTCTAGAAGCTTTTTATATCCTCTGATGAGTGTCTGGATTCTGGATTGAGGTAATTTGGACCATTCTTCCTTACAATACATCTCCAGTTCAGTATGGTTTGATGGGTGCCTAGCGTGGACAGCCCGCTTCAAGTCACCCCATAGATTTTCAATTATATTCAAGTCTGGGGACTGGGATGGCCATTCCAAAACATTGTAGTTGTTCCTCTGCATAAATGCCTTAGTGGATTTGGAGCAATGTTTCGGGTCGTTGTCCTGCTGGAACAGCCAACTGCGCCGTAACTTCAGCTTTGTTACAGATTCTTGAACATTATTGTCCAGAATTTGCTGGTACTGAGTTGAATCCATACGACCTTCAACTTTAACTAGATTCCCAGTTCCTGCACTAGCCACACAGCCCCACAGCATGACGGACCCCCCACCAAATTTTACTGTGGGCAGCAAGTGTTTTTCTAGGAATGCTGTGTTCTTTTGCCTCCATGCGTAACGCCTCTTGTTGTGACCGAATAACTCCATCTTTGTCTCATCAGTCCACAGCACTTTGTTCCAAAATGAGCCTGGCTTGTTCAAATGTAGTTTGGCAAACCTCAAGCAAGCCTTTTTGTGGCGCGTGTGCAGAAAAGGCTTCTTCCGCATCACTCTCCCATACAGCTGTTCTCTGTGCAATGTGCGCTGAATGGTCGAGCAATGCACAGTGACACCATCTGCAGCAAGATGACCTTGCAGCTCTTTGGAGGTGGTCTGAGGGTTGTCCTTGACCATTCTGACCATTCTTCGCCTTTGCCTCTTTGTTATTTTTCCTGGCCTGCCACTTCTGGCCTTAACAAGAACTGTGCCTGTTGCCTTCCATTTCCTAATGACATTCCTCACAGTGGAAACTGATAGCTGAAACCTCCGGGATAACTTTTTGTAGCCTTCCCCTAAACCATACTGCTGAACAATCTTTGTTTTTAGATCATTTGATAGCTGTTTTGATGCCCCCATTTTGCCACTGTTCAGAGGAGAATCAAAGAGAAGCAAAACTTGCAATTGGCTAACTTAAATACCCTTTCTAATGATTGAATGCACCTTTTTATGTAATTGAAGGCTTAACGAGTTAATCAGACTAACTATGTGTTGCAGTTAATCAGCATTTAGTAGGCAGAGGTATTCAAATCAAATAAATGATAAGGGTGCCCAAACTTTTGCACAGCCTTTTTTTCACATTTGATTTAATTTCACACAACTAAATACTGCTACACCAAATATCTTTGTCTGGAAAACACCCCAGCACTCAGTGTTAACTAGAAAAGTAATATTACAATATTATATTGATCTTTTTTGGTGAAGACAGGAAATTATCATGCAGCCTCAGAGGGGTGCCTAAACTTTTGCATACGACTGTATAGACATAACACAAGAATATAAAAAAAGGAGACATCACAACAGAGATTTGTACCAGAGCTTCCATAAGGAAGACTGGTATCGCACACAACTACATGCAGGATTCACCAGCATCTGCACAAGACTGTTCTTGCAATCGTTTAGGCGGAGAATAAATCTGTACATTATGTGTCTCAAGAGAGCTTCAAAGGTGTAAACATTAATACTGCAGAACAATTGACTGGCACTAGTAGATCTGGGCTTTTTCAACAGGATCCTCATAGCATCGTTATAGGCCACTCGAAGTTTCTGTAAACTTGCTCTCTTGTACTTACACCACAATGAAGCGGTATACAAGGGAGTACAATAGGTTTTAAACAGTTTGATTTTAACAACATCAGAGCACATATGAAATGTTCTAGCCAGAGTATTTGCTTGGGCATAAAGCATGCGACGCTGGCGATAGATATCATCATCATCCCTCAGCTGATCTGTGATAAAATGCCCCAGATATTTGGTTTTACAACTTGCATTTAACTTCTGGCCAGACAAATAAAAATCAGGAAAGCACAAATGTTTATCCTCTGTAGTACGACATATTAAAACAGCACTCTTTTTTGGGTTAAAATTTACATCGTATTGTAAACCATAATCAGAGCATACATTTAGCAGTTGTTGAAATCCAGCACTGCTGGGAGACAATATAGCTAAATCATCAGCATACATAAAATGATTAATCAGCATTTTGCCAACAACACACCCAGTTGTCCTCATGTTCAGTTGAACAGACAACTCATCCATATAGAGATTAAACAGAGCAGGTGACAAAAGCCCACCCTGTCGCACTCCATTACTCACTCCAAAAGAGGCTGAGGTTGCATTTCCCCACTGCACCTGCATCCTCTGATTGGAGTACCAATATACCAGAAGTCGTACAATAGTTCCCGGGGCACCTCTTTGACTCAACTTATTAAAAAGCTTAAAATGGTTCACTCTGTCAAATGCTTTGGATGCATCAAGAAAGCCAATTAGTATTGAGGAGTTTTTTCCTAAATACATCTGTGCAGTCTCCTTCAGGCCATAGATACAAACATCAGTTCCTAATTTAGATTTAAAGCCGAATTGGTTTTCAGTTGTGCAAAGAAAGGGACCTAGGCGATCAAGTAGAACCCTCTCCAAGACTTTAGACACTACACTAGCCAAGGCAATAGGCCTATAGTTGTCCCGGCTCCCAATTCCACCTGCTTTGTCTTTTATGACAGGCACCAGGGTAACAGATAGGAGAGAGTCTGGTAAAAAACCATGTGCCATGAACCCTGAGAAACACATGGCAAGTAGTACTGCTGTTTTCGGACTCGCATACTTGAGATGTTCAGCTGAGATACGGTCAGAGCCAGTAGACTTATTGTCAGCCAGGTGGGCTATGGCTTGATGAATATCAATAGGGGTGATCATGACATTATTGCCAGCACTCTCCACTTTAAATGGATCACTTTTAACACTGTTAAAAAGGTCAGAGTAATGTTGGCCCCACAGCTCTGCTATGTTATCCATCCCAGACACTCCGTCCACAACACTGGGCACGATGGTATTGACTCTGTTTAGAGCTCGTACTTCCTTCCAAAAGTCCATAACATTATTAGAAGACAGATGTTCAGCCATCGAGTCAGCCCTCATATTGTGTTCACCTTTAACAACGTAGCGAATGGCATATTTGTACCTTGCATTTGTGAGCTTCTTGTAGTCAAGGACTGACCCAGCTCTGGGCCTACCTGCTTGCACCCATGCTTTATAGGCTTGTTTGGCCTCAGCATGATGTGCTGCTACATGCCTGTTCCAGCCAGGCTTGATGTTTTTAGACCTCATACATGTAAGGAATGACTGGCTGCTCTTATAAATTGTATCAATAACACCATCATACAACGCACACAGGTCCTTGCGATGGGAAGCATCATTACAGTCAACATTTGTGCACATAATAGCATGTCTAGGAAGATCAATTTTACCCAAAGCTTCATCAGTTCTTAGGTAATAGGTCATGAAGTCTTCTTTTGAAAGCTTACACCAGTCTAATTTAAGTCTGTCCTCATGCATTGTGTGTGTTAGCTCTGGGAGACAAGCTATATCCAACTTTATTAATAGCGGCACATGATCCGCCACTGAATATTCATAGAGTATTTCCATAGTTTTCAGAGTAGCATGTGCATCTGACGTGGAGATGCAATGGTCTAGCCATGATGTTGTGTGCCATGCTTCACTTATATGCGTATAGCTATTCGATGGCAGCAAAAGCTGGCTGGATAATATTAAATTATTGTCCTCACAAAACTGTAGCATATGCTTTGCAAATACAGACTGCCTATCAGACAGGTCAGCATTCATATCACCTACCACACACACCGATGTAGACTGGTGTTCATGCATAAAGGAGCTTATATAAGCAAGCCTACTCAAGTACAAATCCTCATTCTGTGAACATTCATATGGGGTATACACATTGAGGATAGTTATGCATTTGCTTCCCATTTTTAACTGAACAGCAATGCACCAATCTACATCTGTTCTGACAACACTTAATACAGAGTCCAGCTTTTTGTGCCATAAAATGGCCACACCCCCTGCAATTCGACCTCTTACAATATTCATAGTAAGGTCCACAGTGGACTCCCCAGCCCCATGGAAATTATCATTCAAGGAGTTTAAATTGCCCAAGTCCTGTTTAGACAAGAAAGTTTCTTGTAGACAAATGATGTCACACTCCTCCATTAGTTTGTCCACATTCAGCCGCCGTACCTTGTCAGCCGGAGTATTCCCCACCCGCAGTCCCCGACAGTTGTAGGATACAACGCGCATGCGCTAGGTTGACTGTACAGGCTCTACTACTCCAGACGAGCTGTCAACATTGCATGCTGAGATAGCTGGCCCTTTATGGGCCGTCTTCTTTGGTTCATAATAACGCCGCACCAGGGACCCTACTGGCCAAATCTCAGGGTTATACGCTTCTGCAACCTCCTCGCACTCAATACTGACTTTAAATGAACTATATCTGGCGTTCCCAGTGTCAATACGGTTACATTGGACAACCCGGCCAAGTTTATCCCGAAGGTATCGCTCAAGCGCCCCAGCATCCAGATCAGGCAGGAATTTCGTGGCAAAGATATTGACAAGTTTTGTCCGAACTGCCTTTATGTTACTCTCCGCGCCAGTGCCATAGATAGGCACCGGTTTTCTCCTGCGCTCGTATTTTACACGCTCTCTGCGCTTCTGATTGGACTGCTTGGAATTACTTTCAGTTGTCATCGGTCGGCCTTGCTTTACAACCAGGCTCCATTTAGGAGAATCAGAAAAAGGAACAGTACCTTTGGGGTCCAGATCATCCACATCAGCAGCAGACTCGATATCCATACCAACACCACATGCCTCCGAACGCGAGGTCATCTCGTCGCCCCAGGCAGCAGCAGTGCGCTGCATAGACCCACCAGACACACCGGCCTCCCTGGGCCTCGCAACAGCCCCAGGATCCGTGGACACACTAGCAGCCGATGTCCCGTTTTTAGGCAAAGCAACATCAAGCTTCTTCCCACCATGTAGCACCGTAGGTCTGGGTTGTTCCATCGTCGCAATCCTGCGATCCATATGTTCGGTGATGGCCCGTAAATCCTCTCCAACATCAGCTTGTAGTTTGACAGCCTGCCTCAACACGCATACCTCGCTATGCAGTTGCTCCATTCTTCGAAGCAGGTTGGATACATCCAAATTGTCAAAAGTGACAAAGTAGCCAGATTACCGTAATTTTTCTAGTAAACGCCGCAGCGTTTATTAAATTACGGTCTTTTTTGGTGCGGCGTTTATTCGAGGGCGGCGTTTACTTGAAGAATTACGGTAATTAAGAAAAATCGAATCACCTCAGGAGCACATTTATAGTCCATCTGCATATTCATTTAAGGGAGTAGGCAAGGCGGGGTCAGTGGCTCGTTCACGTGTGGTCGATCTCACTTTGATTGTGATTTATAAAGGAAAGGTGTGCGGGACCTGGAGTACGACCGGTTTTATAAATCTGAATATTTCTGTGCGTAGGTACTTTTCGAGTTTTGGCCGTACGCCATCTTCTGGTATGAAACCTGCGCAATCCTTTATACATGAGGCCCCTTAAGTTTTTTTTCTTAAGTATGACAGGGTAAATTTCTCCTTAGCTAAGGGATTTACTTAAGGGGGTTGCACAGAATCCCTTAAATGGTTTCCTTAGCTAAGGTGAAACGTTAAGGGATTTGAACGTGATTTCACAGCGGTAAAATTCAACCGTTTTCATTGAGACCACGTTGTTCAGTTGTATCGCCTTCGTAGCTAGAGCTAGTAGCTAGCTTATAGACCTAGCTACGAAAAGAAGGCAAGAAAACCAAATTAGTCAAAGGAGGAAAATATTGTGCTTCTACAGGAATACAAAAAAGAAGGCACATACTAAAACGTAAATTTGATCCACAAATAACTGCAAACAAAAAACTACGAATATAGGACGAAATTGCATAAAAACTAAACTCAAGAAGTTTGGTGATGCGGTCAATTCAAGAAATAAAAAATATATGCTAAAGCTAGCTATGATAACTTGACTGTTATGTCTAAATAAGAGATAACCCATTTCAGGAGGGAGTCCAATAAAACTGGTGATATCAACTTTACTCGTAGGTCTTGTTGCTACACAGTAACGTTTAAGCGAGAGCTAGCCCACTAACTAGATCAAAATGAGATCAACAGTTACACTTCATTTACCGGCGTGAGTCTAGGCTATATTATATAGTCTTATATAGCTAGTTTATTTACAGCAGTAGCCAATGCATAAATAGCCTTCATGTTTAGACTGTAGCACAGTAACCTAACAGAGTGCCATAGGTGTGGGATGGGTTAATTTATCTCCAAACGCAGCCATGTAGCGGTAAAGAATAAGTCAGAGGTACCTCAAGTTTTCTTCTTACTTTGTTTGCTAAGGTCTTTCGTGCAACGCTTTAACAACATTTATGGGAATTAAGTATAGCAAGATAAGGATAAATACCTAAGGGTGCTTTGTGCAACTGATTATATTTTAAGGAAACCTCAACTCTGACCTTAAGGAAAATCTTATCTTTGTGCAACCGGCCCCAGGCCTGGTCATGGGGATCTACAGTTTACCACTGTCATGGTGAGTACAGCTTGTGCTCGTGGGTGTAGAAACACCTAATGCAGATGTTGAATAATTCTTAAACCCTGAAGCAACTCCTGAGGATATGATCAGCAATTACAGCTTTTAGAGAAAGAAGTAAACATGTAGCTAGTTCATTTATATCCGTGAAGCCAGAAAAAAACGTAAAAGGAAAGGCGGTTGGTATTTTGTCTATGTCAATTTTGTTCTCTTATTTCTCCCCAACAGGGCCCTCTCAATAGACATAAGAAACTAACAGTGCTTGTCAGCAGATCTGGCATCATTGGCATCAATAAGTATGGCACTGCTGTATTTCTGTGAGAAGTACTCAAGAGAGAGTATGAGTCAGGGGCTTGGTTGGACATTCAGAGGTGCTACTGAGAGATTAGGCCCACCTCCACTCACACATAAATTCTAGATACACTTGTTATTATTCTTGTTGGGGTCCAAGGCATGCCTCAATTCCTCCTCACCTTATTGAGTGGTCCCTTGTCAGGGGGTGGAGATGCCCTTGCCAGAAAAGGCTGGCGGGTAAATGACCGCCATCGACATCTTTACGACTTCATCCTCATCCAGCTTTGCATATGGTGAAAGATATGCTTACATCTTACATTGCTGAGTCATGGTGGTTTGAGAATAGTAATTAATTTTGTCTAGGGGAAAGTGTATGTTCAAACATTGTTTGTGCATGATATTCCTAAACCTATGAGACAACTGATCTATGAGGTACAATCTACCTCTGCCCTCTTGGTGGCTTTTACTACCACAGCTCCATCCATGCCTGTCACGCTGGGTGTACTATCATTTACGCTTGGGAGACAGCAGAGATAAGCTATATGTAGCTGCTCAACTGCTTATTTGGCAGCTGTCACTTCATCTCCTCTGTGCTACACTACTCTCCAAAACATAGAGCTTTTTGCAACTAGGAGAAAGAATCCCTTCAACACTCCCCCATCTGCACTTGCTTGACTGCCCACACCTGCAGCCCTGCCTGCATGCAACACATACTCACAGTCTTCCTCTGCCTCAGCCGACTTGACCGCACACACACCTTCCCCATCTCAGTTCCAGGAGATCCTTTTATCTTGCAAATCGGTTAGGGTTAGGACTGAACCCTCGGTCAGCTAGCTCGGCTTCAGCACCTTCTGTAACAGCATTTGATTTGTGATAGTCTCAATGACTGAAATTATTTTTAAATATTCAGTTGACATTCTACAGGCATTAAATGGTGGCTGTGCAGTCAAGTTTGCAGAACTAGATTGTTATGCTAGCCTGACTAGTCTGGTACCTGTGACATTTGTAATGCTGTAATGTCCCTCCCTTGACCTTGTGTGCATGTTTTAATGTTGTGTTAAATTGTTGGCCTTCCCAGAAATCATGTACGGTGCAAAATGCTGCTGATACGTTTCATGGTTGCCTGACTTTTGTATTCCATCAGCCCCAAATGTCAGGTACCAGCAGAGCTGGAGGGATGTTAATGTGTAATGCACCAAAACTACTGTGATAGTAGAGCTAAACTATCAACACTTCAAAGATGTCTTTCTCTCCACCTATGAAGTTTTAATCTTTAGTCGTGATGGAGACCGGCATGATAAGTTTAGGAGTGAACTACATTATATTATTTATTGATCATCATCATGGTTTGAAGATGTCAGGACAAAGAGGAAAGGGATGATGGGGAAGAGGGTGATTGTTATGGAAGCTAATGCCGGGTACACACCACAAGATAATCAGGCTGATTTCGGGCTGATTTCCCCCTTCCGACAATCCTAGGTAATGTCCCGACAATATTGTCCCGATTATATACCGATTATTTTATCAGATTTTCCCTTGGTGTGAGGTGTGTTAAGAGTGACCAAACTTGCTCGAAAGAACGTCGGAGCTGTCCCTATCGCGAATCGTAAATATGTGTGGGGGGAAACCCGAGGACAAACACCACACACTATAGCAGCAAAACTGTTCGATCTAGGATTTTTTTGTCCTAATTTTTGTGATCTCTCAAATTTTGAAAATCTTAAAAGATTTTTGTCTTTTACTGTGTACCCAGCATTAGCTAGTCAACCCAATTGCAACACACAAGGACAAAGACAAGGACGTAACTTGATTGGATATTTAATGAGGGGTAAGGAATGCTGGGCTGGACTGTTGGCTGGGCTGGTGGGGCAGGAACCAGGGCAGGTTGCCACGCATACAGTTGGAAGGGATGAAAGACAACGTTAGTCCACTAAGTCTAGTCCACTTGTCATCAAATGTAGAGCGGTTGTGACAAACGAACAAGCATCAGTGGTCTTACGAACTGACAGGGAGTGACTGGAAAACCGGGGTTGAAATACTGTTGCAGGGTTCTCCAATCCTGGTCCTCAAGGGCCGCTGTCCTGCATGTTTTCCATGCTCCAGCACACCTGATTCAAATAAATGGGTCCTTATCCAGCTCAGCAGAATTCTGATAACGACCATTCATTTGAATCAGGTGTGTTGGAGCAAGGAAACATTTAAAACAAGCAGGACATTAGGAATTAGGAATTGTTAGCATTTTGTGTTATATGTTCAAGATTTTATATTTACTATAAAGACTGCAGACATTTTTAAGACTCATCCATGTTTATTGTATGCACCTGCCCACCAAAGCAAAGTCCTTGTTTGTGTACACTTGGCAAATAAACCAGATTCTGACAGTGGACCCTGAGGACCAGGCTTGAGAACCACTGCCCTACACACACAGCACAGACATATAGAGTGACAGAGAGACTGGATGCCGCTAGGAGGCGGCAGTGAAGGGCGTGACTGTGATGATGACTGCTCAGAGATCACGTGTCCTCTATGCTCTGGTAAAGGCTCAACTCAGCTCCAGTTGTTTTGTTAAGAGCAGCACTGACATCTGCTGGATGTGATGGCCATCTACAATAGAATCACAGTCTCTTATATGCGATCATACTTTTCATCCCTGCAGGCCCCCATTTGTCACCCCCACACTTTTATGTCAACTGACTCTTAACAAGGCATTGCCTGTTGAATGTTGGTGACAAGCATGAGCCTTTTCTTAACTTCCAAGGCCTATACGGAATGCCACATCGACACACATACAAAATTACATTATTATTACCTTACCTTATTACTTTTTCGTTGATTGACCATGGTAGTACTTGTAGCTTTGTTACATCATACTTTGTTTTTGAGACAATATTTTGTTTTGACAAGAATCTGTGGTCATTATCCCTTGTCTCCAGATGGTAATGTTGCCTCATAAACACTGGAGGGCACCACTGAGTTTTGTAATCAAAACTATGGATAAGAAGTATATTGTTGAAGTATATACTGTATGCCATGCACCTTCACCTTTCTGTAACATGGGTCTTTTGGAGTTTTAAGGTATAAATTCTGAAAGAATGCAGTAGGCCCACATGTTCAGCATGTAACTTTTATATAACGTTAAAAGTAAAATGATATAAATGACTTATTATTAGCCTATATTAAATGGAATATATTCTGAGTGGAGATGGGCCTCGAATACACTGATATTATTTGATACAGCTGTGTGATTTTATTTAAGGTTTGTATTAAGGATGAGTATCCTCACAGAATACCTACTACTTATATTATTGTAAATTGACCTAATTACTGTAGAAATCAGTTTTTGCAGCTTTTGGAATGTTTTTAAGCACTTTATGTTAAACTAGCAAAGTTCTTGAGTCACTAACGTTAAGTAATGAATATGCAAATTCAGCTAATGGGCTCATATTTTTTTATAAATTAATTTAAAAGTAGGCTATTGATTATTTCTGACACACTGTTTAACTGCGAGAAGATAAGACTGAGTAGGCCATGCCCACGGAGAAAGATAGCTGAGTATGAATGTGTCCAAGTTTTATAACAGTTGTTTATAGCGGTGTAAAGGAAAATGACTTGCTGTTGACCCTGACCAACCTGGTAGCCCTCTATAAATTGCTCATCTTTTGCCTGCGTTGTTTGCATAACATTGTGGGTGTTAACACTGGCTTGTAATCAAATGTAAGACATAAACTAGCCTATGAGCGGGGTCCTAGGCTGTTATAAGAATGTGTGCCAGTAAGTAAGTTCGTAGGCTAAAGCTCCCAATTCATGCAGGGGTTGCATGATTATGTGACTTACGGAGCGCTCTGCCCTCTGCCGATGCGGTGCCACTGTGAAGCCGAGCAGACTCTTGGGGACGCAACCCCATCGGTGGCACAGGGCCGTCTATCAACGTGGTTGCAGTACAGCAGTCTGGCACTGGCATGCGCACTGCAGCTTTGAGTCAATTCGAATCTCCTCCGGAGCCACAGGCAGCCGGAGCAGTGACTATTCAGACTACGGTCCCCCCAGTTCCTGTTTCCGCCGCATCTTTTCAACACGATTTTGTATTAAAAAACATAATTGCACCAGGGTCAACTTCGCCTGTCTTGTCGGATCTCACAGGAAGCCAAGTGTGTCACGGAAAGGTAGGCCTATGCTTTTCTCTCTTATTTGTGCATGGCAAAAACGCAACGGTTTCAGCTCGGTCCATATGATTCGAGTAGCCTATACATCGCCCGGCCTGTTGACTGCGTCTCTGCTGATCATGGTGACAGAATAGCGGTCATGGATGGAATGACTGGTACCGTAACACAGCGCTCTGGCCCTAAATGCCCTGCTTCAAATAGTGAAAACTGAGGTTAGATTTGATTCCCAAATCGAGAGATTTTTTAAATCTGGTCAAAAATGTTCACAACATATTCTGAGCATGTACATCCAACTAGTATACAATGTATCGCGCAACATAGAGCTTATATTTTGATTTAGAACAGCGTTGGTAGGCTAGCCTACATTTTTTGACAAATGTAGTCACATAATTGTAGACATGCTTTCAGATGGTCGTAATGTCGTTCCTGGTCGCACAACATAGTAGTTTATATAGGATTGAATACCTCGAGTTGTAACACCTTTGTGTGCTGTTAAGACAGTGCAATTCTGACAGTGCATGTTTGACCTCACCCCTAAAAACGGGATTGTCTTGGCTATCCTATGTAGACATGACATGCAGTATTTCAGTATTAAACCGAGGCTTAATACTGAAAAGGTTAAGAAGCTGTCTAATGTTGCTGATCTGAGACGCCATCAGAATACGTAACATACTAAAAAAAGCAGAATTTCACCCAAATCTATCCCTATGTGAGCTGCATTTGTAAAAATGTTGAGTGTCGGGATTTATGTCTAAACCCAACCAAGCCACTAACCCTGACAGGAGCAGTCCATAACTCATTTGATATCACCCACAGGAAAACAGACGTCGGAGATTAATAAACGGTCTTGCATTGTCCGTTCTCAACTATTGTGGTCATTCAAATCATCTATCGGAAGTGGTTGTTAATTCAGTATTTTATGTAAACCAATAGCCTATATTTAAAAGTTTGAGTAATATGCAATGTGGGCATTAACGGTGGTCGCGCATGAGATCGCAAACCTGCAACTGCCTCTTTAGCCTTGTATCTTTTTGGTCATCATTGCATTCCTTTACATCTTTTGGCTTCTTTTCTGTTCAAACATGTCTACCTATAGTAGCCTATAGTTCGAAAGTCTTGTCTTTACTCAACAGAGACAGTTTGATCACGGGTAGCCTACATGTCCAGATTAATAACCAATTCGCTACGTTGCCTATATGTCAGCAAAAATAGACAGTTAATGTAGCCTATCATTAATGTTGAACAGTGAAGATTAGCTAGTTAAAGCGAATAGCCTACATGGGATAAGCCCCATACTCCATTTAACACTATTGTTTTAACTAGTTAATTCATGCCTAGAGTCTGCCGTCAAGCTCTGCCATTATGGCATGCCTTAGCAATTGGTTTTCAACGTCCAAGGGACAACAATACCGAATACTTTGATTGTCATCCAATGCTCAGTTGAAAATGCCTGGCCTGAATTGACAAAGTTGTCATAGGGCAGATGAATGATACAAGTTAATACATGGCGAAGAATTCCTAACAAGGATGTAATAAATAAATTCCCATCCAGAGGTCCATAGGTCTCCCACTCTCTCTCTCTCTCTTTCTGTGTCTCACTCACTCTCTGCTCTTTGCATCTCATTCCCATCAACCATGCTTTATCCCACTGTCTGTCTTCATTTTACCCTAATGAGTTCATTAAACATACAGCAGAGATCTGGCATGTAGTGCAGTGTACAAAACTGGGATGGAAAATGGGATGAACACATTTGATATTTCTTAAAATACCACAGAATGTGAAAGAAAAGTACCTCAGTGTTCAGAGAGGTGCACATTTCATAGTACTTCTCCTTCACATTCCCCCATCATTTGTTTCTTACCCCTTTCATCTATAACAGGTAGTTTCTCTTTGCAGACTACATTTTTAATATCAAACATTGTGTGCAAACTTGATATTCTTGAGCTATGTATACACATTTGTTTTATACAGAAGTACAGTTGGCACATGTATATGTCCCTTTCTCCCAAAAAACGTGGAGGGATTAGAGACCCAAGATGAAATTTTTTTTTATGGAGCATTCCCAGTTTGTGGTCCTCATTTTACAAACATAAGGCATGTAAAATGGAGAAGACTCTGAAAGAGCATTGCTGTGAGCAAGAGAAACAATGCTGCAAAAAGGAAAGGCTGGTTGCATTGTGTTGTTTGTATTGTTAATCTCTATGGAGTGTGTTGCTTCCCAGTTCCAGTTTATAATCAATAGAGCAGCACTGAAGAGGAGAAAAAACGCTTCGCTCCTTCTTTCTCCTATAGTGGAAGGAAACCTCTCAAAATATCGAATGAATGTGTGAGAGGAGGGAGGTGCGAAAGACAATATAGTATAGAAAGTACACATGAGCTTTAATCAAATCAAATCAAAATGTATTTGTATATCCCTTTTTACAAGCAATGTCACAGAGGGCATCACATACGCCCATAGAACTGCCCATAGCTTTATATGTATCCAGTTGTGTTTGAGCATATGTGTGGATGTTTGTGTGTGCATATGTGTTACTATTGGGATATTGGGGTCAGAGAACAATCTTTATGTCCGCTTGTGGCATTTTGTTGGCATTCTTTATATGAGGCTGACATTTGGTGTCGGTTTTCTGTTCCTGTACTTGTCAAGCTTTTTGAAGATGGTAGGAAAAGACACAAGGAACGAGGGAGGACTGTCGTCAACCATTGATGTTAGATGTTTGGCAGAAACATTCAACCCTTCAACATTCAACCCTCAACCTCAATCCTCATACTCAACTTAGATGGATGAAATGTATGTGTGTGCAGGGTTTCCCACAGAAAATGTGTTAGTTAAGGTGGTAGGGTGGGGCTTGCTTTCAGAACGGGGGTGGGGGGCTTGTATGCGTTCTGCAGAAAAGGCAGACTGGCGTTGGTCACGGTTTGGAATGAAAGGGTGAAAAGTGGACAGAGTAACACGGCGGTTATTGCTCATTAAAAAAAAATGGCGGCAGGTGTGTGTTGTTTAGGCCGCCTTAGCTGCAAAGTGCTGCGGAAAACCCTGGTGTGGGTTGTGTACAGCTGAACCAGCCTGAGAGCAGTATTGCGATACTTTTACAATAGCAGTAGGGAAGTATATCTGCCATTCATCTTATTGTCCCATGTCCCATCAAGCTTGTCTGGCATTATTCTACTTGCTGTAAGACAGAATTCCTGTCTAGTGAGTGCATGAGCTCGTCTGAGGATGGTTTCCATGGTAAAGCAGGAGAGAGGAAAGGGGGTGGGGATGCTGAGCTGGGGTTAGTCTGATCTAGGGTGATAGCATTCTTCAAGAGCTGAAAGAGAAAGGACACAGCAGGTCTGCCTGCCTGCTCACCCGCCTATCTACCAGTCTTACTCAGAATTTACAAAGGTAGAAAAGATATAAAGGCTATTTTAAAAGACATCAGACAAAAAAAAAGAGCAAGCTGGGGGCTGGAGATAGAGATGGCAATGCAGCATCAGATTTGTACCAGTACTCTATCTGGATCTCTGAGGGTCTTAGCCACAGCTGTCTTCTGAGACTTTGTGGATGTTAGGCGTTCTGTGTCCCATTCCTGTTCATGCCATGGAGGAGACCAGTGATCCCCCCTGAACCGCCCCCCCAACAAAAGCTGCTCATGCTCTGGCTCTGTTTGTCCCTGCAGGGCTTTCACCCCTTAGTTACAGAGTATAAAATAGTGAGAGGCTGTGTGTGTGTGTGTGTGTGTGTGTCTGTGTGTGTGTGGCATCTCTGGGGCTCACTGTTACTGCCCAAGCTGGAAAGTGGGTCTTGCGACAGATCTGTGTTCAAAGGAAGTGCTCAGGAATAAACATCTGCCCTCATCAAACTGTTCAATTCAGTTATTTCCATTTCTGTCCCAAGCTGTACAGGCTTATGATTGTACATGTGAGTGTTTGTGTGCGTGTGTATTTGTGTGCATGTTTGCGTAAGGAAGCTATGCAGCCTTAGATCCTGCCACTTCTTGAGGAACTACATGCACATGGACATGACACAAGGAGACATTTTAGCTCATCAGATCTGGCTGGGTTAGGAGACTTACTGCAGGCCAGAGGAGAGATGCAAAAACAGCTTATCAACTCTGGCATCATGGCACCCCCAGCCCAGTGCTGGTAATACATTACCCCTGAAACAGTCCTGTCACTTCCCCCATGCCCTACCCTGCAAGGGGGGATGGAACAAAAGAAGGCAGGTGGGTACTGATGAAGTGAGAACAGCTGTTCTGGTAGAGGCACAGGCAGACCAACGCCCCAGAAAGGAGACCCAGTTGCCGGCCATTATGATCACTGTGACAAAGACCCAAATGTGGACAAAAACACATGGTTGAATTGCTTTTCTTGTGGGGACTCACAATTCGGTCTCATTAAAAAATCCTTAACCCCTAACCAAAACCCCTTACCTTTATCCTCATCCAAAAAACATGAAACCCAACCCTAGCTCCTAACCCTAAATGTAATTCTAACCAACACAAATAGAACCCTATCCGTAAGCCCCAAAACACAGCACTTGAACTTCACATTTTTCTTGTTTTACTTTTCTTGAGGGGACTTCTAGTCCCACAAGAATAGCTAAACAATACCACACACAGACACTAACATCACACACACAAAGGGAGACTGTTTCTGTAACATAAAAACCCGCAAGACACACACACATACACCCACACACACACACACTAACAGCATGAGAGACAGTGAACCACTGTGACAGAATGAGTGTGTTCAACACTTTTGTTTTGGAGTTTGTGTGACAGGCCTTCCACTGTGCATGGGTTCTAGTTCCATGGATGCCAGGTTTTAAGCTTCAATCTATAGTTCTGGAGCCATACCGGGTCTCTATACCACCCTCTTGAGGGTGCCAGTGAATAATATCCATTCAGCCAATGCTACCTGATCCAGGACAGAGTAGTGGGCAACCAGCCCTTGACCCTGCACTAGCGTGAGTTCATCCACAGTCCAGACTCCAGGGATGTGGCTGGACTCTGATGAAAGACCTCCTTTATCACTCCCTGGCACAGCGCTTAGGTCACTGTGGTGCCAGCCATGCGTTCTGGGGTAGCAAGGGTTTGTGTTTGGTGTGTGTGTATTGTAGTTCCATGTGTGTGTTTTTGCGTCAAGGCGTTCACTATGTCTTTGTATGTCTGTGTGTGTCAGTGATAGTGTCACAATGGGTGGCTTCTAAGAGGATTCAGAGGAATCGGGGTGGATCGGCCTGATTGGATTTCCCTGGCATGATCCTTGCCACAGGGGGAAGTGTCACCTGGCTCAGCATGATACACTGTAAGACAGTAGGACAGCAATCAGCCAAAGCACTCACACACAAACACAAGTTACACACACACACACACTGCCTTATCAGCAACAAGCGGATGGCACCTTTGCCTAGACCAGTATCTGCTCTTCTTGGACAGCCTAGCGGCATAGCACAGCAACTGATTGGATGGGGATAAAGTGTTCTTTCTTTTTTCTTTGAGGCATCAATCACACATATCTCCAGCTCAGCCATGCGTTTAAGGAGAGAAGCAGAGGATTGCCCAATAAAGGCCAACGCCTTCACCCCCTTTAGCCAAGACACAGGAGGGGGAGTGATAAGGTTGACAGGCAGTGAAAGAGAGAGTGAGACTGAGCTTAAAGAGGGAGATTGACCAAAAGTTCTAGCCGTTTTGGGAGCTAGCTAGGCAAAAGCTACTGTTTTACCTTTTGATGTGTTCACTTCAAGGACCATAGTCCCAGGAAAAGTAACCCCTCCGCCTCTCTCTCTCTCTCTCTCTCTCTCTCTCTCTCTTTCTATAACATTTCTCTGGCCAACAGTATTTGTTTGCTTTCCTGGTCTTTGATCTTTCTGCAAATGAGCCATCTGAGGCTACTGGCTCTCCAACGTCATGTTCCCCAGACACCTCTTTCTCCCTGCAGGAAAACAGGGCCCGGTCCTCCACTGCAACCCCTCATGTGTCCCCTCTACAAACCGTCGCTCCATAAGGCTGCCTCTCTATCATCATCATCCTGCTGCTAGACTCCTCTCCTCCATCTTCACAATATATCCACCCACTGATAACTCTTGGCGTTCTCAGATTCGCCGTGGCTATGCACAATGCCACAGCATACGGCGCAGTGGTGCATCTTGGGTTCTCCTCGTGGGCAGCGTCCATGCTAGCTCTGCTTTTGATGGAGGTTAGCACTACTATCTAATGAGTGTGTTGCCCAGGCCCAGGGAGAAATGTAAAATGCGCTTGTGAGAAGTACTGTAATAAGACACGGTCTGAGCTATTAGGAAACCAAAGAGGGTCCTACAGTGTCAGAGTGGGAAAAGAGAGGGACGAAAAAGAGGAAGAAAAAAAACATGAAATACAAACATGAATACATCATCTGTTAGGAAACTTACCTCTAATAATGGGAGAAAGAGAGATATGAGGTTGATGAGAGGGTGGGAGAAGGCCAACAGATTGGGGTTGTTCTGTCCGTGTTCTTGCCGTAGTTGAGTGCAGTGTCCGGGGTGGGGGGGGCGTTGGGTAGATTCCTCATGGAAGATAACCAGCAGAAAACAAAGTGTCAAAGTGAGCGCCACAATATACAGTATCAGAAAAAATCTTCTCCTTTTTTTCTTAGATTTTCTTTAATCTGGTGACAAAGGCAATAAAAAACATCTCCATCATAAAGAGCCTCAAACATTTAGGGGCAAGTTTTTTTTATGATCAGTGTAAACTGATTATTCTAGATTAGGGCCAACCTTGTGGTCCATGAATCCTTCATACCCACAAGGCGCCATGCCCCATCTGAGTCTGAGGGAGAGGCTTCAAAGACAAGTGCGAGAATCCACCTTTCAAATAAACACTAGCAGCCACAGTATATAATTACGGTATGAGCAAGGAAAATAAGTTAGAGGTGCCCTGGTTGCTACAGGATAATGCTCTTTCAGGGCACTTGACACCTAATTACCTGTTCATTATTTAAACGCTGCTCAGGGCAAGCGGCAGGTCAGCTCACACAGGAGTGAGAGTTTGAGAGGCTTGCCTACCCTGAGCAAAGGTGCCCCCCTGTCTCCTGTAAACTCAGCCCTCTGTTCCAACCCTCTACTTTGCTGAAATAACAAACGCTTTGACCCCCCCACCTCTAAACTCCCCCATGAAACCCCAATCATCTGTACTCCCCATTGCTCTTGCTTTTCCTTTGCGATCCATGGCACGGTAAATTGAGTCGCTCTCGAGCAATGTTTATCGGCATGGTAGCGTTGCCCCCGCAGATAATCATTGTCTTGTGGATTAGCATAACAACAGAGGGGAGGTTTTGCTTTAATTCCTCTAGCGCTGGACCCAGCTCCTCTGTGTTGGCTCGCCTGCAGGGCTTGTCTTAACTTGGATTAGGAGCGTGGGTAGCTGACTCGCCAGCGCCCGGTGGCTTGATACCCATGCCGCTGCCTGGTGTTCACATCCCCTCAGGTGAGGCCTTGTGTCTGGCAGGCCCACAGACGATAGCACCCCCCATTAGAGTGTCTACCTGAATGAATGATGAACTTTATTGGTTCGTCGGAGTTTAAAAACTGAATTAAAAACCAATGAACAAACATAATGAATCAAGACTTAAACATGACATGTATACAATATACACAGATATTCTGATAAGATTACGATAGACAATATCATACTATGGATAAAATATCAACATACTGTATGCTACTAATGACCACACTGGTTTAACAGACGTGTCAGATATGGTATAGGCGAGTTACTGTATCTCAGTGTGTTTGCCTTCGGAATGCTTGAGTTTGTGTCCATTTCTGGTGCTTCTGAGATGTCAGATCTGCGCTTCGGCAACCAGTGTGCAAATTCAGAGTTCAGAAGGGATCTGGCAAACTTTAGACTCAGTCTCTCACGCCTTTCAGCTAGAGTAAGGCCCAGGTGTGCTAGTGCATCTGTATTAGTGATGTGTCGTTCGTGAACGATTCGTTCATTTTGAACTAATCCTTACAAGGACTCGAGAGTAACGAGTCCTCTCAAAAAAAGATTCATTAATTTTCTCATGGCCACGCATCGGGACTTGCATGCAAATGATTCGTTGAATGCAGGTCACGTGAAAAAGATCTGTATCCGGCAGATGTACGAATCGTTCACCTCCCGACCGTGTCTTCGGGTCAATGTTTCGTTCATCTGCCAACCGAGTCTTCGGATCAATGATTCGTTCATCGTTCATTTTTCACGTGACCTGCATAGGCTCAGCACTGGTAGCGAGTAGATCAATGAATCGTTCATCGTTCATCGTTCATTTTTCAAGTGACCTGCATAGGCTCAGCACTGGTAGCTAGAGAAAACATAAATTAATTGTTCATTTTGACTGGGTCTTCGGATACGGATCTTAGGATCATTTTTCGCGTGACCTGCGCTCAGAAGAGGAATCAGAAAGGATTTGTTTACCTCGTTCACTTTCGCGTGGCTAGGTTTAGTAAGACGTGAATGATATTCCTTCACAAGTAATAATTACAGGTTTCGTTATTTTAACTTTTTTGTACTTTACTTAGAGTTCAGCGTAATAGTTTGCCGTGATAATTGAATGCTAGTGTAATAATAAATGATCACTTCAAATCATCCAGACTGTCATGATACATTATTTTAATGCAGGAATTTGGCCCATGATGATTCGGCAGGCTCTCTTTTGAATCCTTTCCAACTGGTCAACTTGTTGTTTCGTTAGTCCAGGGGTCCAGATGGGCACAGCATACTCGAGTAGGGGCCGGATGTATCCCGTGTAAATCACCAATAGTTCAATAGATGATAAGCTGAACTTTCTGAGACGCTTGAGAATGAACAGCTTTCTTGTTGCTTGTGCTGACATATGCTTGACTTGCTCATCCCAACGCAAGTCATTTTGAATGCGGAGGCCAAGTATTTTCACAAAGGGAACAGCTGACAAAGTTGAGGAGTTGATTTGCAGCGGAGGGAACGGCGGAGGGTTCCTGCAGAACGTGATGTGCATTGCTAGACACTTGGCATCATTTAGCATGTGGTTTTTCCTTGTCCAAGAGTTTAGTTGGTCTAAGTCGTTTTGCAGACAGGAGGGGATGTAGATGGTTCTTGTTTCCAAGAAATTCATGTCATCTACATACTTCAATGCAAAGTTGACTGTATCACTTGCAGCATCATAACAAGGAAATGGATGGGGCCAAGTAGAGTGCCTTAGGCAACTCCGCATGAGAGTGTCTAACATTCATTCCGGAGGCTGACTGGGAGGCTGGCTGGCTGACTGAGAGGCTGGCTGGCTAGAGGCTGGCCAGAAGGCTGGCTGGCCAAAAGACTGGCTGGCTGGCTGGGAGGCTGGCTGGGAGGCTGACTGTCTGGCTGGAGGCTGGTGGGGAGGCTGGCTGCCTGGCCTGCTGGCTGGGAGGCTGGCTGAATGAATGGCTGGCTGGCTGGCTGGGAGACTGACAGTTTGGACGGAGATTTGGTCAGTCAGAGAAGTGCCTAAAGAAACGGGTGTGCTAAAGTCACACGCTTCATCTTGCAGTGTGGCCTTAATAGAAGCTGCAGCCTGCCGGTTCCCCCCGAGGGACAAAGCGTGTAAGAGGAATAGGCAGGAACAGCGTGTCTGCCTGACTTATATGGCACAGAGGAGTTAGGAGGAGGGGAGATGCTAGGGGTGCAGGGGCAGAAGCTAACCCTGTAAACACGAGAGATTAGCAAGAATAATACAAGGGGACTTGGCAGTATTTATATGCATAGTAATCTGAGGATGCTCAAAAAGGGAAAGTTTGAAATCTATGTGTGTGCATGTAGGGCGTGTTTGTTTGTGTTATAGAAATGCTTGTGGGTGTCTAGTGTGTTTGTTTCCTGTGTGTTAGTGTTTATTGTGTTGTTAAAACCAGCCCATGAACTGGGAATTTCAGGCCCTGTATAAAGAACAGCCCATATGAAAGACTGGCATGATAGTGCAGGTATGAATGTGCACTTGTGCGTCTAACTTAATTTATATTGTTGGAACATTGTGTAAAATGCTGTGTGTGTGTGCAGTACATGTGTGAAACAGACAGAGAGGGTAGCAGCTGGGGCAGGTGATATGCATGACCCTAAACCCATCGCTTGTGGTGGTAGGGGGCCACACAGCTCTTCCTGCTAGGTTACTGTACTTTACCCCCCCACACACACACACACTGACACACACAAACCTCAATAGCTCCTGCTCTCCAGTGAGATGACAATCAGATGATTGATCTAATTCCTGGAGAGTTATTAACTCATTATACTAACCAAGCTATTAGCCATCTGGTAAATGAACTGTTCCTTTAAACAAAGGTTTTGGTGTCTAGCTATTGAATCTCCTCCTTCACTCTCTCTCCCTTCACTAAGCAGCAGATCATTAAGAAAGGGGAGATTAACCCCTCTTAGTCTCTCCAATTTTCTCTCTATCTCTATTTCTCTCTCTCTTCCAGTTTTTTTCTCTCTCTACCCTACCATCTCGCTCTCTGTGTCTCTACCTCATCACAACCTCCCTGTAGTGTGGGAGTATGGTTTCCTCCTGGTCCTTCCATCTGTTCTGATAAAGCTTACTCGTCATCTGATGTCTGTCATCACCTCATCTCCTCTAAAAGAGAGCCTTTTAGTTTGTTTTACACTTCCTGGCGATGTGTTTCTCTTCTTTTTCTGCTTCGTCCCAGGGCCGACACCAAACTGTCCAACCATACCTTGCCATGGATCACAATTGTCAGACTAACTTAATGGTGCGTTGACCCTGTTCCCGACCCCCTAATTTATCAAACTCTCATTGCTGGGGAAGTCTGGAAAAGATTTGTTGTTTCATATCGCTGGCAGTGCAATGTGTGTCCTGGCTGACAGGCTATGCTTGGATGCATCAGGGTAATGTTTCCAGTACTGCTACGGCAAACACTGGATATTTTGCTATACCCATACTGAACCATTAGGCCCAGTCTGTTATGTACATGTATGTTTGTGTGTGTGCGAGCATACTGTGCAAGCGTATGTGGCCTTATGTAACTACCCTATTCTTGTGAAGACCACATGTATAGTGAAACTTGTAAAACATGACCTTGTGAATCCCTTTTGCTGGTCCCCATAATTTCAATACTTTTTCCCAGGGGGTTTTAGGATTAAGGTTAGAGATTACACAATTTGGGGAATTTATGGTCGGGTCCCACTAGGATATAAAAACAAACCTGTGTATCTGTGCATGTGTGTGGTATGTGTCTGTGTGATTGTGTGTTCCTATGGCAAGCCGTTTTATCATTTAATCAATGAATTCTTGATATCCAAAATTTGAATTGTTGATATCAACAATTGCATTTTGGATATCAAGAATTCGAATTTTGGATATCAACAATTGCATTTTGGATATCAAGAATTCGAATTGTTGATATCCAGAATTGAATTGTTGATATCAAGAATTCCAATTTTGGATATCAAGAATTGCATTTTGGATATCAAGAATTCGAATTGTTGATATCCAGAATTGTATGGCAAGCCGTTTTATCATTTAATCAATGAATTCTTGATATCCAAAATTCGAATTGTTGATATCAACAATTGCATTTTGGATATCAAGAATTCGAATTTTGGATATCAACAATTGCATTTTGGATATCAAGAATTCGCATTTTTGATATCAACAATTGCATTTTGGATATCAACAATTCGCATTTTGGATATCAACAATTGCATTTTGGATATCAAGAATTCGCATTTTGGATATCAACAATTGCATTCTGGATATCAACAATTCGAATTATTGATATCAAGAATTGAATTCTGGATATCAACAATGTATGCTAATGACTATCATGTTATGGCAAGCCGTTTTATCATTTAATCAATGAATTCTTGATATCCAAAATTCGAATTGTTGATATCAACAATTGCATTTTGGATATCAAGAATTCGAATTTTGGATATCAACAATTGCATTTTGGATATCAAGAATTCGAATTTTGGATATCAACAATTGCATTTTGGATATCAAGATTTCGCATTTTTGATATCAACAATTGCATTTTGGATATCAACAATTTGCATTTTGGATATCAACAATTGCATTTTGGATATCAAGAATTCGCATTTTGGATATCAAGAATTGAATTCTGGATATCAACAATTCGAATTATTGATATCAAGAATTGAATTCTGGATATCAACAATGTATGCTAATGACTATCATGTGGGCAGGAGTAGGCAGGCTACGTAAATTCTGTTTGCACAGGCGTAACATTTTCTACGCTAAGAGCGTTGCCCACTGCGGCCATTGTAGACTTTGCAATCCATTGGAGTTCGGTTTAGTTCAACATTGATTTTGAAAATGGATTAAGTTGGATGTTTTGAGACCCCCAAAAACGTAATAATTGTCCTAACCTTTATGAATGTAGGCTATTGTACGTGTAACATAGTTATCTGGGTTCAGATTAAATTCCACTAAATTGACAGAACTACGCCATCTACTGTTCAAATGTGTATGCTACCTGCTCTGAGTGATTTAGAAGACATCTCACATTAAGTCACATACGCACGAAAATGTATGAGACTATACCACCCAATACGTTGAAGCATACATGAAGCTTTCAATTATTTGTAATAAAACTACTAAACTTTCCTCATCCGACGTTTTCATTACAAACACTTGTACAGACATATACCACAACAACCCGTCTGCTACGAGCAGAATAAACCCAACAGAATCCCAACTCTTGCGTAATGGACGCAACGTTTTTTTAAACTCCCCCACTCCCCTGCAAATGTATGCTAGTTTGATATCCAGAATTGCATTTTGGATATCAAGAATTCGAATTGTTGATATCCAGAATTGAATTGTTGATATCAAGAATTCCAATTTTGGATATCAAGAATTGCATTTTGGATATCAAGAATTCGAATTGTTGATATCCAGAATTGAATTGTTGATATCAAGAATTCCAATTGTTGATATCAAGAATTGCATTTTGGATATCAAGAATTCCTATTTTTGATATCAAGAATTGCATTTTGGATATCAAGAATTCCAATTTTTTGATATCAAAAATAATTTCGGATATCAATAATTAATTCTTGATATCAAGAATTCCAATTGTTGATATCCAAAATGCAATTCTTGATATCCAAAATGCAATTCTTGATATCAAAAATAGGAATTCTTGATATCCAAAATGCAATTCTTGATATCAACAATTGGAATTCTTGATATCAACAATTCAATTCTGGATATCAACAATTCGAATTCTTGATATCCAAAATGCAATTCTTGATATCCAAAATTTGAATTCTTGATATCAACAATTCAATTCTGGATATCAACAATTCGAATTCTTGATATCCAAAATGCAATTCTGGATATCAAACTAGCATACATTTGCGTAAATTGAAGCTGTAAACCAATGGGTAGGGGAGTGGGGGAGTTTAAAAAAACGTTGCGTCCACTACGCAAGAGTTGGGATTCTGGGGGGTATTCCAGGGGGGTATCCAGGTAGCCGGTTTTGTGAAAACTCTGAGTTGTTTAACCCTGAAAACAGGCAAACTCCGAGGTTTCCGTTCCAGAAAGAGAGGTAACGAAACCTTTTGGTAAGTTGCCATGGTAACTTACGCTGTGAAACTAACCTGGTCGCGAGCAGGTTAGTTCCATGCCAAACTCTGAGTTTTACCTATCCCCTCCCACTTTCTGAGTTTGATAGCGTTGGAAGACATGGGATATCGTTTCCTGGTTCAGCCGAGCGATCTCGAACAAAATTAAATTTGCTTAGTTATACGCCAGGAGACGATTTTAAGACTGCGATTTGATGTGCTTTAATTCCCTGATGAATACCTAAGTTAACGTTACCGTTTCCCGTCACGATCTGTAATTTATTTGAGCAACATTCTCAGCCCTTGGGTCTTCATCGCTAGTGTTATACGCCGTGGACGTGCACACAGAATTGACCAAAAGCTTTTTGGCACTGAAATAAAGAAAAATCATTGAAATTGTAGGATTTGGTCTTCTTCATTGCCTACAAATAGAAATCTAACAATGAGTAGCCTTGGTTTGAAGGAAGATGGGAAACTGAACAGTAGGCCTATTAACATTAACCAAATAATGCCAATAGCCTACCAATTGCAGTTATTTGAATCTTTGGGTTAAATCAAAGCAAGAATGGTCAAATTAAGGTGAAATAATATAATCATGTAATCATATTGCAAATGAATGAAATCAATGAAAGTTAACTAGGCCTACTCTACCATGACATAGGCCTATTGTAAACCAGAGATACAAAGCCAGAGCTGAGGAGAAGGTCTCAGGAGATCAATCATCCACAGAAAAATGCTTCACAATTCCTTTTAATACCCAAGAACAACTACAATCACACCACAATATTGACCCTTTCTTATCAACATGACTATGGTACAGTAAGTTACACAATGAGATGTGAGAGCCATCAAGTTGAGAATCCATCCAGTAACTCCATAGTTTACCATATGAGAGGTGGGGGCAGGTTGATAGCCTTACAAGGTCAGCCTTTATTCTTCTGCCCTAAGTACACCATCTCTTGGTCAAAATAGAAATTCAGCAAATTCAACAATTAATATTCATATAGGTTATTGTTCCTACAATTATTTTATTATCACCTGTGACCATGCATCCTCCCAAAACTGGAGTTCCAGTAAATCTTTTTCGAGATTAGTCTTTATTCGTCTACCCTAAGTAGGCCTACACCATCTCTTGGTCAGTTTTTGGCACTTTCTTCATGAGGTACAGTTTGTACAACTCATTTATTTGTAACTATATAGGAATACATGAGATTACATTAGCTACATTTCACAGTTCCACATGCAAAATACACCTGCCATTAAATGAACATCTCACTGTAGCATCCATGCTCTGTTCAACAGGATTAGAATGTGCAAATCGTTTTTATACGATGTAAATAATAGTAAGCTACATGGGGAGAGAACTACCAGCTACCACATACTTCTCTGCATCCATTTCTACGGCAGAAGTCAATGTTTTTTCGTCATCATCATCTTTTGATGAAAAGCATTCTGTTGGGGGAAACTGCTTGAAATAGGCACCAATTGATATTGAATTAGTATCATGTCGAATATGATTAAAACCAAGGTGACGTCGAGGCTACAATCACAAGCGTATAGCCTAAGCAAACTATGCATTACCTGCGTAGTATGTTTTTATATTTAATAAAACATTGAACCTGCTATTTTATTAAGGCCACCACTTTTTCTCCTGTAACATTAACGGACAGTTGGGTTAAATGTTCAATGTATGGACTGGCTATTATATTCAAATGTATGCTCGGCAGCAATTGTCTCCCACGCCACTTGCATACGCTGCTACAGCCGTGTTGCTTTTTTCCGGAAAATGTACTCGACCATAAACACGAAATGAAACTTGAATCTGAAGTTTGGTGACGTAGGACAACGTTTTTTGTCGCCGGGTGGCATGGTGGATCCTAGTATCGGAGCTCCATTGATGTTGGCTTTCAATAGTTCTCATGCCCGCGCTTAACTCTGAGTTGACGTACTCCGAGTTGAGTTAACTAATTCATATCAGCTTTTCTGGAACCGAATTCTCAGAGTTTCCAATGTTAGAGTAACTCAACTCAGAGTTCAGGGTTAATCTCAGAGTTTGTTAAACCCGCTACCTGGAATACCCCCCTGTTGGGTTTATTCTGCTCGTAGCAGACGGGTTGTTGTGGTATATGTCTGTACAAGTGTTTGAAATGAAAAAGTTGGATGAGGAAAGTTTAGTAGTTTTATTACAAATAATTGAAAGCTTCATGTATGCTTCAACGTATTGGGTGGTATAGTCTCATACATTTTCGTGCGTATGTGACTTAATGTGAGATGTCTTCTAAATCACTCAGAGCAGGTAGCATACACATTTGAACAGTAGATGGCGTAGTTCTGTCAATCTAGTGGAATTTAATCTGAACCCAGATAACTATGTTACACGTACAATAGCCTACATTCATAAAGGTTAGGACAATTATTACGTTTTTGGGGGTCTCAAAACATCCAACTTAATCCATTTTCAAAATCAATGTTGAACTAAACCGAACTCCAATGGATTGCAAAGTCTACAATGGCCGCAGTGGGCAACGCTCTTAGCGTAGAAAATGTTACGCCTGTGCAAACAGAATTTACGTAGCCTGCCTACTCCTGCCCACATGATAGTCATTAGCATACATTGTTGATATCCAGAATTCAATTCTTGATATCAATAATTCAAATTGTTGATATCCAAAATGCAATTGTTGATATCAAAAATGCGAATTCTTGATATCCAAAATGCAATTGTTGATATCCAAAATTCGAATTCTTGATATCCAAAATGCAATTGTTGATATCAACAATTCGAATTTTGGATATCAAGAATTCATTGATTAAATGATAAAACGGCTTGCCATAGAAATCCAACGCTAGGGCAGGGTTGCAAGGTCCCAGAAACAGAAAGGGAGACCTTCCCTAACCCCAGGCTTAGCCCCACTCGGCTCAGGGTTTAGCCTAAGAAGCCCATGTGAGAGCCCATGACCTGGTGTAACACGGAGCTAGGGTCAGGTGTGGAGGAAAGATCAAGCTGTCTAAGGTATAGCTGACCATCCTACACCGTCACTATGGGAGGCAATAGCTCACACTGACTGAAAATCATTTTTGACCAGCTCACACACTCTCAGGCATCTAGTTTGTGTTCTGGTTTCCTAGATCAGTTTCGTGTGTGAGGTGGCAGCCAGCTATCCCTGTAAGCCTTTTCACTGTGACAGGCTTTCCAGATGGCCTCACTGTTAGAACTCCACCTATAACCCCGTCCATCTCTTTACATCTCCTACAACCCCTCTCTCCTCCTCTTCAGTCCACATCCCATTATCTTCCTCCCATCCTTCTCGTCAGTGCTATATTTTCCTTCTTTTAATCCTTCTTTTTACTCCTTCCCTTCGAGCGTCATTTCCCCCTTTTGGTTATTTTCACCCTCTGTGCTCAGCACACCTTTCTCTATTGTGTTCATTCACTCAACAATCTATTCTGCCTACTTTAATAGGCTCAATTCAGACTGGTGGCTTATTCTCCAGCACTGCACAACGGCCCCATGCCTCCTCCCTCTCTTTGTCCAGTCCCTCTATCTCCTTTCATCCTGTCCTACACCCACTCCCCTCTCTACCTTTGCCTCCCTCTCTTCATCTTATCTGTCACTGCTCCCTTCTTCCTCTTTCCATCTGCTTGTTGTCCCTCCCTGCGCTTCTCAGATGCCCCGCTCTTCCATAACGGTCTCTCCCAATCTCTCATGTCTATTTATCTTCCCCTCTGTTCTCTCCATACATTCTCTCTCCTTGCCTCTACAACTCCCTCTGTCTTTTCCTTGCAGGCGTGAGTTATCCCGTACTCTCTGGCTCATCATGTTCAGCTGTATTTGTGTGTGTGTCCAGGCTAATCACTAGAGTAGTATGCTAGCCGGGCTTACGCCATGTCTCCGTGCCAGTGGCCTCTGATGTCCATGACGCCAGTACTGACCTGTCCCTCACTCCTCAAATGTCATGACGTCATAAAAGAGAAACACATTTCTCAGTCTGAAAGTTATGTTTTTGTTATTATTTCTCCTTTTTTTTCTGCACAAAATTAAAAAAATATGGAGATGGAAGCAGATCTTTTGCACCTTCTTTGTGTGTATACTGTCGTTTCCAAACTAAAAATGATTTGTCTGTTCTCAGAAAAGGCACCTCATCAGCATTATTCTTTTGAAGCATTTCTTCAGGATGGAACTCAAGCTTCGCTTCAAACAACCGACCTCCAATAACTTACACGCAGTGTTGGGGAGTAACGGAATACATGTAGCGGCGTTACATATTCAGTATACAAATTATGAGTAACTGTATTCCGTTACAGTTACAATTTAAATAGTTGGTATTTAGAATGCAGTTACATTGTAGAAATCAATGGATTACATTACCATACTTATCTGTTTCACAAGTTTATTCACTCTCGAAATAAATTAAGGCAACTCCATGCATTTCCCAGAACTTCTATCTGGTGGTTTCTACACTGTACGACAAATACGCTAGTTCAATGTGGGAGCTAGTTTAATGTGATAGCTATAGATTAATGTAAGAGCTAGCTTAATGTGAGAGCTGTAGTTTAATGTAAGAGCTAGTTTATTGTGAGAGCTAGTTTGATGTAAGAGCTAGTTTCATGTGAGAGCTAGTTTAAAGGGGTCATAGAATTATTTGGGGGAGTATTTCACACTTCCTTAAAACCGGGTCATGTGACCCGAATGCAGCACAAGGGTTAAGGTCTCCAAATAGGGTATGTAACATTGGTTGGTCTAAAAGTGGCCGGGTGCTGTTCCATGCGCCCTAATGCAACCCTGTGAAATAGCCCTAGAATGAAACAAGAGATTTTCTCCCTTTTATGGTATGCTCAAGAATATATAGATGAGCTGCGCACTGATTGGTTGGTTTACAACGAGCAAAGCTGCGGAGCAAAGACGCAACATAGCCAAACATGCATTGTGAATTTTTGATTTAAATGACAACACAGGTTATTTATTCGAATGAAACACAGTCGGGAAAATGAAATAACGTTAGCCCCATTGCCAATAAACGAAATCATCACACATTCTACCTATGCTAGATACAGGAGGCGTTAGCATTGCTAAATCATACTTACAACTTGTGGTTGTGATGAGCATACAGTCGGAACAGCACCTCTTATCAGCAACAGCGGCTTAGCAAACCCTTCTTTAAATTGTCCAAGTGTCTTTGGTGAAATGGTTCGAGCAAATAATTAATTGAGTGTCGAACTTCATAGGGTTCTTCTCATAGACAAACATCAGCCATGCCCGTCGGGAGTTTGGTTCCTTGGGAAGACTATGAAAAGTGTCAGCATTCCCTGTACAGCCTGAAACACTGCATTTACGACCGTGGTCCATTTTCAATATCCTTGAAAAACTTCAAAACGTTCTTCTTTGTAATTCCCGTGGAAGTACACAGAGCAGCGCACAGCTAAACTAGTGTCTTAGCTTAACTAAATTTTGGGGCGTGACAAAGGTACAGACCAGAGCCAAAAAAGGTGGAGTCACATTTGTTTTTGGAAACCAACCGTTTTACAGCGGCAGTTTCAAATTGTGAGATTTGCATAGAAAAGAGGTGTCAATAGACTTTGAGGTTCACGGTATGTCAATTTTACCCACCGAACTGTTGCTATTCAACTATGACAAGGTAAACTCGGTTTTGCATTCTATGACCCCTTTAATGTAAAAGCTAGACATTTCCACTTCTGGTGCGCCTTCAGGATGGCTGCATTGACGAACTTGACGAAATGGTGATTCAAACTTGCTTTTCCAACCATCCTACTCGCTAATGCTCAGTCCATCAACAACAAAATGGATTAACTTAATGCACGCGTCAAATTACAACGGGACATCAGGGACTGCTGGGTGCTGGCGTTCGTTCTTGACGTGGCTGGTCCCAGAGATCTCCGACACGATAAGGCCACTGCTTTGGATGAACTGTATGGGATTATCAATGGTCTGGAGCAGTGTTTCCCAACCTTTTTTCAGTCATGGCACCCTTAGAAAAGTTTCTAAATTGTGTGGCACCCCTCCCCCCTGTCCCCAAAATGAAAAGAACTGAACTCTACATATCCCAAATTCTCCTGATTGAGGAACGTTTTTAACTATTCCCTCAGTTCGTAGAGTCATGCCAAAACCTTGCCATATGATACGAACGGCCATATGCAATAACAAGCTCTGATGTTCCGCTCCCATTCCCTCGCACAAAATCGAAAATAGACGGCTCTTTACTGGGCGTGCCTTGATGAAATTAACTATATCTACTGTTCTGTCCAGTACATCAGAGAGTTCCTTCGGGAGTGTCTTTGCTACCAGTGCCTCCCTATGTAGAAAGCAGTGAGTGGCTTTCACATGTGGGTTTTGCGCTCTGGACCCTGGACCCTACGCAGGACCCTATTTGTTCTTGGACCCTATACCGGCCCAACAGCTCTACAGACTATGCCATCGCCCTGACAATGCACACCACTCTCTGCCACCTGGATAAAGGGAATACTTTTGTGAGGATGCTGTTCATTGACTACAGCTCAGCATTCAACACCATCATCCCCTCCAGGCTGACAAGCTTATGGACCTGGGACTAAGCACCTCCTTCTGCAAGTGGATCTTCAACCAGGAGGCCACAGGTGGTGAGAATTGGTGACCACACCTCATCCACACTGACAACACCAACACAGGCTCCCGCCCAGGGCTGTGTGCTCAGCCCTCTCCTGTTCTCCTTGTTCACGCACGACTGTGCGGCAACGCACACTTCCAACCTTGTTTGCTGACGACACAACCATTGTGGGCCTCATCTCTGGCAGTGACGAGTCAGTCCATAGAGAGGAAGTTGATACCCTGACATCATGGTGTCAGGACAATAACCTCTCTCTCAATGTCAGTAAGACTAAGGAGATGATTGTGGACTATAGGAGGCGGCAGGAGGAGGAGCATGCACCCCTACACATCAATGGATGCGAAGTGGAAAAGGTCAGCTTCTTCAGGTTCCTTGGGGTGAACATCAGTAATGATCTCACCTGGTCTGCTCACACGGACAAGTTAGTCAAAGCAGCCCGGAAAAGCCTCTTCTTCTTGAGGAGACTGAAGAAGTTTGGCATGGACTCAGTCATCCTCACAAATTTCTACAGATGCACTATAGAGAGCATACTGACTGGTTGCATCACAGTAAGGCAATATTGCATCACAGTTTGGTATGGGAGCTGCACAGACAGGGCCCGCAAGGCCCTACATAGCATAGTCCGGTCTGCTGAGTTCATCATCGGCAGGAAGCTCCCAGCCCTACAGGACACCTACCACACACGATGTCTCAGGAAAGCTGTCAGGATCCTAAGAGACTGTTATCACCCATTCTTCAGTCTTTTTACCCTGTTGCCTTCGGGCAGGCTATACCGAAGCATTCGGTCTCGCACACGCAGACTGGACTACAGAATGAACATTGATATGGATATTGATACACTGTCGACACACTCCCACTGTCACTTTAGCTACTGGTTGCACAATCAGCAATATTGCACTAATTGTACCCTACTTGTCTCAAGGTTAGTATAGGTTATAAGGTTCCTATAGGATATTATGTGTATTATAGGTTTGGTATACTCTATTGTTTATTATTTTGTATATTTGGGAGGTCTATTATATGTTAGATTGTCAGGTGTAAACTTGTTCTGAGTACTTATGTCATGTTATGCCAGGTTGCTTTGCGTTGTCTTGTCCTAAGAATTTCAGTGCCCAGTCTGAGTGTGTTGGTCTGTGAGAGCTAGTTTAATGTGAGAGCAATAGTTTATTGTAAGAGCTATAATGTGAGAGCTATAGTTTAACATGAAAGCTAGTTTAACGCTTCAGGTAATGAAGGTGAGATTAGTTTTTGTTCGATCACCTATACAAACATATACACACATTCCTGAAGAGGGGCCAATGTATTGTGTAGATTTTGGGCCGAAGCAGTAAGAGAGAGGTGGTGTGCAGTGAGTGGTCGAGGAAAGGACCATCTCCCTACCGGTGGTGGTGGTGGGGGTGGGAGGGTGTTGTGAGGTGCAGCATAGAGAACCGTCCGGCTGATCAGTCGCCAAGACTGACATGGTAGAACCCTTCTGAGGAGTGCGACTGTGACGGCTGGTGTTCATTAAAGCTCAAGCCCCCGCTAAATTGAGTCCAATTAGGGGTGGCACTGACACACTGTGGGAGAAATTGAAGATGTAACATATTTATCCTGTATAATAATGATTCTGTGTTCCAGTATTCCTTGTGTGCAAAGATAGGCCTAACCCCAAAACACGCGCGCAAGGTCTATGCAGAGGAGCCAATGAAGAAGAGCCATGGAACATTTAAATACTTTGTATTAGCCAATTACAGTCCTGAGCGCTGGTGTTTAAAATGACTAGCAACAACGGTTGCTAGTCAGACAAACTTCTAGCACAATGGCGTGTGATGTTTTTGTCTCCTTGTGGCCGCAAGCAATAAAGCATTCTTAACTTGCTCACCGACT
>CAEFZP010005332.1:0-16026 GCA_903064625.1 Mallotus villosus | reverse complement strand
CTGATTGATTTTCTGTTCTCACCTGTTGGTATTTATGTTGTTTTCTATTATCTCTGTGTATCAAATAACCAAATCACTCTCTACGTAAACTAAGTAGAGCGTGTTTCCAGAGTTTCGAATTTCTTAGGTTTTGTTTTGTGAAATAACATAAGAGGCTCCTCCCCTCCCAGTCCTCTGTCCTGAACAAAGTTAACCCTTTCATGACTGAATTCTATCTAGCAAGTCAGCTGAACAGGAGGGCTTTAATTACTTCAAAGCTACTCCAAATAAGACATTTCAGCTGGTCCCCCAAACTCAGTTTCTAACACAAAACCTGCCAAATGATAGAGGGCTAAATAGATAGATAAATACTTTATTTATCCCAGGAGGGAAATTCAGGTATCTCTCACAGCTCTCCTATTTAAAATATAATAATAATAATAATAATAACAGACAATATGTACGTATAATATGAAGTTATGTTGTGTATGTTGTGTTGTGTTATGAAATGTGTAAATTATGTAAATTATGTTGGCAGATGGAGCTGATAGGGCTGGCGGGGTTGAAGTGGGCTGGAGGATTACCCTTCCAGAGGAAGGAGCGGAGCTGAAACTTGGGGGAGAGGGACAGACTCTTGGGTTAGGGTAAGTCACAAGTTAGGGTTAAGTTACAAGTTATGTACAGTGTAGATAAGATGTCTATGTATATTACAGCTGTATAGTGCAAAACAATGTAGAATAATATATTAAAGTTTTATGGCAGCTGGTACAAAGGACCTCCTGAGACGCTCAGTCCGAGAACACAGGGTGTTGAGCCGCCCGCTACGGAGGCTGCTGGACTGTCCTGCCAGGACATGGTGAAGGGGGTGATTGACATTGCCCATGATGGCCAAGAGCTTTCCCCGCATCGGTTTCTCCACTACAGTCCCCAGTGAGTCCAGGCTCTGCCGCACCACTGAGCCCGCCTTCCTGACCAGCTTGTCCAGCCGCCCAGTGTCCCTCTTGGACATATTGCCTCCCCAGCAGACTGCAGCGTAGAAGAGCACGCTCGCCATAACTGACTGATAAAACATGAGCAGCATCTCCTTACAGACATCAAAGGACCTGAGTTTCCTCAGGAAGAACAGTTCTTGCCCTGGATGTTAATAGGCTGCAGATGTGGCTTAGTCTTACGGAAGTCAATGACCAACTCCTTGGTCTTGCTGGTGTTAAGGAGAAGGTCGTTCCTCTCGCTGCAGTCGCAGAAGGCACTCGTCAGGTACCTGTACTCCCCCACCTGCTCTTCCCTCACACGCCACTATAGCCATGTCATCGGAATATTTCTGGACGTAACAGGACCCAGAGTTGTAGGTGAAGTTCGACGTGTAGAGCGTGAACAGGAATGGAGCCAGCACAGTCCCCTGCGGAGCCCCAGTGCTGCTCACGATAATGTCAGAGGCACAACTCCCCAGTCTGACAAACTGCGGCCGTCCTGTCAGGTAGTCCGTAATCCAGGATGTGAAGAAGGGATCCACCCCTATCCTTTCGAGCTTCTCTCTAAGTAAGAGAGGCTGGATGGTGTTGAAGGCGCTCGAAAAGTCGAAGAACATAATTCTCACTTGACTTCCCGGCTCGTCCATGTAGGAGTCCAGGTAGGAGTAGACCCGGTGTAGCAGAGAGCAATAGAACGATACTGGAACATTCCTAATATCATTAGTGTCTAACTGCTTGCTGTAACCTATAGTAACTGTATAGAAGACTGTAAACCCCAGCAGCACTTTTCCATGGTGATCAGGACTAAGGTGTAGGATTCCTGTCCAGTAGTAACACCTCATGCTGGGGAACACTAGAGAGATCCTGGCCGGAGGAAGAAGAGATTGAAGAAATTACCCCAACATCAACACAACTAAAATATACTTAAGTTAGTTCTCTGTACTGATGAATGAAAGATGTTACAAGAGATCGCTTGAAAGAAAGAGAGAATTAAAAACAGAGAGCAAGCGAAGGGAAGAATGACATGTGTTAATGTGTGTCTGCCTGTGTTTTTTATTTGTATAAAACTCATAGACAACTGGAGAGAGTCTGACATCCATACAAACCTCCCCTGGCTGTATGTTCCCCTCTTTGTCACATACAGAGCACACACTGAGAACTACACAGTAATCAGGGTACAGAAGTGTACATAACATTGTAAATGTGTGGATGTAGGGGGACATCTAGTGGTGAATACTTAACATGACAAGTGACCTCTAATGAGTGTTGGATTGTTCTCTAGACTGAGTGAATGAACAGATTTTTACCGTGGTCTCTGTGTGTTCCAGAATTACACATTGACCTCAGTGTCTTGACCCTTCACCTTTGACCTCTGCTACCCTGACCCCAGCAGTAAGGACGGGGTACGGCACATCATCACCGGCTTGTTGGCTGAACTCCTCCTGAAGGTGTGTTTTCTGCGTGCCTTTCTCTGTTTCCCTCTATCTGTTTCTCTATCTCTCTCTCTGTCTCTCGTCCCGACCTCAGCACGACTCCAGCCTCCGACACTGCAGCCCTGATCTTCAAGGTCAGAGAGCTCCATGTATTCAGTAAAGAGAGGAAGAAGAGATGAAGAAGAGACAACGCAGAGGTACTGAGAACAAAGTCCTGACATGTGTCCCCTCTGGTGGACAGAGGAGGACGATCAGTAGATCCAGGATTGACCTTGCTGACCTCTGACCTTATGATGAACCTAGGGTGGAGGACAACACCAGATGTGGCGAACACACACGTATCCCAGTTTAAGAGGTGTGATATACAAGCAGAGGATGGGTTACATAAAGGCAACAGGAACTTAAACTAAAGATGACTGTGATTACTGTAACATATCAGGGATACGTCTGTGATTGTTTAATCATGAATACAATTATTTGTGCAATTCAAGTCTTTTTTAAATTTTATTTTACTTTAGTCATACCATTAACTATAACATTCATTAAAACCTGTGACATTATTTTCTAGATCATATGCTATACAATTCTAATGTCTGATTCCAATCCTGAATTTGTTTTGTAATCAATTCTACTTTCCCTTCTGCAAATCCACATTTGTGTTTTTCAGTGTGTGACAGGAGGGATGATCAGAGGGTCAGAGTTTCTACCTCCATCATTCACACAGGGACCGAAGAATGGATAGAGTTTCTCAGTAAAGGTGCAGCCAGTGAAAGAGTATATATGAGACCTGGCCTCCACATCATAAAAGGAGACCAGACCGTCCTCATAGTCCACAAACACCCCCACCTTCTGGGGCTTCTGTCTCAGGGAGAGGAAGACATCAGGGTTAGCCCGAGCCTTGTACTGATCTCCTTTCCTCAGACATACAGCCCAGTATCCATTCTCAGGACTCACTTTGATCTTTCCTTTCCTGTTGATTGACTCTCTGACCACTCCCATTGTCCACATGGTCTTCCCCTCAACCTGCACCTCATAGTAGAACATCCCTGAGGAGAAACCCTGCTTTCCCAGTACATTAACATAACGATTAAACCTCTCTGGTTTGTCAGGAAGGTCTGTCCATGCAGCTCCATGTCTCACTTGTTTCCCATCCTCAGACAGGATGAGTTGAGGATGTGCTGTATCAGGGTCCAGAGTCACATCCACTGCATACTGCTGAATTCTCTTCAGCTTGACTTCAGGCAGCTTCTCCATCTCTTTATTGAGTGTCTCCTCCAGCTGAGACACAGCTCTCCTCATTACCCCCACACTCAGACCACTGTGGACACTGATCTCAGACCAGTCCTTGGTGTGTGGAGGGGTGCTCAGGGATGGGAAGCTCTGGAGCAGGTGGAGGTGGTCCTCAGTGTGTGAGAGCTGCTCCAGCTCAGTGCTTCTCCTCTTCAGCTCAGTGATCTCCTGCTCCAGATCTTGAATCAACCCTTCAGCCTGTTTCTCTGCTCCTTTCTGCTTCTCCTCAATCACCTCAATGAGCTCAGCCTGGCATCTCTCAATGGAGCGCACCAGAGCGGTGAAGACCTGAACACTGTCTGATATATCTTTCTTTGCTTCTCCCTTGCTGGTCTTTACTGAGAGTTTGATCTCCTGAACCTTCTCCAGTCTCTCCTGGATCATCTGCTGCATGTCTCCTTCTGTCTTCTTCATCTGAGTCTTCCTCTCTTCACACTCCTCCTCTAGAGGAACAGTGTCATGCGTCTTGTGGTCCGTTTCAGTGCAGAACCGACACACACATGTCTGGTCAGTCTTACAGAACAGCTCCAGGGGTCTCTCATGCTTCTGACACATCCTGTCCTCCAGGTTCTCCACAGGGTCGATCAGCTTGTGTTTCTTCAAGGCTGCAACTCTCTGATGAGGCTCCAGGTGAGTCTCACAGAAAGAGGCCAGACACACCAGACAGGACTTCAGGGCCTTGCGCTTGGTACCTGTACATATGTCACATGACACTTCAGGTTTAGTAGGACGCAGGTCTAGACTGATGGCAGCTTTCAGTGGATCTGACTTCCTGAACTGAGCAGCCATCTCAGAGATGAAAGTGTTGACATAGAGATCAGGTCTCTTATCAAAAGTCATTTTACACATGGGACATTGACACAGGTCACAGTTGTTCCAGTACTTGGTGATACAAGCCTTGCAGAAGTTGTGTCCACATGAAGTAGAGACAGGATCAGTGAACACATCCAGACAGATAGAACACTGGAACTGATCTTCAGACAGGAGACTGCTGCAGGAAGCCATTTCTAGAATAAGACCAGAAGTTAAATGATGAATCTCATGAAACTATGAACTCAAACACAGTATACTGTACTTTCATTACAGAAACAATAGCATAGACTGAAAAAGTACAATATGAAATACTGCATATAAAAGAGCCTATTTCTAAAGTCTTACGAGTCAGTGGTACGCAGGGACAGAGGTAGATTAATAATCTTGAACATACCTTGGTCAGGCTGGTCTGGTCTGAAAGGGCCAAACACACAGGGAAGGGCAGGACTGGACTGGGCAATGAAAAGACCAACTACCATCAGAGTAGCAACTGGCAACGAGTCTGTAGGAAGCCGGGGTGAACTGTGCAGGTAATGACGGATGGGTAACAGGTGTGTCTGGTTGGGAGGTGAACTGGAAGATGTGGACCGGAGTATGGGGGTCTGTGACCTGGAACTCAGACTGGACAGACACACACAAACCCAGGACTGGACAAGACAGAAACATAACAGTAAATGTTTTTCATACTTCAGAGCCCATTCTTAACTATGTGGTGCTTACAGTACATTCATATACAGGCGGTACCTGCTCTGGAGATCAGTCAAAGTGGAGCATACACAACTATAAAAGACGCAATGCTCAGGTTTTCTGAAGAAGAGGGATTAGCAGTGGCCTGAGCTAGAAGTCAAAATGAACTGTTTTTTAGCCCTACGCCCAGAATCTTATCCGTAGTTGCCTGCACAAGGTCAGCACTAGGCCCAACTAGGGATGATTTACAACGAGCCTGATTGTGTAAGCAGCATGAAGGCGAGCATCAACGTGTTGTGGGCTACAGAACCCGTCTTAAGAGAAACACCGATCTTTGTATCCCAGCATCAAAATGCTCCATCTCCAAACACCAGCAAGGTCGAAGGCATCAAAGCTAAGGTGCAAGTGAATCTGAAACCCCCAGGACAAGTGACCAATTGAGTTATGAGTAAGATCTGAGACCATCTGTAATTACCAATAGTAAAATAACACATGAGAATAGGTGGGAACATAGAACAGTATAAATCTGCATGCCCGGGGGGTAAAGATCAGTTGGTCCTGGGATCAGCTCATGTTTAATAGGATTTTTGTTCTCTTGAAAACCAATAAACACTTTGCATCAAACTTTGCCGAGCTCCAGTTCTTCCGGTCAACATGTAAATGTTATGATCCCGGCTGCCTGGGGAGTGACAGGTGAACCCAAATGCAAGACTTAGACGCTGATGTGATATGAACCAAGTTTATTGCACACACAGGGGGTGATGATGGTGAGGTCCGTGGATGCCAGACAGGAGTGAGTGAGGAGGGAGCCGTAGGTTGTAGGTGATGGGATTAGGTAGCCGATGATGTCTGTGGTACACAGGGACATAGGAGGATTAGTAACCTTGAATGTACCTTGGTCAGGCCAGGAAATGGCAGGACAGGGCAGGGACCAACTTTCGTCAGAATAACAATGTTGAACTGGCGAAGAGTCTGTGGGAAGCCAGGGTATATGAACTGTGCAGGTAATGACGGATGGGTAACAGGTGTGTCTGGTTGGGAGGTGAACTGGAAGATGTGGACCGGAGTGCTGGGGTCTGTGACCTGGAACACAGACTGGACAGACACACACAAACCAGACCCCCCCCCCACCCCTCATCTTTTTCTATGGCTCTGATGTATCCTACAGTGTGCTAGAGCACGCGTGCCTTCCACATCCTTAGCATCGATTTGACATCTACCTTTAATGAACGCAAGAATTTTAACTTCCGCGCACATCATTCCCACACTGTCTTTAATATCAAAGCCTCGGTCCGCTAACACCGCGGACACCGCTAATCGCCAATTAACAACAGTTTGTTAAGAAGCCCACAATTCTCAGTTATGTGCTTGTCAGATGCTCCCCCCCCTCCCCTATCCCTTTGAAATAAATGAAATCTGGCTTTGGGGTGTAATTCCTATCAAGCATTTCATTGTGTGTACCTTTGTAGTGGGAAAAGGATTGTGCGTGCGCCCTTAAATTTGACGACCTCTCTGTACGTATATCAAAACAGTCAACAATAATCGCAACACACATTCCAAAAGCTTCCAAACATTCATTGTGGCGTTGTCAACAGTGTCTCAGGCCAGTACAACAAGGGAGTAAGGCATGCATAGTGCACATCTATGGTGTCTGCAAAGGTAGCAGAGAGAGTTCTACGTGACACATAAAAGACGTTTGAAAAGACGCTGGATTGGAAGATTCAAGCCTTAGACGAATGAGTGTCAGTAGAACCATTTGAAATTGTGACAGCTTCTCCTTTCTGTATTATCTTTGAAAACGACTTGATCCCTCTTCAACTTGTTCAACTCCGACCTAAGCTCCCTATTTTCCTGCAACAGACGTGTTAGTTCTGCACTTCTCTGTTTACAGAACTGGCATTCTGCTCTTAGTCTCTTAGCATCCGGTTCGTCCGTTTCTGTCTGTTCTCTACGTCCCTCCTCTTCCACGGCCCCTGCCTCTGCTCCATCCCCGTATCCATCTTCTTGGACGCCATCTCTCTCATCTTCGTTGATGTTGTTTTGTTCATTTTGTTCAGATTCTCTCAAATGATGTCTATGTTGCCTGCTGCGGCCATGCTGATCTGATACTGTGGCTGTGACTCCAGGGTGACCCAGGTGCAGGGTTGGAGCCCAGTCTGGATGAGGCTCGTCCATCTCATATGATGGTTTACCTTTGGGGAGACAAATGTGTCCATATTGAAACAAATTATTGCAATCAACAGTGGGAATACACATATGTACTTCATACTAGATACTTTACGCTTCAGTTCCAACTGAACTCATATGGCAAACTTACAAGTGTTATAATGATAATTTCTTGTGCTTCAGTCACAGTGATCAAAATAGCTCTCTGGTTCTGGCTGGGTGTACCTCGGAATATCTGAGTGGCTCAGCTGAGTGCTTTGTTTTGATCACATTCATTGAGCGCACTTTATTTAAACTAGCCTAATTTAGCTTGCTCTCTTTGCCGCAAAGAATAGTGCTAACTTAAGTTACAAAATGCAGAGGAATCTATGACTACTCCTCTCGGGAAAAGAACACAATGAGGACACAATCATTTGCAATCAAGTGAAGTGTATGCACTTACCTAAATGAAAATGCCTGGAACACACCGTCAATGTTCTTGGGATGTTTAAGTCCGTGCGTCTTGTTGCGGATATCCAGGCCATCCGTCTTCGCTTGGTTACATCGGACACATGACTCCCTTCATTCTGTTTCCAGGCCGGAAAACAATAAAAAGAAAGTCCTTGGTTTATTTTTTGGCCCCGTCGATCATGTGAACGGACATTACATCCAACAACACAACAGGTTCTTCCCATGACTTACACTTCCTCGGCGTGTGAAAGAACAGGGACCACGTTATTCCTCCGGCGCGTCACAACAAATGGCCTCACCTATGGCAATTGTTCCCATCAGCCACCACGGCACTAGACCTGTGACGTCACGCCCCAATCACCCATTCCCAGAGCCATAGAAAAACTTCAGTAGGTCTGGGACCTGTCTGGGACCTATGGTGGGGGCTTGCTGCCAACGCTATCAAACTCAGAAAGTGGGAGGGGATTGGTAGAAACGCTGAGTTTGGCTTCACGGAGTAAGTTACCATGGAAACTTACCAAAAGGTTTCGTTACCTCTCTTTCTAGAACGCTTCCCACCCTGGACCATGCAGTTGGCATACCGGTCCAACAGGTCTACAGACTATGAAAACACCCTGACTAAGCAAAGCAATCTCTCCCACCTGGACAAAGGAATACGTGTGTGAGGATCATTGTTTTGGGTAATGAAGCAATCCACAGCAGAAAGGAAAAACGGCATACAGTGGACAATGGGCGCAGCTCGATGACCTGGATGACTTGGCCCTTCTCTCTCATACCCAGCAGCAGATGCAGGAAAAGACCAGCACGAATCCTCCAGATCCACGGGTCTAACTCCATCAGTAACAAAGAACTGTGGGAACGCACCAGCCAAAAGCCAGCGGACGAAGAGATCCTCCAACGATGTTGGAGATGGATAGGCCATACTTTTGGGGACAGCTTGAGATGTTGGCTCAGGGCCGAGATGCTTGGAGAACTCTTGTTGGCGGCCTAAGTCCCAGAAGGGGTAGTAGGCGATAGATAAATAAAACTCCTATTCACCTCTTGTTTGTCAGGGGCACATAAAAAGGCTCTCTCTTGATAGTCTTGTTGGCAGCCTAAGCGCCAACCATGTGACCGTAAAACCACACCTAAGTCTTGTGCCAACATAACTGGGTATGAGCTTGTAGGGTCACATTCGTATTTGTGCACGCTGGCAGCATTGTTTGTCACCCGGTGCTGATTTCAGCGAGTGTCGGGAAAGCTGTGTTATCTTATCAGCTTTCTGTGTATTGGGTATGTGTTGGCCTATAATGATTTTAAATATGAATTCTGTATGGTTGCTATGTGCTGTGTATTTGCTTTGTCTTATTTCGATTTTTTAATGTTTCCTAAATGTCAGTTTCCTTGAGCGGTTTGGTTTGGAACGCTTTGGTTAACCCGATCTTGCGCTAAGCATTATCATGAAAACTATATTTTGGTAGGCTACTAATTCTCAGTGCCTCTTTAGTGAGGGGAACCTGTTTGGTCGTGGGTGCGTGAGTGGGTGAGTGAGTGAGCCTCGAGAGACAGACAGAGTGCAGACAGACGGTGATAACGTCAAATAAACAGACTGGGAGCGTCTGTCCGACCCAAGCTGGAAAAAGCTGTGACCAGCTGGTTGACAGCAAGGAGAGTCGGAGACGAGAATAGAGAAGGAGAAAAGGAGCGAGAGCAAGATGGAACTGGTGAAAACATTAAACAAGCAGAAGACCATAGTTCTGGCCCGAAATGCTATGTGTGGTAACATCAGAGTCGACATCAAGAGTGCATTTCCTTTTAGAATATTGAAGACCTTTCACAGCCAACATGATAACACTAGAGGAGGGGGTGTTTTTAAATCCACTTTTTGAATTCACACAGGCTGTAACCCTAGTACCATAGTCTGTCCTCGCAAAAATAACACCCCACACACCCTAGGAATTATTATTTTCACTTTGAATCACAGTGTATCACTGCTTACCTAGGGAGGTGCTCAGCTGCCTTCGGGTCACAATGACGGGGGTGTAAGACAGCCCGACGGTTAAAAGAAAATGCTTCACTTTATTTTTGTATGAGGTACAGTTGTCACAACATGTGGGGGGGGTCACAATGACTGAAGGGTCATGATGACCCGAAAATAACACAAGGGATATGTATTATATTATTATGGCATCTTTATCTTTGAACCCATAACAGAACAATGTGAATAGCTGGGACACAATGTCACATTTAATTTTATTGTCTTCTGTGAAACAGGCAACTAATCTGTCTCTTTTCATGAAATGATTATGCTACGGTATAATTAGCACCTATCTCAGCAGCCGTCTTCAATATGTTGTTGTGCCATATTTTAAATCTAAATGTGTTCGTTTTTATTCCTAAAAGCCACTAGAGGACACTATTTAAAAGGATATTTAAAAAAAATTCTTCTGGGGGAACATGCCCCCAGACCCCTAGCCTGACGTTGTCATACTCATTATTCTAGTCAGAATACGCTCCATTGGGCTGTGAGTATGGGGCGTGTCGGAAAAAAAATGCTCAATTGGATAGACCTACAACTAATCAGAGCTACGTAGTAGGCTATGTTGTTTGTTGAAACAAATTCAACCCAAGCGCTCTTTGGTGACGTGGTTGATTACTGTTGATCGCCCGTCCATCATCGTATAAAGCCCGCCCTGACTATTTGAACACCTCTTGTTCGGACATCGTTTTTCCCCAACCGAGCGACCCCAGACCCAACTTCCCGACCAAATGTTTTTGTGGGCGGGGCTAAGTTCGGCTGGCACCCAGGCTACCAGACCACCCCCTGGTTTTGCTGGGTCACAGGAAAAATAATAGGTTTTATCTAGGGGCTTAGCCCCCCCCCAAAAGTGGGAACCTAGATTCGCCCCTGAGTTCAGTACAATACAGAGCATTAGCATCAGCATTAAACAGATGTCACACACATAAATATATATTGTAGGCTGTAAGCTGTTAAAACATAAAGATAACCTTGCATACCTCATTGGCCCCGTTAACTCAAATGGGGTAGAAAGCAAACTTCAAAATGACAAATTCTTCTTTATCTTCTTTAACTGAAACTCTAAATGTTTCTCTCCACCAAACACTGCTTTTCTCTGCAGTTATATAAAGGTGTGAAACAATAAACACCTGACCCCCAGCAGCACCAGAACATTGGTTCCGCCACGTAATATTACATAGGTCTTCAATAAACATTTCTATGTTTATGCAAATGATCTATATATTATAACAAAATTATACTTTCTTATATTTAAATCAAATTATTAAATGAACTTAAATGATGCCCAACTCTGTTGGCAGCTACAATAATCGATTTGCAAACGGTAGGTTACTGTTTCTTCCTTAGTGAAGTTATATTAAAGTGTAACTGAATCTCGATTAGACATAGTGATATTATAATAGTATATACATTTAATGACGTAAAATGCCATATTAATTCAATAAGTATCAGACCGCAGACTGGCGGTAAGATCAATAAGCATCAGAACGCTCGTACTGTCGATGCCATATAATAACGACTTTTTATGATATGATCTGTGTACTTCTCATCCTATGCCAAGTTGCCAGCTTTTCTATTTTAGGCCTATGATAAAAACGTTTTATTATATGTTAGCTTATCATTGGTGTAACCTATGATCCGTGTACTTGTCATTCTATGCCAGGTTGGCAGCTTTTTTATTTAGGCCTATGATAAAGACTTTTTATTATGTTAGCTTATGTGTAATTCTGCCAAGTTGGCAGCTTTTTTATTTTAGGCCTATGATAAAGACTTTTTATTATATGTTAGCTTATCATAGGTGTAACCTATGATCTGTGTACTTGTCATTCTATGCCAGGTTGCCTTGCATTGTCTTGTCCTAAGAATTTCAGTGCTTGGTCTGTTGTTCTGTGCATCGGACAAAAAAGACTTGAACTTGAAAGTTTGGAGCGCCTTAATAATAGCTGGTAAGTTTCAGTTACTAGTATCTTCAAGTTGTGTGAAACATGCTCACTGTGAGAGTTTATAACTTGTTCGCTAGGTTAAACTAACAAACTTCAGTGTAGGAAACTGAGCTAGCTTTGTGCGTTATGTAAGGGATAACCTAGGAAAGATCTGCTGGACATGATGTTAGTTTCCTCCAGGATCACAAGGACTCTTACTTAGAGACCTGCTGCTCTTGTTGGTTAGCTGTAACTGATTTAAAAGTATTGTACTCGCTGTGAGGTCTACTGTTGCTTGCTCTTCCACAGGTAGGCTACACTCTTGCACTTTGGAGGTTCATGTTGTTTAATTGTAACTTGTTTAACTTCATGCTCTTATGATTCTTCCCTTTGGCACTTATTTTAGTTTTTTTCACAATGTATGCTTCATGTTTGACTACTTGCAATGTTGGGGATATCTCGTTATGATCAGTGACCTATGCACTTTTGTAAAGCTCTCTCTTGGAAGTCGCTTTGGATAAAAGCGTCTGCTAAATGAATAAATGTAAATGTAAATAATGCCCTTCGAGGTGTACAATATCACCTGTTATACCATGGTCTGGGTGAATACTCGTTTCTGATTGGCTCAGGGGTGTACATTAAAAAGTGATATACGGACACCTACTAGTGGTATTGGACACCTACTACGTCATTTCAGCAAAACTGTCTTTTCACCGTTCTAAATGATTGCGCCGGCTACATAGTATATGAGCCTGTACAAAGTGTCTAAGTAACAATAACAACAGGGGCAGTCCTCCATTTACAAGCCTCCATTTACAATTTTGAAAGACTTTAACAAGCCAACATGTCATTACCACAATGAGTGACTTCAATATGTCTTTTAACCTATTTGCAAAATTGTACTTTTCTGAATGTAGCCTGTGTCACGTAACCGCTCATCTCACATCCCATTCGCTATTCACCTCGCTAGTCGATCTACTTCTGCTGAGGCCAACACGACAGTAGCCAACACACATGGCCGATTATTTTATTCGTAAAACTCTTTATTTGATTTGGGAACAATGACTTGGCTGGATAGCTGGCTAGTCTTGTTGTTAAACGTACTGTCAAATTATAATTATTGTTTGGAGAATATGTAAACTTTAATGCGATCATCTCACATCCATTTGCTATTCCACTCTCTGAGTCACAGGCTGCGGCCGTAGCATAGACTAGTCTAGTAGCTACTTAGCACTAGTTCGTGAAAATCTTGATATTGATTTGGGAGCAATTAAATGGCTGGATAGTTGGCTAGTCTTAATGTTAAACATTTTGTCAAATAATATTTACGGTTAGGAGATTATGTCAACTTTGACGCGATCATCTCACATCCATTTGCTATTCAACTCGCTGCAGGCTGTGGCTGGCGACACAGTGGCCAAGAGACTATGGTCGATAAAGGCTACTTTGTTCGTGAAAATCTTGATATTGATTTTGGGACAGTGACATGGCTGGCTAGCTAGCTAATCTTCTCGTTAAACATGCTGTAATATTATATTTACTGTTTGTCAACCGTACACAATGTTATTGCCTTTGAATCTTGCTAGCATAACGTTAGCTTTCGGGCTAATAGTTCAGCCAAGGGAAAACTGGTGTTGGGTTCTATGAGCTGAGCGGACTATAAAATATCAGAGTTGGCCGACGTTAAACAACGTTAGATTTCGATTGCAAAACGCATTAAAACATAGATTCATATTTGTAAAAAAAAACGTTGGCAAGTGACCATGGTATAAGCGGGATAATGCCCCGCGGATAATGACTCCGCGGAAGCAACCGTCCTCCGCTGCGCGTCGGACTCGGACGGTTCACGCCTCCGCATCGTCCATTATCAGATGATATTGGACACCTCGAAGGGCATTATCCCGCTTATACCATGGTCACTTGCCAACGATTTATTTTTACAAACATAAATTTTTGTTTTCAGGCGTTTTGCAATAGAAATCTAAAGTTTTTTTACGTTAGCCAACTCTGATATTTTATAGTCCGCTCAGCTCATAGAACCAACACCGGCTTTCCATTGGCTGAGGTATTAGCCCGAAAGCTAACGTTACCGTTGTGCTAGCAAGATTCAAAGGCAAATAACATTGTGTATGGTTGACAAACAGTAAATATAATTTTACGGTATGTTTGACAAGAAGATTATCTAGCTAACCAGCCATGTCACTGTCCCAAAATCAATATCAAGATTTTCACGAACAAAGTACTAGACTAGTCTAGGCTACGGCCGCAGCCTGTATAGAGAGTGGAAGCAAATGGATGTGAGATTATTGCATCAGAGTTGACATATTCTCCAAACAATAATTATTATTTGACAGTATGTTTAACAACACTAGCCAGCTATCCAGCCAAGTCATTGTTCCCAAATCAAACAAAAAGGTTTTACGAATAAAATAATCGGCCATGTGTTTAGCGGCTACTGTCGTGTTGGCCGGAGCAGAAGTAGATTGACTACCGAGGTGAATAGCGAACGGGATGTGAGACTGACACAGTACATTCAGAAAAGTAACATTTTGCAAATAGGTTAAAAGACATATTGAAGTCACTCATTTTGGTAATGACATGTTAGCTTGTTAAAGTCTTTAAAACATTTAAATGGAGGCTTGTAAATGAAGGACTGTGTCCCTGTTGTTATGGTTACTTATTTCAGACCCTTTGTACAGGCTCATATGCTTTGTAGCCAGTGCAATCATTTAGAACGGTGAAAAGACCGTTTTTCTGCAATTACCTAGTAGGTGTCCGTATATCACCGATAATGTACACCCCTGCAGCCAATCAGAATCGAGTATTCACCCAGGCCATTTCCGTAAAACCGGTTATCGCTTGGGTAGCAGTTTGTGCAGGGTGCAGCCAATGTGTGACTGTTCACATGACTATGAATGCGAAATGATGGCCTCCAATTATAAGAATAATTCAGTGATTAGGTGAGTTCTCGTAAATTCGAAACAAGCTTAACTCTCCTGTTATCCTTGGGGTCAATTTGACCCCATTCAACGTTTGACACCACAGAATACATGTTTAACATAATTATTTTTGCTTCATATTTAATGACTTTTCCTAATTTAATGTGGACAACAAGGTAAACACAAAATTAACATAATTATATGTTTATAAGTGTCCTCTACCCATTTTGTAACATCGATGATCCTTGGGGTCATTTTGACCCCAGGCTGTTCTAGCTGTATGAAACATACAATAAATATTTAAATTTACACACAATTTTTAAAATGATATAGGGGTCACAATAACAAGTAATTTTATAATGTTTACAAAATGTCCCTCTGCTTTATGGTCCTAAACTAACACTATACTACTCTATAGTATTGCGAGAACCACTGATTATTCTTATAACATTGGAGGGTGGGAGAACATAATTCACCCAACATAGGGGAGGAGCAAAGAAATAAAAGTTTCCAGAGCAGCCTTATAAACTATTTATCTTGATGCTATGTGGGCTCTCTCAATTGAAAAGGAGCTCAAAGCAAAGTCTGCTGTCAATTACGTTTTGTCACAGGTCGTTGACAGTGAAAGTGACATAGAGCAGAATAGAGGATAATGTTGAGGACCCTGATTATGAGGCATCCTCTGTTGAGAATAATACTCTTAGTATCAACCGTCCTGTTATGGCTCAACCACCAGCATACACATACCTTCCAAAAATTTTAAGTTATTCCCTACCCACTTGAATGATAGGGTAGACTTATGCTGCTAATGTCATAAAAGTGGTTTCATGGGCCACCAGACACACTGTCAACCAAGTCCAAACAACTTCATCAATTGTAACGTGTAATGTGTAATGTGTAATGTATTCAATTGAAAAGGATATATTTGAGATGATAAACAAAGAGGAGAGGGACGTGTATGGGTACAGTTGGAAAGCTAATATAAAGCCAATACAACTGAAAACATATTTATTTCCAATTTTAGGTCATTTAATTGGATTTTATGGTGATTTTCATATTTTCCATAGTCAGGCAAAATGTAGTTTTGATGTATAAAGGGGGGGTGGGTGAGGGGTTATTTTTTATTTAAAGGGCTATTTAGGTGTGTCAACAAACAAAGAAAAGTACCTGACACAAAAAACCTGGGTAAAAATCTGATTCTGGGGGTTAAAGTAGCTGGGGTCAAATTGACCCCAAGGACAAAATATGTTAGTAATTTGAGGATAACAGGAGGGTTAAACTGTATACATTCATTTATATCAACTTAATCATATTGTAGTGTGTCTAGTCTCTCATGGATGTTTGTAATAGAAAGTGCAT
>CAEFZP010005330.1:0-49972 GCA_903064625.1 Mallotus villosus | reverse complement strand
GTGTTACGCCTTCCGATGGCTCGGAGTGGAAGGACGCAACATAGGGCTACAGGTAAAGCCAGAGAGGGTGCAGTCACACAAACCAGATACACGATATAAAGGAATTAATGTTTATTTGTTTTACATAGCAACACCGAGATCAAAGAGGTCAGTGGCACCAAAGAAAATAACAAACAAAACCCGCCCACCCCTTAGACAGGTGCTAAGCACCTACAAAAGACAGTGGGTGGTGCTCACTGCTAACCTGGGAACGTAACAAAGGTACTGCTACGTGGGTGTGAAATGTAGACCCCGGGGTATCTTACCTATCCTCGTTTGTCCCGGTGCGCTCAACAAAATAAACAGAGACAAAAGAAACTGAAGACAAGACACAAGCAGGCCTCTAAACCAAAGTAAATGCTAAAGACAAAACGCTAAACAGACATAAACCAGTCGAGGAAAACAAAGTGCAAATGTACTAGAGCTCTGCCACAGCTCACAACAAAAACCAATCCTCTCCAACACATAGAAAACAAAGGGCCTTTAAAGGGAACCGGTTGATGGGAGATCTGGAACAGGTGTGGCATGGAATTGATGACCGATTGGACCCAGGTGTGCACATCTGATGATCTGATGATGACGCGGGAGAACGGGCCAGTAGGAGGAGACAGAACACAAAACAACACAAAACATGCAGGGCACACACAACGTACACTGAGGGTACGTAACACTCCCCCCCACAAAGAGTCATCCCATGGCTGACGACACCTCAAAGATACATCATACAACCAACAACATGGTCATTACAGACACCCCCCAGTAACCACCTACCAGCAAGTGTCACACACGAGAAAGAGCGTCCGCAAACACATTCTCTGTGCCCTTCTTGTGGCGGATCACCAGGCTGTAATTTTGCACAACCAGAGACCAACGCATCAGTCTCTGATTGTGGTTGTGCATACGGTGCAGGAACACCAGCGGATTGTGGTCCGTATAGACCACCACAGGCTCCGCACTAGACCCAACGTAGACCTCGAAGAACTGTAGAGAGAGCAGCAAAGCCAAGGTCTCCTGCTCTATCGTTGAGTAGCGCGACTGGCAGCGGTTAAACTTCTTGGAGAAGAAGCCTACAGGGTGAACCAAACCCTCAGAATCCATCTGAGTTAAAACCGCGCCGGCACCGATGCAGCTGGCATCGACCTCAAGTGAAAACGGCTTTCTAAAATCAGGAGCACCAAGTACCGGAGTGTTTGACAGGAGGGCTTTACAGCTCTCAAAGGCAGTTTGACACCGATCCGACCACACAAACTGCACCAGGGGACTGATCAAGTCAGTCAGTGGGGCTACAACAGCAGAGAAGTTCCTGCAGAACCCTCGGTAGTAGCCTGTCATACCAAGAAACCTGCGCAACTCTCGCCGAGTGGTCGGCGCTGGGAAAGATGTTATGGCTGCGACCTTGGCCTCCAAGGGACGCACCTTGCCTCCTCCCACCTGTTTACCCAAATAAGTTACCGTCGCCTTCCCAAACTCACATTTCGCCAAGTTCAGGGTCAGGGACGCGTCAGCCAGTCGCTGAAACACGGTCTTTAGCGAGTCCACATGAGCACCCCACTCTGTCGAGTGTACCACCACATCATCCAGATACGCAGTACAGTTAGGCACACCACTAAATACAATGTTCACCAACCGCTGGAAAGTGGCCGGAGCATTCCTCATCCCGAAAGCCATCACTGAATACTGTAGAAAACAGTCAGGAGTCACAAAAGCACTGATCAAAGAAGCACGAGGTGAAAGGGGAACTTGCCAGTAACCTTTCAATAGATCCAATTTTGTGACATAACAAGCTGACCCTATCGTATCAACACAATCATCCACACGGGGCATAGGAAACGAGTCAGGTACAGTGACATGGTTTACCTTCCGATAATCCGTGCAGAACCTGACAGTACCGTCAGGCTTCGGAACCAACAAGCACGGAGAGCTCCATGGACTGGAGCTGGGCTGTGCTAAATCATGGTCCAGTAGGTATTCAACCTCTTTTCTCATCAGAGATCTCTTAACTGAGTTCACTCTGTATGGGTGCTGCTTAATGGGCCTGGACTCACCCACGTCTATGTCGTGCTCTAGCACCGTTGTACGGGTAGGCACATCTCCAAACAGACAGGAGAACTCAGAGAACGTACACTGAGGGTACGTAACAAAAGGCACACGCATCTACATAAATGAGGACTTCTCTGAGGCTGTAGTGAAGAAAAGAAAAGAACTGCTACCCAAGCTGCGAGCTGCCCGGGAAAGAGGAGAAATAGCCATTCTGAAATATGATAAACTGGTCATAAAATCCAAGAGTGGAGGAGCCTAGTTAGAAGTATGTCAACATTCATTTTGTTTGGTTTATTTGTATTTTGTGTGTTTTTACTTGTAATTTAGATCATGGCTATTGATTTGTGTCATTCAGCTTTTCCAATTAGGGGTATTACAATAGCGCACTTGAATATCTGCAGTTTGAGATACAAAACTAATTATATATATCAGATTTTGCAGTCTAATAGTATTGAAATCCTAGCTTTGTCTGAAACACACTTAGATTCTAGCTTCACGGATGTTGATGTGAAGATAGATGGCTACAGATTATTTAGGAGGGATAGAAATAGACATGGTGGTGGTGTTACATTCTATGTTAAGGATAACATCCCAGTTAAAATTCGAAACAACTTCATATGGCAGAATATTGAAGCATTATGGGTACAAGTTCATATACCTCACATAAAGCCTATCTTAGTTGGGTGTGTATACAGACCTCCCAGTGCTAGTACTCAATATTTGGATAACATATGTGAAATGTTTGATGCTGTTTGTGATCAAAACAGAGAGATTCATTTTGGGTGATTTTAACATTGACTGGCTGACACCAAACTGTCCAATGTATAATAAGCTTAAATCTACAGCTACAATATGTGGCCTAAAACAAATCATAATTCAACCCACTAGGGTTGTTACCTGTCCATTGGTGTTATCTGCAACATGTATAGATCATATATTTACAAACGCTTTTGAACAATGTTCCAAGGCAGTCTCTGTGCCCACTGGTTGTAGTGACCATAATATCATAGGAGTCACAAGGAAAACTAAATTGCCTAAAGGTGGCTGTAAAATGATTCATAAAATAACTTATAGATATTTCAACCAAGAGCAGTATGTGGGTGAAATTCAAGGTGTGGACTGGTCAGAAGTGTGTGAAGATCGTGACCCTGACTTAGCCCTTAATAGGTTAATGGACATACTAATGAAAATAGTTGATAAGTATGCTCCAGAAAAAGAGCTGTGAGAAATAAAAGTGCCCCTTGGTTGGACAAAAATCTAACAAATGTAATGATGTCCGGAGATAACTTTAAAACAAAAGCTAATATTTCTTGCGAACTAGCTGATCAAAAACAATACCGAACTCTTAGAAATAAAGTTGTCAAAATGAATAGAAAGAAGAAAAAAGAGTACTTCCAGGAAAAGATTAATGAAGCAAAAAATGATGGTAAAAAACTATGGAATACTTTCAATCAAATAATGGGCAGGAGTAAGCACTCAACTGCTTCATATGTTGAAAATGATGGAGTGTTCATTACAGATCCAGAGGGATTTGCTAATTATTTCAACAATTATTTTATTAGTAAGGTAGAGAAATTTCGATCTGGTATGTGTCCAAATATCTCAGCATCTTATGATGCAATATTAAGTAAGATAATGAGTGAGAAGAACCATTCTGTCACTTTCTCATTCAGTCAAGTTGACAGAGGTTCTGTTGGAAAAATTCTTGCAGCTCTTCCTGATGGAAAGGCATCAGGCATGGACCACTTGGACTCCAGGCTTATCAGGGTGGCAGCTGAAGCTTTGTCTTTTCCTATTACTCATTTGGTCAATTTAAGTTTGTTGCAGGGCATATTTCCAGAGAAATGGAAGGAGGCTAAAATCATACCACTGCCTAAAAATAAAAGAGCCACATTTACAGGACAGAACAGCCGACCTATCAGTCTATTACCTTTACTCAGCAAAGTTATGGAAAAGATTGCTTTTGAGCAAGTTTATGAATATTTTTTTCTAATGGGCTGATCACCAAGTACCAGCATGCATATGCATATTTTGTTCAAAATGATTACGTATCCTGCTAAAACAATCCTCGCGTCCGAACAGACCCTTTTATAATACGTCTTGGTTCCTATATTTCAGAATAGGTGATAGTTTTTTAGAAGAAGCTTGTTTTTAAAAGCACATTGAGCGTCATTCATTCGGGGTAACAATAACATGGGGGAATGACAGACATTGTTGCAATACACTTCATCACCGCATTGAACTCAAGTCTCCTCTCTCAGCCTTTTCATTCAGTAATCCAGTCTTACATCCGTCACAAGTTTCTCGCACTCGCTCGAATGACAAAGACTTTCACAACCTAAATCAAAAATCAGAGATTTCAGTTCCACTCGAAATCGGTTTCTCTACAAAGCCAAATGGTTGGGATTTTTTGAGGTGGTATTTCACACTCATAATCCAAACTCCAATGTGTGTGCTATTACGAAAACACTACTATGACGCTTTCTAGCATGGCTGCCGCCTAAGACTAGGCCGTCTCACGGGCGACCTGCACTCGCTCAAATTTCAAAGACTTTCACAACCTAAATCAAAAATCCGCGATTTCAATTCCACTCGAAATCGCTTTCTCAACAAAACCCAACGATTGGGATTTTTTGGGGTGGTATTTTTCACTCATAATCTAAACTTCAATTTGCGTGCTAGAACGTCATCCATGGGTCGTTGCTAATTCAATTTAACTTTTTTGTTTATTTGATCAAGAGGGACAGTGTACATTCATGAATATTTAAAATGTAAATGCACCCAATTATAGCCAAAAGGCTCATTTCCATTGGCAGTCCCCCTGCCAGAGGCTATACAACCTAAAAAAAAGGCATTAACGCATATCAAACATAACATTGACAATACATTTAAAAAAATAAAATAAGATACAATAAAATACAATCCCAATATAAAGTTCTACTGCTTACCCACTAATGATCACATTTTTGGTTATTTATCAGCCATGTTTTGAGATTACTTTTAAAACAGTTGGATGAGGTTGATTCTCTGATGTTCTGAGGGAGATGGTTCCATTCCCGGGCTGCCCTAACTGAAAAAAACGACTGTCCAAATACACTTTTTTTTAAAGGAATAACACAGTCTCCTCTTGCTGCCCCTCGAGAAGCACTGGTTGCTTGTGTTCTAAACTTGACTAGGCTGCATAGTGGTGGGGGGGGCCAGGTTAGACCGGATTTTTAACATTAAACCGCAGTTCTTAAAAGTGATCAGGTTGTCCCAACTTAAAAGTCTGTACTTATGGAGGACTGAACAGTGATGGTGTGATTTAGGTTTTCAGGTCAAGGTCAAGTATTTTGAGAGCCTGTTTGTAAAGGGACATGACTGGTTTAAGGGTAGTGGAGTTGGCAGTAGACCAGGTGGGTAAGCAGTAGTTAATGTGAGATAAAATCAGCGAGAACATGTACATTTTAGCACCCTCGGTGGACATGTGATTTCTAAGATGCCTAAAATTGGCTAAGGTGAATTTTTAATTTTTGCATATTTTTTTTTACATGTTTTTTAAAAGTAAGCTGATTATCAACTTTATCAACTTTATTATTATTATTAGACTCAAGGTCCATATAAAAAACATACAAGAAATAGACCACACACACATAAATAAGAATAAAAACACATAACGACCAATTATAAAAGGCTCTTATACCAATGCCTCCAAAGGTATGATTGGTAGCGAACTGCGCTATAACTTGGGTTTGACAGCAGCATTATGATGACATTATTAGAGTCATTCAAACGACAGATAAAACGATACATATGGTTCCTCAATAGAGCTTGTAAGGTGTTAACACCTGCATTAACAAATAGCTCGCTTGCACTGCTCCACCTTGGTCTTTTAAGTAAGATCCTAAAACAATCGTTGTACGCAACCTGTAGTCGGTGCATACTCGATTTTTTGAATTTACCCCATAAGGGGGCAGTATACAGGGGAGTGCAATATGCTCTAAAGAGACATATTTTAACATTATCAGAACACGTGAAATTTTCTTGCCAACATATTGGCTTGGGCATATAATGACCGACACTGTCTTAAAATGTCGTCATCGTCAGGTATTTGATCTGTTATAAAGTGCCCGAGGTACTTGGCTTTATAACAAACACAAAGCTCTTCCCCAGAAAGATAAAGTTGTGGAAAGTGGAGGTCCTTATCTCCCTTCGCCCTACATATTATCACACTGCTCTTATTTGAATTGTATTGCACATCATTTTTGACACCATATTCCGTACACACATTTAACAGCTGCTGAAACCCAGCACTACTGGGAGAGGAAATGGCCAAATCATCCGCATACATTAAATGGTTAATCACCGTGTTACCAATCATACAGCCCGTACTACAATCGTTCAGTTGGTCAGATAAATCGTTCATGTACAGGTTGAAGAGGGCTGGTGACAGTAGCCCCCCTTGTCGAACTCCATTACCAACACTGAAAGGACCAGAGACACTGCTACCCCATCGGACTTGCATACTCAGGTTAGCATACCAGTATGCAAGTATTCTTATAATGCTAGCAGGTACACCCCTTTGATTTAATTTTGTGAACAGCTTCTGGTGATTGACTCTATCAAAGGCCTTAGAGGCATCAATAACGCCAATTAAAACAGAGGAATTCTGCCCTCTATACATTTCTACTATTTCTTTTAAACTATAAATAAACAACTCAGTGCCATGCTTTGGTTTGAAACCAAACTGATTGTCTCTGGTATTAATATAATTACCCAATCGATCTAAAAGAATACTCTCCAGAACTTTGGAAATCACACTTGCCAGTGCGATTGGCCTATAATTGTCCATGCTCCCAATCTTGCCTGCTTTGTTCTTAATGACGGGCACAAGAGTTACGGCCAACATAGAGTCGGGCAACAGCCCATGTGTCATAAAGCCAGTGAAACATATGGCAAGTAGAGCGGACACTTTCGGGCTAGCGAACCTAAGGTGCTCTGCAGTGATCTGGTCTGAGCCACTTGCTTTATTGACAGATAATTTTGTGATAGCTTCAAATACCTCATGTGTTGTGATTTCTACTGCATCCCTATTGGAAATATTGCCAACTGTATAAGGGTCACTTTTTACACAATTAAATAAAGCAGAGTAATTCTGCTTCCACAAATCAGCGATTTTATCAGCTCCAGAGACTCCCTCTACTGTGCTAGGCAACAATGTATTGCTTCTGTTAAGAGTTCTCACCTCCTTCCAAAATTCAACAACATTCTTACTTAAAAGCTTTTCAGCCAAAGAGTCTGCTCTCATAACTTGTTCATTTTTGGATATATAACGAACTGCATATTTAAACTTTGAAAGCGTTAACTTTTTATAATCCAGGACAGGCCCCTGTCTAGGTCGGCCTTCCTGAACCCAAGCTTTATATGCCTCTTTAGCTTCTGCATGATGAGCAGCAACATGCTTTTTCCAACCTGGCTTGGTGTCAGACTTTCCCCTTTTAGAATAATTATGATATGACCTGCTGGCCTCATACATAGCTCCAACAATATCATTGTACATAACACAGAGATCTTTACGGTGAGACATTACATTACAGTTTACGTCAGAACACATAATTGCATCTCTCGGTAAATATACATCACTAAGAAGGACATCAGTTTTCCCATAGTATGTTAAGATATCCTCATTTGTGAGCTTGGCCCAATCCAGTTTGGCCTTACAGGCATTTTTACCCTCCTGAGACATCTCAGGGAGACTCTCACTATCTAGTGACATAACAAAAGGAATATGATCAGACATGGACGCCTCATACACAATCTTAATAGATCTTATACTTTCATGGGCATCAGCAGTGCTAATGCAATGGTCAAGCCATGATGTTGTGTGCCAAGCCTCGCTTATATAAGAATAGCTATCAGCAGGTAAAAACATTTGGCTAGATACAATTAAATTGTTATCGTCACAGAACTGTAGCATATGCTTAGCAAACAAGGAACGTTTGTCTGTAAGGTCAGCATTCATATCACCCACTACAAGGACGCTTGTGGAATGATTATCAGAAATAAAAGAATTTATAAAAGCCAGCCTATTCAGGTATTCATCTTCATTTTGTTGCGACTCATATAGTGTGTATACATTTAGAATACTGAACTCCTTGTTATGCATTTGTATGCGCACTGCAATACATCAGTCAACTTCAAGCCTGATGACATTAATGACAGAGTCCAGCTTTTTGTGCCAGAGGATAGCCACGCCCCCTGCTATCCTCCCTCTCACTATTCCTAAAGATAGGTCCGTTGTGGACTCGCCAGCCCCATGGAGATTGTCATTAAAACAGTTCAACTTTCCCAAATCCTGCTTTGGTAGAAAAGTTTCTTGCAAGCATAAAATGTCACAAAGTCACGGTTGCTTCCGCGGAGTCCATTATCAGATGATATTGGACACCTCGTCGGGCATTATCCCTTACGTAAACGCCAGAGAGTAGCATTATTCGAATTAAGCAAGATTCGAATTACTACCATCATGTAAACGCACTGACTAATACGGGTTGGTCCATCAACCAGTTGAGTTAGATTAAAGCTGTCAGTAACCTGTTTGAGACATTTTCTTGAGGATTTATCTACCCAGTTGGCATTGATGTCACCACAGATTATTATCTCTTTGTTAGAATCACATTGTTGTAATAGGTCTCTGAATTTATCATAAAAACTAACAGTTGCTGAGGGGGGGCCGGTATAATACAATTAGGATGAAAGACATTTCCGGAGATAGAACCATATTAAGACCCAGACACTCCAAATCACAGTTTGTGAATAATATTTCATTGCAGCTAATTGACTCCTTAACATAACACAAAACACCACCACCTTTACCATGTTTTCGATCATTTCTAAAAATGCTGAAACCAGGCCCAGTTATTGCTGCATTGGATTAATTCTCATGTAACCATGATTCCAACATTGCTAAATAATCGAAATCCGTACTCTTTTCTTCTCGTCTCAACAAGTCCAGATTGAAGAGCATTGTATAACTTGAATCTAAACTATGTCATTTAGATCATGAACAAATACTTTTGGGTTTTTCAGAGAAAAGACAGAAGAAGATTATTCTTGATAAACCCAAATGCAAACAATTTCTTGATCATTTATATATTATATTAATGTATATAATATATATTTGCAACTACCTTCCCTTAAGAGAAGCCAATCTAAGTATAACCATTATGCTTTCTGATTTATTCAAAGCCATCTCAAGCATAAAAAAAGCAAAATCACCTGGTTGGGATGGGATTCCGGGGAGTTTTATACCAAATTCTGGGATGTACTAGGCCAGTTATTTCTAGATATGATTTACTCATCAATCAAACAAGGCTCCTTCTTTAATGATGCTAACTCAGCCATAATAGTAGTGCTACCAAAAACCAACAAGGATCCCACATTGTGTATCAACTATAGACTCCTATCTATCTTAAACACAGAAATAAAGGTAAAATAAAGGAGTGCTAGCCACACGGGTAGATTTACACATGACCAAACTTATCCATCAGGACCAGACGGGCTTTATAAAATCTTGTTTAGCATCATGCGCCGACTGCTACATATCATCCATGCAGCTCGGGATATTGTGTTACCATGTGCGGTGCTGTCTTTAGATGCAGAAAAAGCATTGGACCGACTGGAATGGGAATATTTATGGATGGTTTTAGAAAAATTTGGTTTTGACCACCAATCCATCAAACTGACAAAATTACTTTATAGTAACCCTTCTGCTGTCATAGTTACAGGCCATAATATGTCCTCTCAATTCCCAGTCTCACGGGCAAGGATGCCCTTTTTCTCCTCTGTTGTTTGCTCTCTCACTAGAACCACTTGCTCAGTCGATACGACAACATCCTCTTAATACTCCTATTACTTATAAAAATACTAAGCATCATTTGGCATTATATGCCGACGACATACTATTATTTATAGATCAAACATCCACCTCTATTCAATACATCCTAGATACATTCAGAGACTTTAGTAAGATGTCAGGCTATAAAATTAACTGGACCAAATCGTCATTGTTACCACTTAACTCTAGACTAATCCCTTCTTTGCTGCCCCCTGACACACCCATTGTAAAACACTTTAAAAATCTCGGCATTGATATCTATCCATCTTTGTCAAACAGAGCATCTAAAAACTTCAAGGGCATCCTTGACCGCAAAGATAGGGACCTTGACAGATGGTCACATACCCCTCTCACAATGCGGGCCCGTGTCTCTGTGGTCAAAATGGACATTTTACCAAGGGTACATTTTCTCTCTTCCATGTTACCATTAGTCCCTCCTCCCAAATACTGGCAAAAACTCCAGTCATTAATATCTAAATTCATTTGGAAGGGGAAACGGCCTCGGATCAAAAGGTCCACATTACAACGACACAGAGCACAGGGTGGTTTTTCAGTCCCAAATGTTTTATTATACTTTTCATCTGAATACCCCAATATTCAATAACTACTCACTGCTAACTGGTAAAGCTCCATTCACCTTTCCTGCCTGGAGGGACAGAGATATTCATATTTTAGGATATATTTTGATGATAATGGCCTTCGTAAATTATATAATCTGCCTGGCTTCTCTTTCTTCCTGTATCTTCAATTAAGGTCCTCTATGAAAACCTATGGAGTTCACTGGAACACCAAACTTGTGCTCCATCCTCTGTATAATATTTTAAGCAAAAGCAATCCGAAGGGTATAGTGTCTTTACTGTATTCCCAATTTGTATTATCTTCTTACACTTCTCTTGCTGTACAAAATATTTGGTTAAGGGACCTGAATCAAAAGGATGATAGGATGATGATAGATGACAATGGGACAAAGTGTGGGGTTTAATTATAGAATTATCTAAGAATCCTGACCACCAGCAAATTCAGATGAACTATATACATAGAACCTACCTGACCCCAAGAAAACAAGCAATGAAGATCTCTACCTCTCCATTATGTGATCTGTGCACTGTTGGGCAGGTGGGAACATTTATGTACTGGTACTGTGAGCCAGTGACTCATTTCTGGAAGATGGTGACATCAATACTATCTGAATTGTTAGGGATGGACTTACCTTGCACCCCCACAGCCACACTTTAGAATGATTTTCAATTTCCAAAAGCAGAAAAAAAGCATTATCTGGGTTGACTGCTGCTAAAAAGATCCTAGCTCAACGCTAGCTACCACCACATACATTGACTTAATCACAATGGCTGAACACACTATGAGTAAGATATTCTTTACAGCAGCAACTCAGTCATCCAGTTGTCCCGTTTTTATATCCCATATATAAATAGGACTAAATTACAGCTGTTTGAACTTTAACCAAATCTGACCAAATGCTTGCCATTGGAGCAACGTCTTTTTTTATTACCCAGTTGATGCCTGAACATTGCAGAGTCCAGATCTGGGAATGGCTCAATTGGATGAGATGTTGTGCTGTTAAATGAAGGGTTTTAAATGAAGGTTAAATGAAGGTTTTTTAGAGAACGGTTCCTAGTCTTCCGGTCAATCCTCCGGTTGAAAAACATAGCAATGAGTGTTTATTTGAGCCCATTACAACACTCCGATCATCTGTTTAGCGAGACTGTGCTAACCACTGCAAAACAAGCCAGGTTCACCACAGTAGCTAGCTACTTGTAGTCTACGCATGGTAGTGTCAGATTCACAACCAAGTAAGATCAAATGAAGTATATTGATTGTTCAGGTGGATCCCTTTTCTGTTGCACAAATTCCTTTCAGTTACCTAAGCCAGGACACACCGCCACTGATGCTAGGCATGATTTGAAATTCCCTTCCATGACAAGTTATGGCACCCCAAACCACCTTTTTAAAGCACTACGAGTAAGATATTCTTTACAGCAGCAACTCAGTCATCCCGTTTTTATGTCCCATATATAAATAGGACTAAATCACAGCTGTTGGAACTTTAACCAAATCTGACAATGCTTGCAATTGGAGAAATGTTTAATTTTCTGATACAAAAACAGAACAATCCAATGTATAAGTCTGTGAATGGTTTAGTAGGATGAGACGTGATGTTGATGTGTGAAGGGTGGTGGGCTCTAATCCATTCAGAGGTTTGAACTATTTTTTAAATTCTGACAGATATGAAGCCCAGCGCAAGTTCAGTCAGGCAAGACCGATCCCTGCGCACGGGTTAATCGTAGTGTACACTACCCACTTCCCCCCGCTAAGATCGTCCTTTCTTTCCTTCCGTCCTTGGTAGGGCGGTCACTGGGGGTCAGGTCGATTAGCGATCTCTGGGGGTCAGGGTGATTAGCGCTCTCGCTAAACAAGCAATTGCATCACATGATCCGTGCCTTTAAATACGATTCTCTCCCTGTGTAGTTTGTCCATGCTTTCAAGTGCGCGATGCTGCGTGTTCGTGCTGGCTGGACCTTTCGCTCGTTCCGTGTCCCTCGCTCGTGTTTGGGGCGTTGTTCCGCTTCCGTGTGTTCGGTCGTTTCGGGGCTGCACGCTCTGGTCGTTTCGGCGCCCGGTCCGGGGGGTTTTCCTGCTATGCGGTTTCGTTGCGGCTTTTCTCCTGGCTTCCGCTTGCGGCTCCCTCACTGGTGGGCCTTCATTTGCCTCTTTTGGGGCTGTTCCTCTCGATTGGGTCTCGCGCATTGCAGGGCGAGTATGGTTTTCTAATCCTGTGATCCTTGTTCCTTTCTCTGAGTGCAAGGCTAGGGTCTCCACCGGAGGTGATTCTGCGTATCCTGATTTGGCTAACCCGGTTGGCTAGGGACTCGCGTTGTTGCGTGGATGCTATTCCGCTAGTCGTGAGCTCTGTCTTTTCCGACGGTGGACGGATTCGATGCGTAGGACTACTTGACGTTGATCGGGGATCCCGTCACGGTAAGGTAAGGTGTGTGTATATACACCAGGGTTTTCAGCGGTGCTGCACTGCACGTGTCTCGTAACTTGGTTTAGGGTTATTTCAGGTCGACCTATTGGATCTGCCCGGTGCTCAAACCCTGCCATGAATGCCTGACTTTAGCTTCGGGTGCACACGGAGAAGTGCTGCTATTTCGGTCGACGCGTTTCATAGTTTCGGTGCAAATCCTGGTGGTTATTGTTCTGTCATCAGTAGCTAGGCTACAATTGTTTGACATTGCTGCTTAATTCCTCTCGACTGGGTCCAAATGGTCGGATTTGGCGTTGTGCTGCAATTATCTATTCCAGCAAACTTCTCGGATCAGCATCTACTGTCACGTGCTACCGCGTTTCCGAATATTCCCGACGCTTCTCTAGGGTGAGTATTGTTGGCACAACGAAGCTAGCTAGCGTTAGATTAGTTGGCTCCCTTACCTAGCATGATACTCGCAGCTATGTCCTACCTGCCACTGGCAGTGCTAGTGTTTTTCGTCAGCCTCTAATCGTAATTCCAGACTGTAGCGTTTGTTTATGGTTTTATCTATCGGATTAGTGGTTGGTTCGGTCCTCACGTGTGAGGCGGTAGTCCTAATCGGTGGGGCCTGCTTTCTAACGATCACGGATGGTGACGCTACTCTTTACCAGGTTAATCTCGTTTTGGGGGGGGGTTATTCCCATAGCCGTAGGCTCCCGTATGTTAGCGATTTCGTCGGGACATCTGCAGTATTCCGTTGTTAGGATAGCGTTTAAGGGTATAAGGACTGCATAATAGGCTGATGTTGAATAGAGTATCACTAGAGGGGAGATTTAAGGTACCTACAATCATGGAGGTTCAGATCGTTTTGCACCATGTTGCTATATCTCGTTTGATCCTGCTAGCTTTGCTTATCGTTATTCTCTCTTGCAGAGGAATGAGGCAACCGTTTCTTCTACACTCTCGGATGTATTTTAATTGTTATTGAGCAGCAATTATGTAATGCTTTGAATCCATGCAATTCTCGTAATGACGAGGCAGCAATTTATAGGATACAGAACATCTGCTTGTACTTCGTATTAATTTACCGACCATCTTCAACCAATGCAAGCAGGCACACCATTTTCCCGGAGTTGTTCCCTCTCTTGGGTAAATGTATCATATTCCCTACATTTGTAGGTGCTAATGCTCCCTTGCTCCTGCTCTCATCGCGATTGGTCATGACTCTTCCTGCTCGCTATCCCGGTTTCCCTATGATATTCGGTTCCATCTGCAGCGCTGGGCGCAGGTGTCATGCGGCGGCCACTCTAGAAGTAGCCCGTTCTGCCGCCGTGTCAATATTGGTACAGCATGCAAGTGCAGTTTCAGTGCTGTGGGTTGGTTCCGCGGATAGGCATCCCTGCTTGCTGGTCTGCGTGGACGCTACTCGCTCTTCATGCTAGTTGGGTGTTGCCTGCTTGTCGTGCCGATTTGGGGCTGTTCCTCTGCCCGCTGCCAATGTTTCAGTGGATCACGGGTCTTTTAAGCGGTGCGTGTAGATCTTGGTTCGGTGTCGGTCCACTCGATGGCTCCCGTGTTCTGCTCCCTAGGGTTTTGGGGAGGTTTTAGACTACAGACTACTAGACTACCGATTAACTATTGTACTTGCTGTACTTTGTTATCGTTGCTTGCTTTCCTGTAGGTAGGCTACACTCTTGCATTAGAGGTTCTTTTTTGTAACTTGTTAAATACATGCATTATGGTTCTTCTCATTGGCTCTATTTGTTTTTACATGTATACTTCAGGTTTTTGGCTACCTGCATGGTTAAGGTTCTTGCGTTTAAGATCATTGACCTATGTACTTTCGTAAGCTCGAAGTCGCTTGGATAATAGCGTTGCTAAATGGTTTTGTAATGTACATCTGACACTACACTTAAGCGCTTGCACTGTCGTCATTTTCGCACAGGGTTCCTTCTGTCCTAAGGGGCTATCTAGATTGGGCTTCCCGATTTCTGTATCGTGACCCTAAGAAATCCGTGCCAATCTTGGTTTCAGCAACATGTAGAACAGGTCTTCTCTAGGTTCAACCGGTCGGTATTCAGGCTTTTTGGAATAGGCGCAATTACGTTCGCAGGTTGTGTGCGTGTCCCAACGCAGCGGTGCTTCTTCGTCGTCAGCATACGTGGCATACGTTTCGTCCCGATGATGCTGCGTCATCGATGCCAAGATCGCTACGGCCTTTATGGCTCTCTGTGAGCATTTGCAAATAACTGGTGGTGGTGGCCACGTGTCTTGCGTAAACTGCTTCCTCTGTCTGCAGGCATCGATGCTCTCCTTTTGATTGCGGATCCCAGGCCTTCCGCAGCATGCCAGAACATCATTCAGAGGGCATCGGTCCTTAAACATCACAGGTTATCACATAATACATGAGGGCATCTGTCCTCTATAGCTAACATGCTACACATCATACGTGGGGGCGTAGGTCCCATGGCCTTTGCTGGCTATTGCAAATTCAGGGCTTTGCTGGCCCCGGCCTCGACTGGCTATTGCACGTCAGGACAACGTCCTTTAGCCTAGGCTGGCCATAACGTACATACCCATTAGGCTCATGACTCACGAGGGCGTCGGTCCTCCAGCCAACAAGGCTCATCTGCACAAGGACCTCGGTCCTCCAGCCAACAAAGGCTCATCTGCACAAGGACCTCGGTCCTCCAGCCAACAAAGGCTCATCTGCACAAGGACCTCGGTCCCCCAGCCGGTAAGGCTGATCACACACTCAAGGGCGTTGGCCCGCTAGCCTACATGGGTCATGTATGAAGGGACATCAGTCTTCCAGCCTGCACAGGCTGTTCATTCAGAATAGGCGCTGCTACGTCCGCTGCTCTGCAAGTGGTGTCCACTGCGTCTCTGCAGCAGCTGGGCGCTTGTCTTCTTCATCTTACTCGTCACACGTTCGTCCGGATTCTGCTGCCATCATCGAGGCCGAAAATCGCTACAGCCGTAACGGTTCGGTGAGTACTTGCAAATAACTGGTGGTGGTGTCGTTACCGTGTCTCTCGGTTAACTGTCTCGGTCACTGGGGGTGTTTTCAGTCTCGATGCTAACGTTGCCGGCGGATCAGCGACTCGGTTCTGTGTGTAACTGAGGTTCCCTGTTTCCTGCCCCCTGGCTGTATAAGTCACAGAGCGTTCTGTCTTCCAACCATCATGGCGGGGACGTAAGGCGTCTTACTCCACCTTCCTTCCTCACGAGGATCATTGCACCCCAGCCGTCATAAGGCTGATCACACACTCAGGGCTTCGGCCCGTTAGTCTACATAGACCTACGTAGATGAGGCTTGGGTTTCTCCAGCCTGTGCACATGGGGCTGTCACATAGACTCAGGGGCGTCGGCCCTATAGCACATCTAGACCTACGTAAATGAGGCTTGGGTTTCTCCAGCCTGTGCACATGGGGCTGTCACATAGACTCAGGGGCGTCGGCCCTATAGCCTACATAGACCTACGTAGATGAGGCTTGGGTTTCTCCAGCCTGTGCACATGGGGCTGTCACATAGACTCAGGGGCGTCGGCCCTATAGCCTACATAGACCTACGTAGATGAGGCTTGGGTTTCTCCAGCCAGTGCACATGGGGCTGTCACATAGACTCAGGGGCGTGCGCCCTCTAGCCGATCAAGCCGGCGATGAGCCATGAGGCTTTCAAAAGGCTTTTCAGCTATCAAATCTGAGGGCGTCGGACCTCGAGGCAGAATTCCGATAGCATAAGGGAGATCGGCCCTTCGCACATTCCCATTCATGCACTAGGGCTCGGCCTCTGGCCTGAAGGCTACAGCCACCATCATTGCTCGCTTGCCTCGGCAAGTCTGTATCGGAAAAGTCTACGGACTTTTCCGTGCCTTCACTTCTCCTGGAGTATCCGTCCCGGGTATGTATGCTTTTAGCCTAGGTCATACGGTATAGCTACTCTGGTACAGGTCACGGTCTCCTATAGGTGCTGTGCACCCATGTCGGTCGCTATCCGTGTTGTGTTTGTGTTGCTTATTCCCCAGAGGCGTCATGGTCCTTTCAGGTTGGTGAGTATGTTTTTTCGTTGGTCTATATTTTCCTAACATGTAACTTTTGGGGATTCTTCTTCGGGCGTTGGGCAGGCGCCCGTTGATTTATATAATTCCCCGTGGGGTCCAAGCTCCAAACACTGTCGTACATTTCTTATTATGTAATAAATGTATTCAATCTTCCCAGGTCTCTCCTGATTGAAATGAAGCCCAGCGCAAGTTCAGTCAGGCAAGACCGATCCCTGCGCACGGGTTAATCGTAGTGTACACTACCCACTTCCCCCCGCTAAGATCGTCCTTTCTTTCCTTTCGTCCTTGGTAGGGCGGTCACTGGGGGTCAGGTCGATTAGCGATCTCTGGGGGTCAGGGTGATTAGCGCTCTCGCTAAACAAGCAATTGCATCACATGATCCGTGCCTTTAAATACGATTCTCTCCCTGTGTAGTTTGTCCATGCTTTCAAGTGCGCGACCCTCCACCTCCCCGTCGCCACCCGGTTCCTGTATGAGTCTTCGGCTTGTCTGGTCGTCGGCTGTCGCCACCGCCACCGGTGTCTGGACTCCGTGAGGGGAATCTTCTTCGGGCGTTGGGCAGGCGCCCGTTGATTTATATAATTCCCCGTGGGGTCCAAGCTCCAAACACTGTCGTACATTTCTTATTATGTAATAAATGTATTCAATCTTCCCAGGTCTCTCCTGATTGAAATGACAGTTTCAAGTCTTCTGGTTAATCCCAGTGTAACTATCTAGTATGTGAATTTTACAAAATGTTTCCATTGCTGCTTGCAGCTTTATTAGGATTCCTCCGTCAGGAGGGAACATATTGTTATTGGTGGTTTTATTAGGATTCCTCCGTCACTGTCAAAAGTTTCGTCTTGGTATCCATTGAGTTGCTTCTATTAGAATTTACGTTCCGTTGCACAGTTTAGGACCATACAACGTTTTTGTGGCAAAAAGTCTCTTTTGTCGGCAAAGGGTAGGCTACTCAGTTCTAGCCTACGTCACAGCGTCGGGATACGTTAGCAACGACGCATTAGATACGACCTGCATAGAAGACTGTTGCACAGCAAGGATGGTATTGTGCCGCCCCCCTAAACATCCGTCAATATTTGGATTACTTAAAAAACGTCATGTCAAAAGTTGGTAGCTATTGAGTTGCTTGTCTTTTTATAAACCTGGCTAACTTGCTAGCCACAGTCACTGACGCTACAGTCTGTGTAGCTAACAAAAACATCCACAGCTGTTTACAGTAGTAGGAAGTCAAACGGCGACAGAACATGTTCGGGACTCCCTTAAATCAAAAGTAGCCTATTTCAATAGGTGAAACTGTCTGACTACTAACCCGAACTGTCAATCTGTTAATGAAAAAAATATTGAATTTCAGCCTAAACCGTACAACGGAACGTTAGCTACATCGAATTCAACCAGCGATCGCTACCAAGACGAACACTGTAGTATACAATTTACCGGGGCAGCTTCTCCACAAAGTGCTATATTGCATTTTGCGTAGTTACTGACAATGATCGCTATTGAGCTTTTTATGCATGAGCGATTTTCCACTAAATAAATGTCAAGCTTATTTACGTTTTTGGGGGGCATGTTTTCAGTTAGTAGCAGACATAGAGCTACTGTTTGAATCGCGATACCATCTGAAATACTGCCAGTGATAACGTTGTTAGAGTAGCTTCTTCCTAAGGGTGTTCTTAATGAATTATGCAAAGGCCTATGAGTAGGCTTAGCGTTAATGCTTGAAAATATCACTAGAAGGGAAAAACTTAAAGGGACGGACCCACCAACCGACGCAAGCAGGCACACCCTCACAATTTCCCCAGAAATGGTATGCCCTCTAGTTATTATTATTATTACACATCTTCTCCTCTTGGAGTCAATGGCAGCCCCTAGAACCGTATGGGACAAAGTTGTGAAATTTGGCACACTCATTAGGGCAGTCCCTTCTTTCTTTTCAGAAAGTTTCATGTCTCCCATTGAAGCGCTCTAGCGCCACCAACTGGTCAAAGTTGGACTTGCGTTTACACACGTAACTTTTGAACCGTATGGCCGATTTTCACCCTATGACGTCAATTTCCGGCTAGCTGGGCTAATTTCTTGTGAAATTTAGAATGAAAAAGTCTCTCTCTGCTCCTCTGCGCGCGCGCGCTCCACATTCTCACACACTCAGCCTTTCCTGGACACACGTGCGGGCTTGGCAAGACGCACACAACAATTAAGGAGATTGTGGGCTGACCAAGCCCCCACCCTTCACTCCTTGGCTTGAAGTGAAGGCCCTTGTGGATCTTGATTGTAACCCGTTTCCTATTTTGTATGCAATGGTAAAAAGTTCTCAAAATCCTGAAACATTGATAGTATAGGCCAAGAGTAACTAACACACCACAAATGGTCCACCATTACCCATAGGTGGCGCTACAGGCCACGGCCTGATGCACAAAGATACAAGGCTTTCTGGAATGGATAGGCTCACCAAGCCCCCTCCTTTCACTTATTGGCTTGAATTAAAGGCCCTTGTGGATCTTGATGGTATTGCATTTCAGATTTGGTATCCCATTGGTAATTCTGCAGCATAGATTTTTCTATACATTTACAATTTGTCAAGGTTATACATTTTTCAATGGTTCGCAATGTTTGGAGGAATCCGCATCACTGCTTTGCAGTTATATTTTGTAATTCTTGTGCCATGGGAGTCTATGGCAGCCCCTAGACCCCATCGACAACTTTTTGTGAATTTTGGCACACTCATTAAGGACAGTCCCTTTTATACTTACACCAAGTTTCATGTTTCCCATGTTACCAGTCTAGCGCCACCAATGGGTCAAAGTTGGACTTTTGTTTCCACACGCAACTTTTGAACCGTATGACTGGTTTTCAAAAATGAGGTACCATTGGATTCCCTGGATCAAGACGAGTTCAACACACTCTATGACGTCAATTTCCGGTTATATAGATTTTCAGCAATTTCCGGTTTTATCAAAAACCTTTGAAAGCCTACTCCTCCTTCAATTTCGTTCCAATCAAAATTACCATATATGCTCTTCAGACCAAGCCTCACTAAAAAATTCGAACAGAATTTTGATTCCCACAACCGTTTGTCCTTGACAGCCGATCAAATTCAGCAGAAAAGCCACCAAACAGGAATTTGGATCAAATCTCAGCCAATCTCCGAGATATTAACACCAAACTTGGTATATCGGTGGAGGATACTACAACATGTTACCATGTGCAAAGGCAACTTCATATCTCCAAAAATGATTGATATAAAGCAAATCTAATTTATCGCTAACGCTAAAATAATGCTTTACACATCAGCCAGTCAAAAACTGATACTCTGATTCAATCACAAGTTCATAAGAAGACTCTTGAGACTGTTTAGTACACAAGAAGATCAGAGAAAAGGTTGACTGTAAGATGAAAAGTAGATTTTTGGTGAATATTTGAAACATGCAAGCTGGGCTAATTTCTTGTGAAATTTTGAATGAAAAAGTCTCTCTCTGCTCCTCTGCGCGCGCGCGCTCCACAATCTCACACACTCAGCCTTCCCTTGACACACACGCGGGCTTGGCAAGACGCACACATAACAATTAAAGAGATTGTGGGCTGACCAAGACCCCACTCATTTCTTGGCTTGAAGTGAAGGCCTTGTGGATGTTGGTTGATGGTCTTGCATTTCCGATTTTGTATGCAATGGTAAAAAGTTCTCAAAATCCTGAAACATTGATAGTATAGACCACTTTCAAACCTACGTCACACGACTGTCAAGCTGGCTCAACTGCGCATGTGGGTTGCAAAAGACTAACTTCTCCCGGGTATAATACACTTGGCGTGTCCATCAGGTCATCATATATCTCTGTTGACTGGATTACAGGGCTTGACATTAACTTTTTGAGGCACTTGTCCTTTGGACGAGTACATTTACATTTCACTTGTCAATGCACAAAAGTCACTTGACCCCCATAGCTTTAAATAGCCTGACCAAGTGATCGGGCAAAACTAGCCTGGCTAACTTATCTACGTTAGGCAGTCCTCTCTGATGTTTCTGGAGTTAAATACAACATTGTGCACACTGCCAGTGAGCGACGAGTCTGACTGAGGCTAAATGGGGACGCAGTCTCACACTCAAATTGGCAGTTTAAACAAATCACAAAAATAATCGGACCAGCTGGCTAAAAGCAGAATTCCCATATCTCTTGAAAGCTGCCCTGCTCAACTTTTTAGATGTTGAATTGACTGTAAACTGTAAAATTATCAACTTTGTGACATGACGGAAGACATGGCTGCCGCTCCACTATGCGGTCTGTACCGGGCGACATTCTCACTCAAATGTCAAGACTTTCGTGACCCAAATCAAAATTCTGATCCGACAGATCAATGGGGAATCGCTTTTTCTCTCTCTAAGGCTGTCCTCCTCTGACTTTTTGGTCTTTCAAATCTAACTATTTGTATGATCCGTGTGGTCCTTTTCCATTTGTAAATGCTATTCTTTCCCGGTTTTCTGAAACCTAGCTGCGCGCGCATTCTGAATGTTGGTAAACATGAAAGTGGTCTATAGGCCACTACCACTCCACAAATGGCCCACCATTACTCATAGATGGCGCTACAGGCTATGCCCTGATGCACAAAGATACAAGGCTTTCTGGAATGGATAGGCTCACCAAGCCCCCTCTTTTCACTTCTTGGTTTGAATTAAAGGCCCTTGTGGATATTGATGGTATTGCATTTCAGATTTGGTATCCCATTGGTAATTCTGTAGCATAGATTTTTCTATACATTTACAATTTGTCAAGGATATACATTTTTAAATTTTTATTTCACTATATATATGTAACCTGGCATCAAACTATATATGTCTGAATTGTGAAGGGACGGGGGAGGGTGGGTTGCCACGGGCTGTGTCATGTGTTGTGTGTTTGTTTTTTGTTGTTGTTGAAAACTTGAAAAGGAAAATACTGTCGGTTCTAGGCTTTGCGTCTTTTTCCTTGCTCGAAGGAAAAAGAAAGGGATCAGACTGTAAGATGTTTTAGCGGATGCAAGACGGTTTTATTTGTCATAACAAACATAAATTCATACAGACATGAGAGTTCTCTCGCTCAAAAGAACTCTGACTAATTACCCAAAATGCAGGATCATTTATACAGTTTCAGAATGGCTGACTAGTACTTTCTTTAGTCTAAACAACCTGACCTGTCCCTAACTCCAAATGCCTGACCGAATATCATGAGCCTTATATGTTTACCAGCCTGTATTGATTTAGCTTCTAGATACGTAGGAATCAAGAGGTCTTGTTTGTTCATCCAGCACACCGAGGTCGCCACGACTTAACAAGCCAGGGCGGCCCTGGAGTACCAGAACACCCTCAATATCTAATGATATTAAACTGTGACTCATAGTTAAAGCTAATGCAGTTTGTAGGCCACAACAATACATATTTCATCCCCCAAAAAATACAGTAGGTCTATGTCTCATTTGAACTGTATAGAGAACCTATAACCATGTGTGACCAGTGACCACCTAAATAAAATCAGTTTAGGTGCTCCCAAGCTCAGACACTGTATAAGCAATAAGTAAAACAGTCAAAGATGAACCCTTAGCTATGAATTCTTTAAAGTTGTTCTGAGCTAAATGCAACACTTATTCTTTTATGATTCATGTCTGGATATTTCCCCAGGTCAAATCAGCTACAACTGTCCCCTCGGTGTTCAGTTGAGGTGGTGGAGCATGAAAAGTTTTTATTTTTTTTCAACCCACAGACCTACTTTGCCTTTTCTCTCACTCTCTTTATTCAGGAGCGACTGGGTGACATCATACAAAATCCTGGTGAGCAATGACAGTCACACCTGGGTGACTCTGAAGAATGGCTCAGAAGATCTGGTGAGTAATCCACAAAGGAAAGGAGATTATGAGAATGAGGACTGAAATTCTGCTCACATTTTAGTTTTACCCTGATTTCAAGGTGTTTTCATATGTTGTTTTACATTTTAATTTTCATGATGGCAAATCTCTTGTTTGAAAGCAATTAATGGAGATGATTTGGAGGAGTTCTTATTAGCCAGCCAGATGAGCCTGGAGACAATAGTCAAATGTATGATTCTCTGACAGATGGTAAGGCTCATCAAGCCTAATTTTCAGACTGGCAGTGCAAGGCCAAATCCCAATACTCTGTCCTACCCGTACCCCTTACCGCTAGCCCTTGTGTCTCGAAACTGAGGGATAAGAGCTACATAGCCCTATGAAATGGGACGCTACTTTGTTATGGTTCAGTATATCGATGTCTCCAAAGCAAGTAGTGTTATGCACTGATATCAAACTAAAATTTGAAATTTGCTGCTAATGGAGTTGAATTAAAACTGTAGACATGCATGGAGTCTATTCAAGGCTAATAAGAGAAATGCGGGACTGTTGTGCAAATCAGCAATGTAACGTTAGTGCAGCAAACTAGCGATTTTTTCAAACGTTTCAATTAAGAACATGGTTGCAAATACATATGTACAGGAATGTGTAGAGCACAAAACAAGACTGTTTAGCGATCATTTAAGCTGAAAATATTACATTTATGGGACTCTGGATGATCTGTCCGCCATTGTTGCAGGTAGCGCAGTATTCACATACACCTAGGTTTCAAGTAAGCTCCCGATCTTACTTGGTTTTAAGGGGTGTATACCCCTTCGTCTTAGCCCTACCCCTAGCTCAGAAAGAGTATTGGGACACCACAAGTTCACTATTGTTTCCTCTCCATGGTATTGAGGTTTCAATCAGGGTTTACCCTCAAGTGTTCTATTGTCTATTGTCTATTTTTCAGTGTGAGTTTTTACATTATTTAAATGTCTATGCGTGTACGTAATGTGTACACATACTGAATTAGTACCTGTATAGTATATAACTGTAATGTATATGTACACAGTTATAATACATGTTATTATACCATGTATAATAACATGATTACTCTCACGCTGCTCATAGGACGGTTCACGCATCCGCATCGTCCATTATTGGATGATTTTGGACAACTTGTTGGGCATTATCCCTATCTTATTGTACAGTATACACATTATCACTATTATTATATTTAGGGGTGCTCCGATCAGGATTTTTGGGGCCAATCGCCGATCGCTAGAAGCAGTATCGGCCGATACCGAGTATTCATCCGAGATCTTTTTTTCTTTTTTTTTAATCCTAAATTCTTACAGCCCCTTAGTATTGGTTAGACCTTTTCCCGTTAGTAGTTAGTATACTTAGACTATTCAAGATTTATGATCCCTATATTCTGAATGTATGCACCTTCCTGCCAAAGTAAATTCCTTGTCTGTGCAAACTTTCATGGCAATTAAACCCCTTTCTGATTCTGATTAAGGGGTCCATTTGAAGCCTTCTATTTATGTAGCATTATCTATTTAACTATTCTTAACAACAATGTATATTAAGTATAACAATGAAGATATGATCAAAATATCATGAAACAACTGTTTATTTAGGAAACATGTTTAACATATTCCACTCTCTTTCTTAGAGACGCTTTTTAGAGACGCAACATAAACTATAACAGCTTATGCTGGGTAATTGATAACCCCTTATAAATAAACAAATGTAACTATTCTGCTGAATAACACATTACAAAAGCAGAATAAACAGAGACTTTATACATTTTAACTTTAGACTATAAAATCTGCAACATAAAAGGCCATAGTGAAAATATTGTTTCAAATTTCTTTTTTTGGTAGGAGATAAAGACCATGAAAATCGGCTTTTATAGTGAGTACCGATCTGAGTATTTAAAATGATTATAGGCCGATAATGATCGGCGACCGATCGATCGGAGCACCCTTAATTATAATACACATTTCCTTAGAGCAGCCCTACTGTGGATATCGATGTCTTGATTCCAAGTTCCTTGTGCATTGTGGCCTGTGCTTGCCTCAGTAGATATTTATAGGGAACAAAGAGAAGGAGATCCCAGTATTGAACATGTTCCCTGTGCCCGTGGTGGCACGCTACATTAGAATCAACCCTCGCTCCTGGTTCAACAGTGGCAGCATCTGTATGCGGGCTGAGATCCTTGGCTGCCCCATGCCAGGTATGGCACAATTGAAGGATGAAGTTGTATACTTGTTATAATGCCCCCTTCAGGTCATAGCTGATATGGCTTTTAATCCGTCATTAACAATGTTGATATGTACAGTATGGTAATAGACGCAAATGATATTATGTAACTTGTAGGTTCCCTGTAAGAATCCTTTAAGTATGATGTTTCATAACTTGACACCTAAATAGTACATATATCTGCAGATCCCAATAACTACTACCACAGAAGGAATGAAGTGACAACAACAGACAATTTGGACTTCAAACATCACAACTACAAAGACATGAGGCATGTAAGTTGACATGAAACAGGCTTGTGCCTTAAGGTTCATTAATGTGTCTGAAATTATGTAAGAAAGACTTAAATGTGGTTTCCACTTGACACTTTTCATGCTTGGATGGATGGAGGGGTTCCACTGAATGGGAAGGAAGCTTGAGGTATTATGTAGAGGAGAGTGAACCCAATAAAGTAAGTAAGTAAGACTTTATTTATATAGCACATTTCATACAAGAATTGTAGCTCAAGGTGCTTTACATAAAATCAATAAAAACAATAATACAAGTGATAAAAGTAATAATTAAAATAGCAAATCTATAAAAACAATAATATAACTAATAAAAGTAGTAGAACCATTCTGAGATAAAAGTACTTAAATGCTTCGGTAAAAAGGTAGGTTTTAAGATGTCTTTTAATGTGTTCTCTCCTTTTAGTTTTGGTTAATAATCTAGCTGCAGAATTTTGAATGAGCTGTTGTCTTTCAGTGGTTTTCTTGGGAAGACCAGTGAAAAGTGCGTTACAGTAGTCCAGCCGGCTGGATATAAAAGCATGAATGAACTTCTCTGCATCATTTTGGTTTATGAATGGTCGTACCTTTGCTATATTCCTCAGGTGAAAGAACACTGTTTTGGTCACTTTATTAATGTGAGTCCAGGATTACACCGAGACTTGTCACCTCTGGTTTAAGACAGGGGGTTAAGCCTCCTAGATTCTTAGAAAGCATCTCTCTTTTGGATTTGGGGCCACATAGTAGGACTTTGGTTTTGTCTTCATTTAATTTAAGAAAGTTATCATTCATCCATTTGTTTATTGCCAACAGGCAGTTGGTAATGGAATTGATGGCCGTTGCATCGTTGGGTTCAGTGGATATATATAGTTGTGTGTCATCCGCATAGCTATGGAAATCTATGTTATGTTCTCTGATTATGTCGCCGAGTGGTAACATATAAAGAGAAAAAAGTAATGGACCTAAGCAGCTTCCTTGAGCAACCCCGTAGCAGTTCTTATGTTTTTTGGACCTATGGTCTCCTAAACTAACATAAAACTTCCTTCCTCTGATACATGATTTCATCCAGTTCAATACACTATCCGCCCAATAAGCTTTTCCAGTCTATTGATTAGGATGTCGTGATCAATGGTATCAAATGCTGCACTGAGATCTAACAGGATAAGGATAGAGACTTTATTTGCATCAGAGTTTAGTCTGAGGTCACTAATTATTTTGGTGAGAGCAGTTTCAGTACTGTGATATTTCCTGAAACCTGACTGCGAGACTTCCAGGATTTTCTTTTCTTCAAGAAAATAATTTAATTGGACTAAAACTATCTTTTCCAGTACTTTACTAATAAAGGGTAGGTAGGTTTGATATTGGTCTGTAATTTGCAAGTAGACTGTTATCTAATTTGGGTTTCTTTAATAGGGGCTTTACAACCGCTGTTTTGAAGGCATCTGGGAAGACGCCAGTTCTAAGGGATGTGTTTATAATCTCTAGCACCGGACCTGAGACACTATCAAACACTCGCTTAAAGAATGTTGTGGGTATAGGATCAATATCTGAGGTTGTGGAGTTAGATTCGCTGACAATTTTGGAAAGTTCACTAAGTGTGATACAGGTAAATGTGCTCATGTTTATGTTGCATAATCTACTGATGTCAGTTTCGACCCCACTATTAATAATACTAGCTCTGATCAAAGTTATTTTGTTCTTGAAGAACAGAGCAAGCTCTTCACATTTAACTGCTGAGGATGGAGGTAGGGCAGGGACAGTGTTTAGCAGCTGGTCAATGGTGGAGAAAAGAACTCTGGAATTTCTGGCATTTTCTGTAATAATGTTGGAGAAATATTCTCTCCTTGCTAGACGGATGGTTTTGTTATAGGTGGATAGTGATCTTTGTTTTCCTCCATTTTCTCTCTGCTGCACAGCATTTTCTTTTCGTTTCACTAACATTTTTATTTCTCAGCCATGGGGAGGTTCTGCTTGTGCACTTCTTTTTGGTTTTCAGTGGTGCAACAGAGTCTAACACAGATATTAGTGCATCATTGAGGTTCTCTGCCATTTCATTCAGAGAGCAATCATGATTAGTTGGCTCATATTGAGCAAATTGTTCAGAAAATGTCATCATAGCTGTATCATCTAAATATCTTCTTTGGACTAAGAATTCTTTTGTGTTTTTTGTTAGGATAATTTCCACATTAAAAAGTATAAAATGATGGTCTGAGAGGGGTATATCAGTTATTGAAATATTATTGATATTTAGTCCAGTTGTTATCACTAGATCTAGTGTGTTTCTGTGCCGGTGTGTTGGGTCTGTTATGTGTTGAGTTAGATTGAAACTGTCGAGGAGATTCAAGAGCTCAATAGTTCTTGGGTTTGCTTTTTTATTTACTTAAAATGCTTTTACATCTTTAATAATAATAATAAAACATTTTATTTGTATTGCACTCACATTACAGCAATCTCAAAGTGCTACAGAGCATATAATAATGCAAACTAGAGAGCGTACAATTTCTGGGGAAATTGTAGGGTGTGCTTGTTGGTTGCAGAGGGGTCCGTTTTTTAATGACATTTTTACAACTAATATTTCTGTAGGCCTATATTTTATATAAAAATGCATAGTTATTATTTATAAAGATTAGGCCTACATATATTTTATATTTAAGCTTTTTGTTTTGCTGCTTACAACTCAAAATACTTAGAGTGAAGTGTAGAATGAAATAATTGTCTTCTCATTTCCCCTGCAAGAGTGAATGGTGAGCAGCCTCAAAGTTGAATCAAAACAAATACATTTGGCAGACCGATGTAAAACTTAAATCGATGTTCCGTGATATTTTCAGTCATTTAGCCTAGCTACTCATATTGCATTAATTCATGAGTAAAGAACCCCTTTGAAGATTATTCTAACAACGACGTTACCGGCAGTAGAGCTATCTCAGATTCAAACAGTACAATCTGCTAACTGAAAATATGCCTGACAATATGCTTGACATTTATTTAGTGGAAAATCATTCATAAAAAGCTCACTAGCGATCATTGTCAGTAACAACGCAAAATGCGATATAGCCCTTTGTGGAGAAGCTGCCCCGGTAAATTGTATAGGCCTACTGTAGGCTACAGTGTTCGTCTTGGTAGCACTAGCGATTGCGTTGGTTGAATTCGATGTAACGTTCCGTTGTAGCTAAGGTTTAGGCTGAAATTATTTTCATGAGCAGATTGACAAGTTTAGGCTGTGGCAATGAAGTTCGGGTTAGTAGTCATATAGTTTAACCGATTGAAAGACTTTTGATTTAAGGGAGTGCCGATGTTCTGTCGTCCTTTACTTCCTAAACAGCTGTGGATGTTTTTGTTAGCAAGCTACAGTAGCTACCAGTGTCTCGCGTAGGCTACAGCGAGTCAGCTACACTGGATTGAAACCACAGGTAATGATAATTTCACCAACAAATCGTTTACTTGTAATCTAATGTCATAATAAATCCGACAACGAAAATGTATTTGTGAGGAATGTTTATTTTAACGATTGAACAGATGCATCATAGACCGCTATAGTATGTGTTGCCCGGGCAACAGAGGCTAATGTCATGATACTAATGCTTCAGTGGAATAGTAGACTACTGTTTCCGAAATAATATCAGCATATATTGTTACACTTACACTTCACAATTGTGTTTCATATCACAAAGTAAAATGAGTAAATAGTTATCACCCTGGCCTATTTGCTTGTGGCGTTTCTGCAGCTGCCTTGCAGTAAAGCTAGTTAGGCTAGCTATCTCCCAGAAGTTAACGAGCTGCTAAACTAATGTTCTGCTAGAGGTAGTCACGTGTGTTTTCGTGACCTTATGACGTTAGTAGCGTCAGTGACTGTGGCTAGCAAGTTAGCCACCATTAGCTTCACTTTTCGCCACAAAAACGTAATTCCTACCTAAACCATAAAATGGAACGTAAATCTGAATACAAGCAACTCAATCGCTACCAAGACGAAACGTTTGACATCAACGTTTTCTATGTAGTACAAATATTGAGGCATCCTTAGGGGTGGGAAAATATAAATGCAAAGCAGTGATGCGGATTCCTCCAAACATTGCGAACCATTGAAAAATGTATATCCTTGACAAATTGTAAATGTATACAAAAATCTATGCTGCAGAATTACCAATGGGATACCAAATCTGAAATGCAATACCATCAAGATCCACAAGGGCCTTTAATTCAAGCCAAGAAGTGAAAGGAGGGGGCTTGGTGAGCCTATCCATTCCAGAAAGCCTTGTATCTTTGTGCATCAGGGCGTGGCCTGTAGCGCCACCTATGGGTAATGGTGGACCATTCGTGGTGTGGTAGTTACTCTTGGCCTATACTATCAATGTTTCAGGATTTTGAGAACTTTTTACCATTACATACAAAATCGGAAATGCAAGACCATCAACCAACATCCACAAGGCCTTCACTTCAAGCCAAGAAATGAGTGGGGTCTTGGTCAGCCCACAATCTCCTTAATTGTTGTGTGTGCGTCTTGCCAAGCCCGCGCGTGTGTCAAGGGAAGGCTGAGTGTGTGAGAATGTGGAGCACGCGCGCGCAGAGGAGCAGAGAGAGACTTTTTCATCCTAAATTTCACAAGAAATTAGCCCAGCTTGCATGTTTCAAATATTCACCAAAAATCGACTTTTCATCTTACAGTCAACCTTTTCTCTGATTTGTGTACTAAACATCTCAAGAGTCTTCTTATGAACTTGTGATTGAATCGAGTATCAGTTTTTGACTGGCTGATGTGTAAAGCATTATTTTAGCGTTAGCGATAAATTTGATTTGCTTTATATCAATCATTTTTGGAGATATGAAGTTGCCTTTGCACATGGTAATATGTTGTAGTATCCTCCACCGATATACCAAGTTTGGTGTTGATATCTCAAAGATTTGCTGAGATTTGATCCAAATTCCTGTTTGGTTGCTTTGTTGCCTTTTGATTGGCTGTACCAGACAAACGGTTTTGAAAATCAAAGATAAAAGCCTGAGTGAAAGTTGCTCTGACGATGATGTCTGCCACTGCTGGGGAAGATTGGAAAAAAATTGTAGGAGGAGTAGGCTTTCAAAGGTTTTTGATAAAACCAGAAATCTATATAACCGGAAATTGACGTCATAGAGTGTGTTGAATTCGCCTTGATCCAGGGAATCCAATGGTACCTCATTTTTGAAAATCAGTCATACGGTTCAAAAGTTGCGTGTGGCAACAAAAGTCCAACTTTGACCCATTGGTGGCGCTAGACTGGTGCAATGGGAAACATGAAACTTGGTGTAAGTATAAAAGTGACTGTCCTTAATGAGTGTGCCAAATTTCACAAAAAGTTATTAAAGGGGCTGCCATAGACTCCCATGGCACAAGAATTACAAATAATAAGAAAACCACCAATAACAATAGGTTCCCTTCTGACGGAGGAATCCTAATAACAATAGGTTCCTCCTGACGGAGGAATCCTAATAACAATAGGTTCCTCCTGACGGAGGAATCCTAATAAGAAAGCCATCAATAACAATAGGTTCCCTCCTTACGGAGGAATCCTAATAATAAAACCACCAATAACAATAGGTTCCTCCTGACGGAGGAATCCTAATAATAAAACCACCAATAACAATATGTTCCTCCTGATGGAGGAATCCTAACTAGAAAGGTACATTTCCTAAAGAAAATGTGTGTGTTTGCTGAATGCAGTTGAAACTATTTTGTTTTGATGGCTTGAATAACAAAGAAGGTTTTACAAAGATTTTAAAAGAGGTATGTGCTTTTAAAACTAAATGGTCAGAAAAAGTATTAAAAGTAGGCCTATATCTGTCATTGTTATGCATTGCAATATTTTCTTACTGTTGAAAAAGAAGAAAAAAAGAGTGATGAAAAGAGTATCTTATTGACTTTCATAAATGTTTAAGCGTTAAAAGTATTAAAGAATGAAAGACTGAGAAACAGAAAAAGTTTGAAGTTATCAAGATCAAAGCAGACAAAAGCATGTCAGCAGTATGAAGGTTCAATATTGTCATATTGAACTATGTTGCCCTATTTGTACTATAGCCATTTTATATTTTATTTCATTCTAAATCTTTTACATTTTTCGCCCCTTAGTATGAGTTACATTTGTACACTTCTTAAGATTCTTAAGCAAATCAGTGCCATAATGTTTTGAATTTTAAAAGGTATCGAATACTTAATATTGAAATTTAAACAACACTGAATTCTCATCTGAATATATTTCAATGTAAAATAAAATTCAGGTTGCTCAAATTCGAGCAGATCTTAAAAAACTCAACCCTAAAAAATTCGACCCTATCAAATTCGAACCGAAAATTGTTTTCTAGCTCTTAAATAGACCACTTTCAACCCTACGTCACACGACTGTCAAGCTGGCTCAACTGCGCATGTGGGTTGCAAAAGACGAACTTCTCCCGGGTATAATACACTTGGCGTGTCCATCAGGTCATCATATATCTCTGTTGACTGGATTACAGGGCTTGACATTAACATTTTGAGGCACTTGTCCTTTGGATGAGTACATTTACATTTCACTTGTCAATGCACAAAAGTCACTTGACCCACATAGCTTTAAATAGCCTGACCAGGGGCGTAGCTATAGGGGGTACAGCAGGTGGGCTGCACCTGGGCCTGTGGGGTGCAGGGGACCGTAGCCGGGGCCAAAGATATACACGCGCCACTAGACGCGGGCCCCGGCCCACTCCAAGTACGTTGATAATACACCAATATGAGTGTCAAATGCTATTTATACACCTAAAAAGACAAACTTATCTCAGTCATGGTTGTTATAATTTTTTGGGGAAAAGTAGCAATTTATACCAAAATCATATGCTTATCCTACATATATTATAGAAACTATCAAAAAACGATTCAATGAAATGAATAAGTTCTTATTTTCTTTGGTATTTCTGTGATTAGCAATGATGACTGCTGGGTAATATGTATGTTGTAGTCCAATGTCAAGTCTCTATTTGATCATGTGACGATAAAATACGCTATAGTTACACCAATTCGAAGGTCACGACAACGCAGTTCATTGAGCACAGCACAACTGAACGTGTAGCAATGCCTTTTAAGGATAAGAGTGGAAGCAGGAAAAGGCAAGAGAAAAAAGAACAAGATGAGAAGGCGGCAAAGCTACCGAAATTTGATTATTTTTTAACTAGACCATCTAGTCGACAGCCCACAAAGTCCGCCACGGACGACCCCACCACGGACGTCCCCCCTGCTAGCAGCAGTGCAGCAGGTCAGCTGGGACCCGGGTGGGGGGGGGGCCGTCATAATATCTTGCACCTGGGCCCGTCGTTACTACGTTACGCCACTGAGCCTGACCAAGTGATCGGGCAAAACTAGCCTGGCTAACGGAGGTCGCTTTCTCAGGAAATGAGTAATGAAACAGGCTCGGTTAAAGAAATCCAATATGCCAATCCAATATGCCAATATCTTCAGCAGGCTCGTATCTACGTTAGGCAGTCCTCTCTGACGTTTCTGGAGTGAATTACAACATTGTGCACACTGCCAGTGAGCGACGAGTCTGACTGAGGCTAATGGGGACGCAGTCTCACACTCAAATTGCCAGTTTAAACAAATCACAAAAATAATCGGACCAGCTGGCTAAAAGCAGAATTCCCATATCTCTTGAAAACTGCCCTGCTCGACTTTTTAGATGTCGAATTGACTGTAAAATTTTTAAATTATGAACTTTGTGACATGACGCGAAGACATGGCTGCCGCTCCACTATGCGGTCTGTACAAGGCGACATTCTCACTCAAATGTCAAGACTTTCGTGACCCAAATCAAAATTCTGATGCGACAGATCAATGGGGAATCGCTTTTTCTCTCTCGAAGGCTGTCCTCCTCTGACTTTTTGGTCTTTTAAATCTAACTATTTGTATGATCCGTGTGGTCCTTTTGCCATTGTAAATGCTATCCTTTCCCGGTTTTCTGCAACCTAGCTGCACGCGCATCCTGAATGTTTACAAACATGAAATTGGTCTATATAGTGATGAAGAGCGTTGGCCAATCGGATTGGTTCCTTGTTTCTTGTAACGTAGCAACGGTTGGTCATTGTCAGCAAACCTAGAATCTAGGTTCAGGTTCAAGGTGGAGGAGAAACGAAACTAATCATGTGTGCACACCCAGTCCTGTTCAGACACTGAATTTAAAGATGACATCAAAATAATAATTCATGGTGCAGGGTTGCCGATGTTGTCGTTGTCCCTGGTGAGATTTTTATACTTTTAAATTAAATCTCGTCACATTACTGTACGTGACTTTGCTGTGCAACTGCAAAAGCTACTCTAACTCAGAATGCTGCTGCAAAAAAAGCTGAACTATTGTGGGTGGTAAATAAGATCATGCTACATCTAACCAGCGGATCATTTCTTGCAAGTGTGTCAAAGTGGTATTTGTACAGACTGTATTAACACCGTAGGCGTGAATAACGCATGCATTGTCATCGTCGTCCATCTGACTTTAGCCGAAGAAGCTAGAGAGAGGATGCAATGGGAAATGTCCTACAGTAAGCTAGATACTGCTTCAAATTAAAAAACGGAGACGAACCTTTGATTAAAGATAAGTTCCTTAACCTCTGTTGTCAATATCGCTGATAAAAAGTAAATACTGTTACGAAGCATTTGTTTGTAGGTAACGAACGATAGACAGCGTTAGCTAATTTCGCCGTTCTATGGCAGATATGATGACAGTCTTGCAGGGCCGGCCCAAGCCTTTATGGGGCCCTAAGCAGAATTGATTTGGAGGCTGAAGGACTGAAATTCTTTGTGTCTATTCCAATAGGCCTATGTAATGCTAGTTTTCAATGACACAAGTCTGTGTTCTAGAAAGAGTGGTCTGGAGTCGCAGAGGTCCGATAATATCAGCTTTAATGCAGCAGTTGGAAATCAACAAGTACAGAGCTCTGGGGTTGTTTCCCTAACCGCAACAATGTTAGGTTCACGAAGTCCAACTGGCTATCTGTCCCTGCCCCAGGATATATTATAGGCTACAGTGCCGTCATACAAAATGATCAAAAGAGGGTTGAGCTTTCTCATGCGGGAGTTGTTCTTGCTGGCGCGCCCCACGCTCCGGTGCCATCTCAGCCCGGCTTCAAGGTTGCTTGAGATTAAGACACCAAATACAGCCTGTTCCCCCCACCCTGAGTGAGACACAATGTTTAAGCCTAAGCAAACTTCTAAGTTCATAAAACATTACTTTAATAAGCACAATGTATAATGTTAATAAGCACAATATATTCTTTAAGACATGCATCCTTTATAAAGTAGTACGAACATTGTTCCTGTTGCTATATCCACTAGTGTACAGTGCCCGTGATGCATTCGGTGATTAAGATGCCACAAATATTGATAACTTGAACTAGCCTATAGATAATGATAGCCCTTGATAGAATTGGTGGCACACAGATGTCTGGAATTATAGAAGGTGCAGTGCCCGTGATGCAGCTGGTGATGACAGTTCATGTATTGTGCTCTAATGTATTGTACATTCTTTAAGGCCCCCCCCTGTGACGCAAATATTATTGATTATTCTTAATGCTTGATTATTCGCACACTATTAATCTAATGCACTAATTAGCAATTGTATGTGTGTGTTGTGTTGCTTACCTCATACCAATGTTTGCCTGGCATGTTTTCACCCTTATACGGTTTTAAATTTTAACAGAAGCAAACCCACAAGATTGGTCAGGTGTTGATTTGAACTTTAAGTATTCAAAGTCTTACAGTACTAAGTGGTGTACTTAATGTGGTGTACTGAAAAGTAGCTAAATAAACCAGACAATGCATCTATTGTACACAAGTAATGTCTTATGGTTTAAACTAGCAATGTGCAAAAGTACAAAACATTCAACTTCAAATAACTTAATTTTTTCCCCATTAATTAATTGTCTGTAGGTGTAGTGGTAGTGGAAGCTTCGGCCATCAGGTTTTATAGGGAATGAGAAGTTTTCCTTTATAGGCAGTGGCCCCCTGCTTACCAGATCAGTCCTTTCTGAGTCAGACAGGATAGATGACCACTCAGCTGGGTCAACTGGATGAGCTGCTGATCCATGGTGTAGGCTGGAAGCTGCTAAGGGCGTAGATGTGACATCGATCCCAATGACCACAGAAGTAGAAGGACCTGTAAGGAATTTACATTGATAATTATGATTTAAAATATTAATCTAAGGATATTCTACAGTTAACTCTGCAAATACAAAGGCTGCTCTGCTGTTAACTTACCTGCCACATCTGCTGAGGTTGAAACAGAGATGGAAGGAACAGTAGGATAAGGGGATGCAGGTGCTGATAAGTGCTCCTCATCTATAATAATTAAAATTTGAATAAAAGCTAGCCATGTTCGATGTCATATTAGAAGATAAGGCCATTGTCAACAACAAATCCCAACAAATCTCACAATAGTCATGGTTTATTCATATAAATATATATTGATCTTGGATTGTTGAAAACCGACCTGCTGTATCATCATCAACTGTAGCACTGGCACTGGTGGCGTTGGTTGTGACCCAGCTCCAAAATATTTCAACAGTGCTCCTATTGTAGGGAAGATTCATATGAGTACATAGTAGATTTAACAGAATGTTATTTTAACAACATAAACGATTTTACACAGCAGCAAGCCATCTGTACACTTGAAACCACAACTCTTAATCTATAAATAGCTAATTGAGGCATAATGATATTGGAATATTATAACAATGACCGCAAAAGGGTAGGATCTATGCAAGCTACTCTAGGCTAGCTTTGTTAGCTAGCTTAACTGTCAACTAGCCAGTTTACATTAGCTCACAATGTAGCCTAGTTACCAAAGGTCAATGGCAATCTACATTTATTTTGAAATGTCTTTTGCTAGTCTGCATTCGCCTAAGTAAATCCAACTACGTGAATGCATAATAGCTAAATAAATGCCCATTTTAACGAGGGATCTAGCTATTGTTATATTTTGTTAGCTAGCTAGTCTAAGTGTTACACTAAAATGATAGCTAGCTCTAGTTAGCTAGCTAACGTTGAAGGCTTGTTTGAAGCATCTATCTCTAGACAGTGAATGTTTATGGTTAAATACGGTAATTAATCATGCAAACATACCTTGATCTGGCAGTTTTTTCTCTTCCTCTGTTTTCTTCTTTTTTCTTTTCTCTGCGCCAGAGGAATATGTCCTTTTTTGTGACATTGCTTTTTGCCGTGTCAAATTGGGATTGCCGACTGATCTCAGTTCTTCTTGAACAATCACCGACGTCATGTTGCTGTATGAGTGCTGACAAAGGCAGGCCCCCAAGATAATTTATTAAACCAGTAGTAGGCTATTATCTTGCTTGCCAGCCGGTCAACATAATATTGAGTTTATTGCAAATTTTTATAATTACCATTAACATAATATAACTTAAAAATGTAACTGTAACTTAATGTGCTCTTGGGGGCCCCCTGGTGGCCTCGAGGGCCCCAAGCAGCCGCTTAGTTCGCTTATGCCTTGGGCCGACCAGTCTTGTCACTAGAATGGCCATAACTTGAAAACAAAATATCATATTTCAAATCTGTCTGCTGTTCTACATTGCCCACACAATTATGTATATATTTATCAACTCTAACATGGCCTGTATCTTGTATTGAAAGTGCTCGAAAATTAGCTCGTCCAATGTATGGTGGACTGAGAAAACATATTGTCAAAGCAGAGCGAGCCGATGTCGTGGGAGAATTCCTACTGTATTAGATTTACTGCTTCAAATTGAAAACGTAGAAGATATTTAGATTAAAGACAAGTTTCTTAACATCTGTGTTTAATATCGTCGATTAAAAGTAAAAACGTTTCAGTTGAGGACTTCCGGTTATGGCGGCTTGCTGAGTGGACGTGTATTCTCCTGCTCCGCTACCATAGTGTTTAAATCCTTTTCAAAACTCTATTTGAGAACTGCTGCTTGGTCACTTTAATGCAGATACTCTACGGCTATGCCTCGCGCACAGAAAAAAGCAAGCCAAGAACGAAATAATCAACTCCAATCGAAAATGTCGAACTTCACCTCGCCCGCTAGCTCGACGGCTACTCCTCGCGCTAAAGCTATGGAGACGGACCATGAGGCGGACGAAATAGCTAGCATAGCACTAAATGAGGACACAATAACACAAGACCAGACTGCAACGGATGAGTCGGGAGCCAACACCGACACCATACTGGCAGCTATCGACAACATGAAAACGGAGTTTTCAACCAGATTCGACGGCTTATTCACTGCTATTGAGAACGTGAGGCAGGACGTTTCGGACTGTACAGAGCGAGTGACGCAGGCAGAGGCGAGGATCTCCACCACCGAAGACAGCGTAACAACGCTCCAAACTAAAGTGCAATCTCTAGAAGGTAAAAATAAAGACTTGGAAGAGAAAATACTGGACCTGGAAGCAAGATCTAGGCGCTCAAACTTGAGGCTGGTGAATTTACCGGAGGGAGCAGAGGGCGAAGATGCATGTACTTTCCTGGAGAGCTGGATCCCGGAGGTGCTGGAGCTACGTGCGAAACCAACGGTGGAGAGGGCACACAGGATCGGTCCGAGATCGGACACCAACGCGGCACCCCGAACGCTCATAATGAAGTTTTTGAGCTATAAAGATAAAGAAGCGGTGGTAAGAGCAGCCAAGTCGAAAGGACAAATCCTTTACAAGAACCACCATGTGAGGCTATACCAAGACGTGGCAGCAGGCCTGCACAAGAAGCAAAAAAGAGTTTGACGAGGCGAGGCGGCAGCTCCGATCATTAGGACTCCGGTACGGGATAATCCCACCTGCTCGACTTATTGTTACACATAAGGGACGATCTCACATCTTTAACAACCCAAGCGAGGCAGAAGACTTTATCAGGAGGATCAAGTCAGAGGAGCACTGAAAGGACTAAACCCATACATTGCAAACGTTGACGTCAATTTGAAGGTAACATTTATCGTGGTTTAATAATGAGCGATTACAGATATTACATATGGCCTGTTTAGAACTTGCTCGGTTTGGAACTTCTGTATTTTTTTTTAGAAGTGGTTGGTTTAACTTCCTTAGTTACTTTTAAGCTCTCTCGTCAGTTTTGAAGGTGGTGTTATTTGCTGATAAGGCATAATGCATCCCTCTGCTCTGTTATAGTATTCAAGTGAAAAGAGTTTTATTTTCAAATGGTAGCACAGGAGTTAAGGTTCAAGATACAAGGTTGATAGCACAGCTACTCTGTTCTTCTCTTTAGGGTAGAACAGTAATAAGCTTTCAGGAAGTCATACGATTTAAGGGGGGAGGGCATTCAGGTCAGGTAACCTGAAGGGGCTAAGGGGTATGTTTGCTCAATGTTCATTGGTTGTTCCATCCAAGTTTGTATTTGTCATGTTTTGTTTTTCCTTTACAGTAGTTGCTTCAAATGTCGGGGAGAATAATTTTAATTCGTTAAATGTCTAGTGAGCTAAAAATTAAAATTACTTCATGGAATTGCAGAGGACTACAAAAACTCAAGAAAGTTAAACAGGTGATGAATAGAATCAAACTGATACAGTCTAATATAGTGTTCCTTCAAGAAACACATCTGATGCAAAGTGATGAGTTAAAGATAAGGCGAAGGTGGAGAGGCAGTGTGTATTCAGCCCACTTTACTTCCCAAGCAAGAGGAGTTATTATCCTGGTGCATCAGTCTATTCCTTTACAGGTAAATAAGATTATTAAAGACAAGGGGGGTCGGTATCTTATCATTCAGGGTAATATTCTTAAGGAAAAAATAATCTTGGCAAATATTTATGCCCCAAATATTGATGACCCAAATTTTTTTCAGAACTTGTTTCTTTCCTTGTCTGATCTCTCCGGTAATTATATCTTAGCAGGAGATTTCAACTGTACTCTGGATCCAGTCAGAGATAGAAGCTCAGGAAGTGACCAATCTCATCTTCGAAGTAGGGGGGTAATACACCATTTCATGAAGGATATGAATTTGATTGATATCTGGAGAGAGACAAATCCTAGCGACTTGAACTTTTCATGTTACTCCAGCACACATAAATCTTATTCGCGTATTGATTTTTTTCTGATATCAGCCAGCTTAAAATATAAAATTAAAGATTGCTCTTATGACGCTATTCTACTCTCGGACCACGCCCCAACTTCCATAGTATATCAAGATCTCCAATTGGTGAGGGATCCCCCTAGATGGCGTTTCAAGCAAAAATGGTTAACTGATCCCGGTTTTGTTTCCTTCTTAGATGAACAAATAAAATTCTACTTTGAAACAAATACAACAGAAACTTCAGCCAGTATTAGGTGGGAGGCCTTTAAGGCCTTCATCAGGGGCCAAATAATCCAAATAACTAGTTCCAAAGCTAGGAAGACATACCAGGAGACAAAGACGCTGGAAACCGAAATTAAAGTACTGGAGGATGAATATTATCAATCACGCTCTGCTGAAACTCATCAAAGACTACTCCTGCTAAGAACAAAATATAACGAGATTTCTGCATCAAGAGCAGCATCCAGTCTGCTTCGCCTAAAACAGACATTCTATGATCAGGGGGAAAAATCCGGCAAGGTGCTTGCTTGGCGTATCAAACAGCTACAGAGTGAGCGACTAATTTCTATACTTCAAAATGACCAGGGACACGACATAGTAGAACCAACTGAAATAAACAATTCCTTCAGGAAATACTATGAGAAACTCTATAGTTCTGAGGTTATACATGACAAACTTAAATTGGACAATTTCTTAGATGGAATTCATATTCCCAGGGCATCAGAAGATAACAGGATTGAATTAGGACAAGACATAACTTTAGAGGAAATGTCCATAGCAATTGATAATACTAAAGTAGGTAAATCACCAGGGCCAGACGGTCTACCCATTGAAATCTATAAAACATTCAAAAATAGGCTGCAAGCTCCATTATTGGCAATGTTTAAAGAATCGTTTTCAAATGGAATCCTGCCATTCTCGTTAAGAGGAGCTATGATTACCTTACTGCCAAAAGCTGGTAAACCAAATAATAAATGCGAGAATATGAGGCCAATCAGCCTTCTAAATGCCGATTTGAAAGTGCTGTGTAAAATCTTAGCTAGACGGGTAGAAGAAATAATACCGACGATAATTGGGAAAGATCAGTGTGGTTTTATTCGTGGCAGACAAGGCTTCCATAATGTCAGAAGGGTTTTGAATATTCTCCACAGCCAAAAGGGGGCGCAAGATACTGCTTTTCTGTCAATAGATGCTGAGAAAGCGTTTGACAGAGTCGAGTGGCTTTACCTTTTCGAAACTCTGGATCGCTTTGGCCTGGGAGGGAATTTTGGGAAATGGATTAAGTTGCTCTACACTGATCCATACGCAGAGGTACTGACTAATAGTAATATCTCAAAACCTTTTAAAGTACAACGAGGATGCAGACAAGGGGATCCTCTTTCCCCATTATTATTTATTATAGCAATCGAACCATTGGCTATTGCAGTGAGAACTCATAAACATATCTCTGGAATTAGAATAGGGGAGCAGGAGCACCGTCTTGCATTATATGCAGATGATATTATTGTTTTCTTAAAAAATATGGGAAAATCTATTCCGGTTCTGTTAGAATTGATCAAGACATTTGGAAACATTTCAGGCTATAAGATAAACAAATCCAAAACTTCAATTATGCCGTTAAATCACTTGGAAAGGAAATCCCCACATCAGGAAGCTGCTCAATTTAAAGTTGTTGATTGTTTTACATACCTGGGCATTCAAATTGTACCCCACCTTGAGAATATTGTAGAAGTTAATTACAGTCCATTAATGCACGAAGTCCAGAAATCGATGGATAGATGGTCATTTATACCAATGTCGTTAATAGGGAAAATAAATCTCCTTAAAATGAATGTAATGCCAAAATTGCTGTATTTGTTTCAAAATGTACCACTGCCACCACCGAGTAATCTATTCTCTCACCTAAAGAAACTTTTCATCCGATTTATTTGGAACAATAAACGCTCCAGGTTGCGACTGTCACTGCTATACTTGCCATATGATAGAGGGGGGCTTAAGTGCCCCAATCCGCTCTGGTACTATTGGGCGACTCAGTTAAGAACGCTGATGTTTTACTTTTCAGAAGAGGAAGCCCCTCTCTGGAGGGAGATGGAGAGCCAACAGCTGGGCCTCCCTCTTCCCCTTTTCCTGTACTCAGATAATGTTAAAAGGCTTAAAAAAATCATAAAGAACCCCATGGTTAAAAATATGATCACTGTGTTACAACAAGTTAACAAACATCTTGGGGAGCATGTCTCTCTCTCACTCTTCAGTCCAATCTGGGGAAACAATTTTTTCCCTCCAGGTAAATCCGATGCGGGATTCAAATTCTGGGCTGACAATGGAATACAAAAAATTGGAGATTTATTTAACCCAGTCACGAAATATCTGAAATCATTTGAAGAACTAACTGCTGACTATAATATCCCCCGTAATCAATTTTTTAAATTTTTACAATTGCGGAATTTTATCCGATCACAACAGGGCCAATCATTGTCTATCCCACCCCTATCAAAAGTAGAAAAGATAATGTGTACGGACAATTTGGGGCGGGGCATAATCTCCAAATTCTATAACCTTCTAGTAGCCGAGTCCTCAGAGTCATCGGTAAAGAGGCTGGAGGCTTGGAGGGAAGACCTACATGACAACATAACCATTGTGGACTGGGAGAGAGCATGTACCAAAGCACAATCACAAACAATTAACACTCGTCTTAAATTACTGCAGTACAATTGGCTCATGAGAACTTATATCACCCCAGAAAAAATAAATAAATACAACAGTGACGTTCCAGATATCTGTATCAAGTGTGAGAAGGAAAAGGGTACTCTTTTTCATTGTCTTTGGCAATGTGAAGAAGTTAATAAGTTTTGGGAGGCTGTGAGGAGGTGTATTCAGGATATTATTCCAATACAAATACCTTTAGATGCCAAACTTTTCTTACTCGGCCTATATCCAGAAAAGTATAATATTAGGAAAGGACACCGCATATTTTTAGAAATTGGTATATTGTTGGCTAAAAGAATAATCGCTCTGTCATGGAAAAAAGTGGGCATGCCTAGTTTAAATAAATGGATTACTGAGTTATCTACAACTCTGCCCTTAGAAAAAATTACATACATTATTAAGGGCAAGGAGTCACTCTTTAATAACACATGGGGTCCGTTTATAAGTTTTCTGGAGAGGAGAGACATAGCACATATGATAGAAGAACCTGGGGATGAATAAATTGCCCTCTGCAACGCTCACGTGACTATATGATGAATACTAGTTTGTAAGGTGATTTTACTTGTATTCCCCGACCGCAACATTAGAAATACTACAGGACTTATTGTTTGTCTGTTATATACTTTTGGTTTTGTTTGTTAGACGCCTGAATTGAGGGGTCTCACGTTATTTTTATTTTCGTTATTTAAATCTTGTTGTACTTGTGATATATATATATGTTTTTTTTTCTCTTATATCTTTTTTGTTATGTCCTACACCTTGGTGCTAATATAGGGTACAAACCTGCTGATTAATGTGTAAGACTTTGTATGTGCAAAATGTTAAAAATCAATAAATACAATGTTGGAAAAAAAAACGTTTCAGTTACGAAGCATTTGTTCGTAGTATGGCCAGCTGCAGTAAGCCTTTCGTGAACCCCGGTTTAGCTGTTCGTGACGGTCAGCTATAACAGTGTTGAGCCTTGATTCTTTCAGAAAGTGAAACTTGCTTAAAGAAAAATGATCTAGCTAGATTATGTACACTTTAAGCTCAATGTACATACCTTGTTTGGCCAATTTGGTCGATTGTGGACAAAGTCGAACCGTTTTTAGTTATGGAGAGCGAACGCGCTAGTCTCGATTATGAGAGGAATTGCATTTCCACTCATCACTTCAGTGGTCATAGCTTTTAAACAAAATAGTCTATCTTAAATATGTCTTCTGTTCTGAATTCAGGACAAAATTACGCACATTTCTCTAACCTGTCCTCTATCTTGTATTGAAAGTGGTTAAAAATGACGTTTTCTAAAACAATATTGACGACGGAGAAGATTTGTCAGAATGGCTCCGTGAAATGATAAAGGATGATTTGCCTAACGTAATCATATAAATATTTACATCATTAGAAAGCCCTACATCTTGTCTTCAAAATGGTATAAACAGTTCAAGTATATTATTTGAAAAAGTCTGCATATTCAAGCAAGAAAGTGTTAAACAGTGTACAAAATTCACTCGGTGAGAAACAGTTGTCAGTGCATGACGTCACAATTTAATTTGACTTGAACATTCTGAACCATAGGGGATTATCACGCTTCCGGGTTCCATGGGCGGGATTTGTCTATGTTGTGCATGACCACTTCCGGCGCAGTACAACTATGGCTGAAACAAAGGCAAGATGTCACTGCTCCGTTCCAGTTTGTACATCCAACAAACAACGTCAACCCTACCTCAGTTTCCACGGATTCCCGACTGAACCTAATCTAAGGAAGAAGTGGATTCAAGCAGTTCGCCGGGATGAAGGGCCCAATTTTAATATAAGCAAAGGTAGTACGTTTGTCTGTAGCCGGCACTTTAGCGACACAGACTACACTAACGCTACAGCTAACAAGCTAGCGTTGGCTGACGTGCCTAACTTTACCAACCGGGGTCATCACATCAAGCGACTGAAAATCGGGTCTGTACCCTCCCGTTTCCAGTGGAACAACTGGGGACTGCCAAGAAGGGAATCTGTTTACCCTACTTCCAATCTAATTTTCGGCCGCCGCGCGCACCATGGCACGAGTGGCAGCTCACAACACGGCTGAAAATAGCCTGAAAGTCTATTCAATGCGATGCAGCTCCAATGTTACCTTTGTCCTTGGTCGATGCCATGTTTGCAGAGAGCTTGTGCAGGCCATAGGTGGTGGTACAGCTCTCACCTGCAGAACAAGAGATAGAGGAACAAACCAGGATTGAGGATGTGCTTGTTAATAATTAAAGGTAGACCTCTAGAGCCAGTGTGACTCCTATCAACCTGCCCATGTAAACATCATCCCAGACCTCAGCCCTCACCTGCAACATGCTGTAATGAGCACTCTGGAACAACAAGGCCACTAGATGGTTGCAAAGAACCTTGCCTGCTGTACAGCTGCATGAGGTCTCTTGAAGTTCGGCTGTGTCAGCTTGGAAAACAATCTACAATAATTTAAGTTGATAAAGTTAAACCAAAATAAACATCTATTTGCAAATGATATAGAAATGTAAGGAAGAACATTGCAATTAACCAAAAATCTTAGGATATCTGCAACCGCAGTAGAGTAGTTAACCCCTTACACCATTAACATGTTGGATTCAACAAACAGGATATTAAATAATGTAAATGCAAAGTTACATTAGTTACAGTTATCATAATATTGATATTTGCATACTGTACATATGTCACAAAAGGTATAGCAATTTTTTGCACATGGCTGTTGACTAACTTGATGTAAACATGCAACAGTGGAAGGGGTAAACTTCTTGCCATTATGCCTTAGCTTCCTAAAATAACCTTCAAATAGTGGGGCTGTTCTCGCTTCCTCATCGACCTGTAACACCTAGACCTGACAGCAACCTCCCTATTAATGATGTTGGACACTGGTGGAAAAAACAATTATTAATGCATATACTTGGGATTGTTCATTGTAGCAAAGGGACACTCATGCTGCCGTTAACTAGTTGACACTGACAGAGGCTAAAGTTCTTCCTATCAGAATAATAAAATTAAATGTCTGAGCTGACCCCAAACCTGACGTTAGCGTAAGTCAACCTACATAGCGTTAGCTAGCTAGTAGCCACTAAAGTGGTATTCTGGTATTTAATTTGTATTCTGATAGAATACAAATGAAATGGGTGAATTAACTCAGCCTCATTTAAAGGTGAATAATCTTACTTAAATTGGGTTTACCGTTGGTGAAAAACCTTATAACAAACATCTGAGCTGACGCCAAACTGACGTTAGCACAAGCCAACTGACGTTAGCACAACAAGCCAAGCTAGCTCGCAGCCACTCACCTTCGTAGTCGTAGATAAATTGTTCGAAAAAGAAACTGTATCCTTTGTCCAGTTTGGAGCGGGCTGTTATGGATTGTTCTTCGGTCAGTCTATGAACGTCAGAAAACGTGACTTTTGGTAAATTTACCAGGGATGTCGTGAAAGTGAACTGCGGTTCCTCCATCATGGGTTGGACAGAGTGATGAGTTATTCACCGGATGTGGCAGTGCACAAAGATCACCGAATGCGGATTACTACGTATCAGCGTGATAATCCCCTATTGAAACCCATTCATTTTTTAAGCACTTTAAACTTTAATAATTTAAAAACTTTAAAAGTTATCTGTGAGAAAAGTAATGGCACACTAAATCAGTTCAGACTAAATCAAGTGAAGTTTTAACTGTGTTTTAGCTTAAATGGTGTGAAACTAGTAGGCAGCAGAAAAAAGTGGGAGGAATATTAATAATAAGTATGCAGGATAATAATAGTGTTTTTGCTTGTCAGCAAACACACTAATAATAAATAAATATATATGTGAGATAACAAAGGTTGTGCTCACTGCCAAAGTCAGAGCACACCCAATTAAAAATAATCAAAGAACTACAAATTTACAAAAAAAATCTAGGTCAGAAAATAGTTAATCTATTTAATCTTTAATCTATTAATCTTTGCCGCACTACTTATTCATGTTGTTGTTCATGAAGAGTTGCCTGCTATGCCAAAAGCCCACATGCATACAGTTATATTGAGTGAACAATGTGATTTTCAACAGTTTCAAGGTAGGACTGCTGGGATCCTAATCCCATGTCATGCAGGTGCAGCTGCTGGCTGGCATGTGCTCTCCAATTTGTGTGTTTTATGCCGCGAGGACGGTTTAAGATCCTCATTACAGCCATCACACAGTTGATCAGAGAATGATGTCATGTTAGCTAGTCAGCCTGTCTGCCAGGATCCCCTCACACTCCGATGAGTGTGATCCTCCCACAACTCCAATTGGCAGAAAATGTGTTGCAGGCCTCGTTTATATGAGCTCTCATCCCCAAAGATAGAATAATTGTTTTTTATAGGTAATTAGCTGCCAAGGTGCTGTATGTGTGTAGAACATAGTCTGGGAAGATTGCACTCATTGTTTATGACAGAGAACATCAGGAACATGCATGGGAGACAAGAGCCTTCACCCTTCACATGCACATGTTATGCTCCAAAGTTTGAACGAAAAAAAAGATGTTTGCCTAAGGATGTCCTAGGTAAAATGAAGGTTCAACAATAGCCCAATTAAAAAACCCTCACTCTCTTGTGATTTTAATAGGGATGTTCCCACTTTTTCCTTGGTATAGTCATGTTAGTTCCTTCCTGCTCTGTTGTCTTCCAGCTCTTGTCCTGTGCATATGCGTGATGGATGTTGTTCTGCGTTGTCACAATATCTCTTAGCATTGTACACCAGCTGTTGTACAAGCTCAAGTAATATAATTAGTTCAACCTCTGCATTACAGCCACTCTGATTGAAAAGTAATTTAGCAAGCTTGGTGACACCGTATCCTGTTTTTATTGGTCACTGCCTGGGTTTGTGCACAACATTGTGTACTTTATGTAACAACATGAAATGGTGTTTTATTAACTTTTGGCCTAGGATTATTGCAGCTCTTTTCCTACCTGCTATAAGAAGTGCATACATCAAGTAAGGGACACATTTGTATGTAAAACAATGGATTGGCTCATAATCTACTTTAAATGACATGACATAAAGGAAGTAGACTGAAAGTGTACTTAAAATGTGTGGTCATTTTGGTCACGGGGTGTATTCTTTGGGGTCACATACCACTTGTAAAAGTACAGTTACATAGGAGTTCATGTTCCAACTCCTGACCACAGTGTCCCCACAACCTAAATTATATTATTGTATAAAATTATAAAAACCTGTGTAAGCCCTCCAGTGTCTTATGTGAAATACCCTATTTAAAGTGCCAAAAGTATTTGAGGCTTGGGGTAACTAGTAAGCCAGGGGAAACTGTTACTACATGTAAATAAGATGATGGAACATGTCTTGTGCTCTGCAGCTCATGAAGTTGGTGAATGAAATGTGCCCCAACATCACCCGGATCTACAACATTGGCAAGAGCCACAATGGCCTCAAGCTCTATGCATTTGAGATCTCTGACAACCCCGGAGAGCACGAACTTGGTCAGAAAATAATCTTTACAATGACAATAATCTACTCTTGTATGTTGTTAAAAATCCTAGACACTGCAGGTCTACTAGCTCCCCGCCCTCTTCCCCTCTCCCCAGGTGAACCAGAGTTCCGCTACATGACCGGTTCCCATGGTAATGAGGTGCTGGGTCGTGAGCTACTGCTGCTGCTCATGCAGTTTATATGTCAGGAGTACCTGTCCGGTAACCCACGGATACGGCACCTGGTGGATGAGACCAGGATCCACCTGTTGCCATCCATCAATCCTGACGGCTATGAGAAAGCCTTTGATGTGGTAGGTCTGCCCTCTGCCATCCTCGCTGCAGACAGTTACCCCTCTCTAGTATCTATTGACCATCTGTAGTATCTATAGGCCAATAGCACCCCCCCCCTTCCTAAAAAGATCTGTCAAAGTAAAGTGTTGTTTTATGTATATTTTATCTTCTTTGAACCAAAGCAGCTATTTAAGGTCTAAATGTACATATTTATATCTAGGCTAAAAGTTTACATATATATATATATATTTTTTTCAGTGTTATTGAGGATAATTCATATATGGTTCTTGGAAGTCGTGCCCTAGAATTTCATAACATCTTATCTGAATATTAATGTTAGGATTCACAGTTATTTTATATGATCAAAGATCATGAAATTCAACATGAGTTTCAGATCTTAGTTTGTGAAAAATCAAGGACAACTAGAGAGCATGCAATTTCTGGGGAAATTGTGAGGGTGTGCCTGTTTGCGTCGGTTGCAGGTGGGTCCGTCCCTTTAAGTTTTTCCCTATATGGACAAGCTGCCCCGGTAAATTGTATACTACAGTGTTCGTCTTGGTAGCTAGCGCACCCGATACAGTATGAATCAGTCGATTAGATCGCAGAAAATCAAAAAAAAATCACCCATTTGAATGAAGTAGTAGGGCACCTCCTGTCCTACCAGTAGTTTAGAAGGTTGGAATTACTCGATTTGACTAATGATATGCTAAGCCGTGTGTGTTAATAATGAGCCACCCTGGGTCTTAGACAAGCAGAAGGGCAGTAAATTGCAATCGCCCCTTTCATATAGTGATCCCAGAGCCATATAAAAACCAGTTTTCTCGTCCAATACCGACACTTTGTCACGGCCCTAGGCGTCGGATGCGGACGCACAGGGTAGTATACGGAAGATTTTTCTTATATCCTCGAAGAATTTTCAACCCCAAAACACGAAAGTCTCCTTGATAATTCCACAATAATATGGGTTAATGTTATGTCCATCCATTTTTTAGAAATTCCTCATCGATTCTGTAGAAAACAAGGAAAAGGTTTTGGATATAGGCCTAGCGGAAAGTTTTCAGTTACCATGATAGATCAGATGGCTTATGCATAGTGTAATTGCCATTAGATGGACTTATAGTTAAATAAATGAATGAATGTGAATGGGAGTCCTTGGCCTTGTTGAAGAGGCCAGTTGCAGATGGAAAGAAACTGTTGTTAGGGTGTAAGGTTTTGGTCCTAATGGACCGCAGCCTTCTGCCGGAGGGGAGTAGCTGGAACAGGGAGTGGCCAGGGTGGGAGGGGTCGCCCACAATCTTCCTCGCTCGCCTCAGGGTCCTCGAGGTGTGCAGGTGTTTGAGGGTAGGCAGATTGCAGCCGATCACCTTCTCAGCAGTGCGGATGATACGCTGCAGTCTGCTCTTGTCCTTGGCAGTGGCAGCAGCATATCAGATGGTGATGGAAGAGGTGAGGATGGACTCAATGATGGCTGTGTAGAAGTGCACCATCATTGTCTTTGGCAGGTTGAATTTCTTCAGCTGCGGTAGGAAGTACATCCTCGGTTTTGCTTTTTTGGTGAGGGAGATGTCCATTTCCCACTTGAGGTCCTGGGAGAGGTTGGTGCCCAGGAAGCAGAAGGACTCCACAGTGTTGACTGGGGAGTCGCACAGGGTGATGGGGGGGTGAGTGGGGCTGTATTCTTCCTGAAGTCCACAACCATCTCCACTGTCTTAAGAGCGTTGAGCTCTAAGTTGTTCTGGCTGCACCAGGTTGTCAGCTTCCCACCTGTAATCAGACTCGTGCCCGTCAGAGATGAGCCCAATAAGGGTGGTATCGTCCGCAAACTACAGAGCATGGGGTAGGCACGATCGCTCTATAGCTCCCACAGAATATTTCAGACCTAACTGATTAAACCCTATTCTCGTCGATTTTTTTGTGCTTGTGTTGCCGGTAACACTGATACTGTTTTGGAGAAATGCCCTAACCTATAGCTAGCATCGCAGTGCAGCGCCACCAACTCTTCTGGCGGTGAATTGTTTTCAGCACCCACAGCCTACGGAGAACTATAAACGAAGTCTATCCGTGTGTATCCGTGCGTATCCGTGAGCCCGCCCACCCAAAAACGGAGACGCAGAAGCATATTGAGGCCTTAAGACGCGTGTGTTTGTCAACGGCGCGG